>JAVJGI010000040.1:55288402-55349526 GCA_035590275.1 Ibycter americanus
GGGGCCGAGCGGCTTTCCTGCGGAGGGAGGCGGGGTCCGGCCAGTTCTCGCGAGGCTTCTGCACTGCTCTCGCGAGAGCGGGGCCGTGAGGGTCTGCGGCGCCGGGGGCCGCTCTCCCGCCCGGCTGCTGTGGCGGCTGCGGTCCGTGGCAGGCCTTCAGGTGCGCGGGGTCCGCCATTTCAGACACCCGTCGCGTCCGACAGGTGTTGTCCCAGCCCTCTTCCTCATCCTGTGACTGGCCTGGCATTCAGGATATCCACAGAGAGCATCCAGGAGAAAGGCAAGGGGATGAGCCAGGCCTTGGCAGGTGCCACGGTTAAGCGTGGCAGCAGGCATAAAACACTATGGAAAAGCAAGGGGGGTTGTGAGAGCCTGGATTAAAACAAATGCTGCCCATGCAAGGGGAGCCTACCTGAAAGACATTCTTGCTAGCTCAGATGTAAAGGTCTTCAGCTTATGCTGCTGGGGCAGAAGTGGCCTTGCTAGTGTTCAGGCAATGCTGCCAAATCTACCTTTTGCACAGGATTTGTCTTCTGCTGACTGCTGGGCCTTACACACAGAAGATGTATTTGCAGTGCTACCCCTGCCCACCCCCATGATCTTAACAGATTCCATGTGTTTGTCATTATCATACAGCAGAACAGCCTAGGACATATTTTAATGTTTTATGTGAGTATGAAAACCGGTAGGCTCATATAATTAGTATGGCATAAGGCAGCTGAACTTTTGTGTCACTTTATAGACTTCTACCAACATAATTTTTTTGCCCAATATTGCAGGTCAATGTTGTTTTGTTCACTGGGACCAACCATACTGTCTGCCATGAGATACACCCCTTGATTGTTTGTAGTTCTCTTTAGCAATGAAATAGAATCAAAACACAGCTTCTCACTGTTCCTGTTCTGCCTTAACACAATTGCATGGGATCATTTTGGCATGTATAGGAACACTTGCAGAGACAGTGTAGTGGCATGATTAGAAGACACAATGGTGATGAGTTTGCAAGGGCCACTGCTACAAACACATACTTTCTAGATTATTAATAGCAGTATGAAAAATTTAGGCGTTCAGGTATTTAGTAATTGTTAGTAGCTGTTCCACTTTACTCGTGTTAGATTGCTCAGATCTCCAGAAAGTATCGTAAACATGGCACTACAACGTAAATAAAGCAGGATCTGAAATACTATTTCAACATTTCTGAAATATTTTGAAATACCATCAGACAGGAGTCCAAGGTGACCTGTGATTAAGCAGGCTTTACATCTGTTGTTCAAATTTGTTGAAAATACTCTTGGTTTCCCATCAAATATGTACCTTGAATTTTTAAGTATTTTGAAAAATCTTGTAGTTAACATTTCTGCTCATTCCTCACTATTGTTTAGCCACTTGTTTTTCACCTGAAAAAAAATAAATCCAATGTTCAGTAGCTCAGCAGCAGATTACTTACATCATAAATTTGATCCATTATCATATCAGTACACATATGGTAGAACTAAAATGTTACGGAAGAAATGGTCACAATAGGTTGTGATAGACACTCTAGTAGTCTTCTTAAATAATGCCGGTGGGCAGCTTTTTATTCTACTTTTGAAACTTCTATAATCTTAAAAGTTTGTGGTATAGGAAAGTAATAATTTCCTCAGAGTTGAGAGAAAGAGATGTCTTACATATACACACAGATCTGATAAGTAGCAATAAAACAGCCCTCTTGCCAATTGTTCAGGTATTTTACCATAAACTGTACCTTTCTTTCTATTTATAGGAAGCACTCTGGAAAATAGTTATATCATCCTTTTTATTTCCCCATAAACTGTGTGAGCAGTTTATTCTCATATTCTCTCGTTGAACTTTACAGCAGTATAAATCCATTGACTTCTATAGTGTTAATCTTATCTACTCAACAGTAAGTGATAACGGATTAAGACCGGCAGTTGAACTTTGTCTCCCTTCCAGATTTATTTGATTTTATGTATCCCATAATCACATACTTGGCCACCAATTACTGGATAGATCCCTGGCTCATTAAACATAGTAGAAAACTACTGAAGAGTCTGATATTCCACATTCACTTGTATTGATGTCTTAAGCTGACTAGTCTAACTGGAACTACATCTCATTCATCTCATAAGGGTAAACACACACACCTAGACAATAAAACTGTGGGAAAAATGCTTCACCATTGTTGCGCTTGAACAGATATGAAACTTTCTATGGTGTCATGGCTCATGTCCAGATTTCAAAATAACCCTTAATACAGCACATTAAACTAGGTGACAGAACACTTTTCCATGAGCAACTCTGCAAAAAGGGAATATAATTTAATCCTAGCCCACTTTAGACCTGGCTGGTCTGAAATGTTTAATCTTACTAATAGTATGTGAAGCTGTTGATTTTCTATTATGCTTTAGGGGAAATGCCTTCCTTCTTAATGACTGGATTATTTACCAGCAAATCAGCTAATGACTGAGTTTCCATTGTAAGAGTACTACACTGTTGCAGCACAGATAAAATAAAAATTAGCCTTTAATTCACACCCACCCACCCTTTCCGGGAGGCAGTACGGAGGCTGCATCAGTGTTTCTAACCATTCAGGTAGCAGGTGACCTAGCTCGCTGCATATGCATACAGAATAAAGTTAAAAGAGATTAGCAGAAAGCTTACATTTTTTGCTTCTATTACCTTAAATTTAGATGTAAAGAGTAAAACCAGCTCTGAATTACACTGGGGAACTCCAATTTAAATATTTGAATTGCTTGAAACACCATGGTAAATATATCACTCTTCCTGTATATATAAATAGATATATACATATATATCTATATATAATAGTGAATCCCTTACTTATTCACGTGATATTTAGTAGATTGCACATACACACTCATGGCCAGCGTGCTCACAACCTCCTTGACTTGCAGATCTGCATTTAGGGATAAATATCTTGATTAACTCTATAGTCATGTTCATTTAATGAACATTATGTTGCAGTTGCCAATGAGGACATGAAAGGAGCCCAACATCAGATGCAGCAACTAAAAGCATGTGGCACAGTTCAGCTGCTACCTAAACAGGATTGGAGCTGGGAGTGTAGGAACAGGCAGTCCTCTGAAGGGTATGATTCTTACAGCTGGGAGGGCACACAGAGCACAGCACTGCTGTCTGGCACAAGTAGTTGCTTTCTCTGGAAAAATAAGGAGGAGCCACTCCATCACCCCCACTAGCTGTATGTGATTCTTCTCAAGCTGCTTGCGTAGCCACTTTTGAAATCGAGCCAAGATCAAATTCCCTGATGCCAGTAACATTGTTCACTTTAAGAAACCCTCTTCTTTGAAGTGCTTTCACTGCTCCTCATCTGTAGTCAGAAACAGCAAGGATTTATTCAACTGAAACTCTCAGGTCTTTTAGAGAGCCTTGATGGGGGGTGTGGGGGGGTGGAAGCAACCTGAGGGATGCTGTTGCAGCACCCCAGTGCAGTGTTCCTGGTCCTCAGACTCTTAAGCAGCAGCATCTACTTGTGTTAGCTGCATGCGGAAATGTTTCTCAGGTTAACGTGAATAGTCTGAGTTGTTATGCATATTTATCTGAGCCTTGGGAGGCTGTTTCAGACTCGGAAGGCTGAAGTAAAAGTTTACAGATCTGTGTACAAAATCATGCCACCTACCTTTTACTGTAGTGAATGACAAAATTCAGGGCAGGAAAACAAGCAAAAGAGAAACAACATATGGGAAATAATATTTTACTTATGTTTTGAGAAAAAAAATCCCCAAACAATGGCCCCTGCCCTTCCTGCCCCCTGAAGAAGGCAGCTGAGGAGACCCCAAATAAAACAGAACACATAAACTGGAGAGAGAGAGAGGATGGCAAGAGGTATTTTGAAAAACTGATTTATTTAGTTTGAATTTTAAAAATGTGCTGTGTTAAAATTGTGTAGCTTTAGAAATCAAAGCTCTCATGTAACATTTTACAGGTTCTACAGAGAGTCCCCTTGCAAACCATACAGTTCAAAAAGCTGTAATTTTTTCTTTTTAAAATGGTTTATTCCTTAGCAACTTTTCCTTCCATACTTGATAGCAATATCAACAGAGATGATAAAAATTAGACCTTTTTTCCTAATGAATATTTTTAGCTCCTGAGCATACAAATTTTTCCCTATTGACACGTTTTTTCACTATATCACTATGTTCTTTTCCATTTTCCCACACTTTGAAGAAAAAATTTTACATGCAGATAAAATGCTGCTAATGAGAAGGTCATTTCAATCTGCTGTTCATTGAATTTTTAAGCTGCTCAGGAGGCCTTTTTATTGGCACTCTGCAAAAGAATAATAATGTTCATTTTTGCATCAACCTGGAAATAGCTGGCAGTAAACACCTCCATAATTGAAGCTTCCTGTTGTGTGACTACCATGAAGTCTTACATAATCCTGTATAGATATTTTTGTGTCTAGTGGTTTATGTCCACTGGGGACTCTGATTTATTTTTTGTACATCATGAAAGAGAATGGTAATTGTTTCACTGAAAGATAGACAAAAATAAGATTTCCATGGAGATGGAAGTAGCTATGTGAGGTTTTCAAAAATGTAGTTACACAGATGGCAAGAAGATTCACATTTACTTAAGTTAAAGAGTTATTTTGTCCTAACAGGCATGACAAAACCTGTCTTCATTCCTTTCTATTCAGCTCAGCAAGTACTTCTGTGCTCCAGTAGTTAATCAGTTACTAAATTCCACAGCTTTTGTTTTCACACTCTTTAATTTTTCTTATTTGACACAGAACTTGTGAAAGGATTCAGTTGCATATACAGGTACAACTTTCGGGTCTGCCTACTCTTTGTGATTAGGACTGCTTTTTGTGACCATTGCCACCACAGTTACTCATTCTAAACAGGCAAATTTCTAGTAAGTATTTAGAAAGAAAGCAGTAAGAATGACTTTTCCTATCTTACCATGAAGCCAATTCTAAATATGTAAATCTAAATTTAATTAACTCTCTCCATAAAAATGAACAATTAAAAAAGGTAGACTGTCAAGAATTAGTAACCACACATCTTACTGTAATGGCACTATGCCTTGTCACAACGGTGCTGTTATGAGACATGGATTATAAAAACACTGTATAAAAACAAGACCAACAGGCAACACTTAAATGACCTGCTCAAAATACTAAGTCATTGGCAGTGAAGTTTCTCTCACTCCCATGCTTAGTTCATTGAACTGTCTCTGCAGTAAATACTCTTGCAGACAGAGCAGATGATGTTGAGCTGCACACGGAAGGGTCAAAAAGCTGCACTCCCAAAAATCCTGTCAACAAACGCCATAGAGACAGGCAGTACTCAGACACATTAAGGAGATAGCCATTATACCACTTCAAGCATAAGAGAAATTTTTGCTTAAGGTTATCTTAAATTAATTTTAAAGAAAGACTTTCAAAACTCACCCTTCTGTTTGAATTGTGAAAAGTTCTGTTCTTGATCGGGGTGATAAATATTTACTATTGACTTCCCCTCCAGCTATAAACCTCAAGTGTAAGTAAGATGAGGAAGCCACTGTGGACCACACTAGAGAATGCCGAGAGGAGATCTGCTGCACCTAAGATATATACAATGTGCAATGGATAACCTAATATGCCTTTCATTTAACTGGCTGGGCAGGTTTCTGCATTCTGGAGAGCATGGAATCATACCAGAATTTGTTGGCATAACAAGCCTGTCAGACCGGTTCCCAGGGCGCCCCGGAACCTGCCCAACCAGTCTGCATCAAAGGCCGGCCCAACATGCTGCAGCTCAGCTCAGGCTCAGGGAGGCTTCATACGCGGTGAATTATTCACGCCTCTGTCAACTCCCAACATACTACTCAGAGAGAATGATGTAGCCTCCAGCAAAATAATTTACTGAGGGGTGGGGGAGTGATACATCCTTGTTAAGTGTAGCAAGATCTTATTGTTATAAATTTTCTTTCATTTTATATGCAGATGCACTGGGCTAGAGGTCTTGGCCAACATAAGTACAAAGAGAAACAGGAGACAAAGTACCTTTTTTTTATAACACTAACTATACAGACTTCTTATAATCAAATAACACCAAATCTTTAGGGTGACCAGCTAAAAAAAACCCCCCAAATTATGCTCTAATTCAGATTTATTTCCAATTCTGCTCTAAGTGTTTAGGTATACCTACTGTATATATATAGGATTCAGCATAGCTTTGTTACATGTGGGAGACAGTACACTGGGAGCTAGCACATGGAATATCCACCTCCTGACCTTGGTGGAGCCCTAGGTCAGTGCAAGCTCACCCTGAATTATTGCACAGGATATTTCAAGGTGAAACAGGTCAGAGAACATGGAGTGTATGGGACATGCTTCCATAACTGTGAGGAGCTATTTGTGAGGCAACATCCTGCTTCTCTGAAAGATGCAGGAGCTGCCCTGTTACAACAGCACATGGGCTGCAGCAGCAGCTGCGCTGCTTCTTGTATGTGGCTGGGAGGCAAGAATACTTGTACATCAGTCCTTCATATAGCATAGTTATCCAGGCTGTAGGCAGAGATCAGGATATGCCCCAACAGAAGCCTGCATCTGTGTAAACTTACTACTTTTTTTTCTCAAATACAAATATAGACCATAATTTTCAGATTTCCTGTTGTGACTGTCAGAGATGTTGACTGTAATCAGTAGGAGCTGTAGAAGTTTAACACTTCTGGAAATGTTATCATGGGTATATACAATCAGTCTGCTAAACTTATGCTTAGGCATGTTCCTTTGTATTTTATTTAGACACCTAAATCTAAACACTCAGGCTTGAAAAAATTGGCTCTATTCAATGTTGTCAAAGGCTCTGAGTAATTGTAGAAAGCTGTGTTTGTTCATAAAATGATCCCACAGTGGTATCATTTATCAGTTTTTAGATCTTCTTTTCTTAGTTACCGATTGCAATAATAGTTACTAGACAACAAGTGGTCAGAACAAGTTACCATGAAAATTCAACCAGCATTGTGCCACATGGGCAGTTTTTTCATCATTGACCAGAATACATAAAAGAAATGCTCATACTTGAATGTACTCTACTCAGATTATTTCAGTACAGGAACACAACCTTTCCTATAGCACTACATCTTATGACAGCCTTGAAAGGAAGGCTTATTTCTGAAGAAGGCAACTGGATTACTAACCGAGCTGAAATGACACATGGATGCTGTTTCTGCTTGCAGTCACACCACCTTAGGCTATGATTTCATACAGCTAAGCAGGGCTGGGCTTGGTCAGTACTTGGATAAGAGATTTACAAAAAATCCGCTGCAGGAAGTGGTTTTGGTGATTCAGTAGGCTATACTGAATAATTTGGCAATGTGATGGAGACATTGGGTTCTGGATGTGCCACAGTTTTGGTGCCACATAAAACTTAAGTTTTAAAGACTCCAAAGCCCTTTCTATAAGCATTACAGCTTGAACTGTAGATCCTTGTCCAACGTGAATGTACTATGTCTGCCTACAATTTTTTTTTATGAGTGTCACATAACTGGATAAACTGTGTAACTGATTAACACAGGTAATTTACCACCCGAAACAGCTGTTAGACTATACAATGTGGAAAAGGTTCTGCTTGCTTAATAAACTTAAGGAGGGCTGGTGTGCTTCAGAGCTGGTCTACTCCTTGGAGCTATGTCAGCTGGTCTCATAAAAGATACTGTCTGAAATTTTACGTCCTCCATCCTAAGCTCATTGTTAAACCTGGAACCTTACAGTGAATCTGGTGGTGGGCCTTTCAAAGACATTGGGCTTGCCATTTAACTGTTCACCAGAGTCTGAAAAGTACCTCTTCCTTTTACTTGATAGCTTAAAGCAGAATTTGAACACATTTTCTTGACCTCAGTCTCTTGCTCCCCCAAACCAAAACTACTGTGTACACACCTTATAGATTCACTAGGAGCTTCTCATCAGTCGGGGTTTTTTATATAGGGTTGCTGGCAGGGGTGAGACCTTAAATTAGGCTTTTATAGTCACTTCCACAAGTTACAGAAATTTAATTTTTTGTATGTAAAAAAGCAAAGGTATAGGACAAGAAGTCATTGTATGTATCAAAATATTCTTGGATAAACATCACTTGACTGTTGTTCTCAGCCTTGTAACCCATTACAGTTCTAAAAATACATATACCACAGAAATAAATATTGTAGTATCAGACTTGCTCAGAGTTCTTTGTGACAGAGATTGCTTTTCCTCCTAAAGAAGGCAGTATAATTATCTGAAGTACTGAATCCTCTCTTACAGATAAGTGATCTTACAGATGAATGTTTTTTCAAATCAAACCTATTCCTAAATGGTTTTCCAATTGAAAATAAAGTATCAGTTGTTTGTCATTGCCAGCTTCAGTCAAGAAAAGTCACATAATGCTTATCTGTGGACTCTTCCAATTTATACAATCATCACACAAAATCTTCTTCAGGAGAAGAGGCTCAGAGAGGTGCAATTCTGAAAAGTAAGACAATCTAAATGGTGCAGGCTTCAACTTGTTCTTATAGTGAAGGTATGCACAAACATTCATGTCTACAAGTATTCATTACAGAGAGTTTACAACATACCTCCCCGTAGCTATCAAAAGCTGCTCAGTACCTTCACAAACAAATTCAGATAACACACATGCCCCCACACCCCTATCAGAGTTAGGTAATATCTCTCTTCTCTTGACTGGTTGTGTAGCGCTGTAAGGACAGCGAGACTGTTGGTTCGTAAAGGGCATGTTGAAAAATAGGCCAAGTCCTACCTTGGATAGGGAAGAGAGGCAGCAGCAGTTAATTTCTGACCTAAAGGCTAGCTAGAGAAAAATGCCTCCAAGTGGGCCAAAGGATGAAACCTAAAGTATTTTTGATGCTTTTCTGAGCAAGAACAGGTTTAGAATTTGTTGTAACTAATTTGCTGATGATGACAGTTTCTCATTTATCTCAGCTGAGACAGCAGGGCTGGGCATTGGCAAAATATCAAAAAAAATTACAAGAGAACTATCACTATTCTTACTGCAAGAGTAAGCCTGGTATAAAAGCTCGGCTATATTTCTCTGAGAGCAAAAAGCCTTGAAATGTTATTCTCCTTGAGGTGTCAGTCTACCTCTTTCTCCACAATTCTCAAGACTGTCTTTAACAGTTGGTCCAGTTCAGTAATTTAAGAAGGGAAATCAGTTTTGTGAACTTTTGGGTGTAGAGAGGCCTCACTATGGGCTGTAATGCTACAGGAATGTTGTGAGGAAGTGTAGGAGAAGAATTAATTCCTAGGAAATCCCAACATTCCTTTCTGCTCTCTGAAAGGAGGAGGGAAAGAAAGGAGGAGGGAAAGAAAGGAAACAGAAAACAGAAAAAAACCCAGAAAGTGGCTGAAGCACCTCAGACCATTACACTGGAATGATTACTGCGGAATGAGATTGCATAAATGACTGGAACCTCCATTTTTGCCTAATTCAAAAAAGTCCTCCCTACAGATAGTCCTTTGCAGCACTTTTGTGTAGAGAGTGATTATTACTATTTCAGAAAAGACTGCCACAGACTAAAGTATCAACATCCCTTGTCATTGGATTTTCTTCTTTTCTATTTCCTGTGTTTGACCAGGTTTGAATTATTGTTATGAAACACTGCAGCTTATCCTCTTACAGACATTTAGGACTACTTTGCCTTTTTTTGATGGAAATTAATCTTTACAGAAGAACGAATATTTGCTATAAAGCAAAAGTGGCATTGCTGTAATTGTTTGGGGATCTGACTAATAAATATTCTTCTGCTATTTGTCTTTTCCAGATGATACTGTATTAAGCACCAGGCTTCCTATGTGGAGATGTGGAAGCATAGGATATCAGGGACCTCACAGTTACTTTTTCCCCATGCTGAAATTAGATATTTTATTTCTCCACTTTGTCTTCTATGTCTTCAGTTTTTTTAAATTTGAGAACTACTTTACCACCTCATGGTGATTAAACTTGTACTTACAGTCTCTTCTGCAGTCCTTTGTCAAAGACCTTGGAAAATCCAAATTAATTATCTACTACTCATTTTTCTGCTGTTTTACAAATACACCAGACAGTTTTATTAAGGAGCTACAGTTTTCTGTTGCAGGAGGCTTGCTTAAATGTTCTTAGCATATTAGGTTTTTCTTTGTGTTTCATATTGCTAAATGCAATAATAGTTTAAATAAAGTTGTTACTGAAGAAAGACTCACTAGTTTTCCAAAATTATTCACTAGGCCTATTTTTTAAAAAAGAATATGTGTTGGTTGCTTTCCAGTTCTTTAGGTTTTAGTGAGAATATATATTTTTGGTTTGAAACCTGATGTTAGTGAGAAGATATCTTTAGTTAGAAACTTAAAATGCCACTTTGCTATCAAGCATCTTCAGAGTTCAGATCAAGAGAAATCCAATCACTCTCACATTCTGTTACTGCAGCATTTTCTCTTCCAATATGTACAGTTTTGTTGGTCTCTCATGTTTCTTGTACTTTGAAACAGCAAGAGGAGGACAGTATTAGGAAAATACTAGATGGAAGTAAATGTAGGTTTTAACTTTTCAAAAGAAAATCAGACTTTTGTCATTAATATCTTTCAGGTAAAATTCTGAACTTCTGAAGTTAGAAGGAGCTTTGCTAATGACTTTACTGAAGCCAGATTTTTAATCCTCTTATGCTACCTTTCTTGTGTGATAAAATAATCAAGGAATCTTTTGAAAAAATGGCTGTTCCAGTATATGTTTCTAGCTTGAGCTGTTAAGAGAGCTACTTGCTTTTTGAAGCAAGAAGGAGAGATAAATTTGAGCAGCCCTTTCCCCTGTGGTGCTAGTCAGTACACAGAATACAGGACCATGCTTTATAGTAACCTGAGAACTGTATGATAAAAGCAGAAAATCAAGACACAGACCTATCAAGCCTTCAGCTTTGACCTTCAGCCTGTGACTGGAACTGTAAGTATGATTGTATCAGTTTAGCACATCATCCAGCAGATCAATGGCTGGCTGTCATCCAGTGACCATCTACCTCTTGTGAATTTGATTTTGTGGGAGAGGTCTAGCAGCATCCCATTGCAATGAGTAGGAAAACATACTGCTTAACAATGCCTTGTGCTCAGACAAACACATTAAGTGGGAGACTTGTACAGCTTTTCCATCACGCCTCTTGCCTGCCAGGTAACACTATGTGTCAGATGTGTCCTTTTGTCTTAGACGTGTTGAAGTACTGTGTTGCATGGCAGAAAAGAGGAATCATAAGAACATTTTAAATGAAATGCACTTCATCATATTTAGTTCTTTTGCTTCCTTTTGACAGCACTTCTAAGGCTAAATGACAGTAATTTGTCAAAGGCTACTAATGTTTATCTAGAATATATAGAATAAGACCGGTCTTGCTTCATCAGTCTATCTCCAAAATAGCTTTTTAATCCACTTTGCAAGCTACAACATACTGAAATTACAATGCGCTGTGAGAAAAAATGCTGAATCTGAAGTCAACTGCTGTTGTTTCAAAAGCAGTCACTCTCAGAACAATCAAGTAGCCTATAGAAAACCCAGGGAAACTGGTGTTTATATAGCTTTTATGTCTGATTCCTTAATAATGTTCTGTGTTTCTTATGGATATCCATAATTTTTAAAAAATTGGTTCTTTTCTCATATTCCTTTTATTTGCTCTTTGTATGAAGAGAAAAGGACCTCTGACATTTGAGAGCCTTGTTTTTGGTCTTATTTGTCATTGTTTCTTATATTAAATTCAATTTTGTGACCTCTAACAGGTATCCACTGTCTCCACTTAAGTGTCCGAGCAGTTACTTGTCTTGGCATAATCACACTGAACTGAATTAATTTCTGTTAAAATTAGCCTAACAGGGAGATGAATTGGGCCAACTTGTTTCATCTGATCTCCTCCTCTCCCTCTCTCAGTTCTTCAACTTCTGTCATCTATGGTCAGTTGTTTATATTCAGCAACTACAACAGAGTCATATCTTCATTGCTTAACCTGTTGTCAGCGCTCTCAGGACTTTAAAAGGGAAATGTTCACGATAGTAGGGCAGCATTATTGAAATGGTATGAACAGAGGGGCTTGGTTTTATGCCTCATCCAGTATTTCTTCTTTGTACTGTTTAAAATATAGATTAGGTACTTTCAGAGCAATCCCAGTAGAAGGTAGCTTCTGGCAGAGGGAGGGAGAGAGTAATGGGAGATGGGAGAAGGTGTGGTACTGCCTTACTCCAGCACAGGTCTCTGCAGAGCTCCTGACCGCCCTCCCTCTGAGACACACAGCTGGAGCCCTGACTCTCACAAATGGCAAAGAGGCTGTTGCTCCCCTTCTGGATTTACCCAGAAGCCAAGTTTGCCATTGTCACCCAATTCTGCCAGTGAAAGTGTTTGTGGGTTTCTTTGTGGAGGGCATCAGTGAAATAATCCCGTTTAAAAATTCTATACTTCAACAAAAGGAACTTCTAAACCAAAATTATTAAATTAATATAATAGCACAGCCCACAATCCCTTTATTAGGGTAGCTGAAGTACTGGCAAGCAAAAGTGATGGGTCCATAGGATTTTTTTTTAAACAAAACCTATGTTTCATTTTAAAACAAAGCCATCAGTGGTAGCATGTCTGAGAGGGCATATGCTTAAACCTCTTCAATATACAAAAGGGATCAAAATTCTGGAAAACTAGCACATGCACAGTAACCAAAACCTTATTTAATATGATATAAATGCTGTTGAGGCCTGAATTTCATGAGGAAACTGTGTAATGAACTTACAGCTGAAATGTAACAGCATTACTGGAGTAATTCTCAAAACGGCACAATACATATTCCTGATTCCCACCTTGTTTATCACTATAGAGGTGGGATCAATTTAAAAAAACAAACACAGAAAAGGTAATTGTGATTTAACAATGTCTTTTGTGTTAGATTTATTTTCCTCCCTCAGGAAAGCTGTATAGCTAAAACATAAACTCTTCACCTGCACAGGAAAGATTTAAACTTTGCAGTGATTCTTCGTTACATGATGCCGGTCAAGTTTCTTTTTGCACTGTGGTTACTGTGCTGTGCATAACACCACAGTATTTTCAATGCTCTAGTGATCAAAAGAAGTACAATACAGACACAATGTAGGTATTGTTGTTTCCATAAGTACTTATGAGCTTCTGAAAATTCCAAGGGAAGTGGGAATTTGCCTTAAGGCATATTTTTTCTGGTACTTCCTTAAGGTCCTGACAGAGAGCAGTTGTGTCTGGACTGCCAGCTCAGGTCACCTTTATCTGAGCCTCCACCCAAGACAAGAGCAGAATCCAGCTGATAGCTCATCAGTATTCTGAGTCATGCTGTCTGACAAAACAGATATTACAGGATTTCAGTGTAGAAGGACTTTTTAAATGATTCAGTTAAGCTAGACCAAATTAACCTGCAGCCGCTTATATTGATTTCCATTCCTAATCAGCTAAACTAAGCCAGGAAGTCTAGTTTGAATGTGAACTTCAGTGATCAGACAACTTTTTGGATTTGCTTAGTGCAATCAGTTTAAAATCTCACCTTTCATCAGTATGGCCAACAGAGGAAGATTAGAGAGAAGTAAGCTAAGGCATGAATTTACAGTGCTCTAGCTACTTTGCCCTAGTCCCTTCTGAACTAACACTTGGAAGTCTAAGTGTATCCTACTTTCAAAGTAGACTAACTAGTGAGCTGTGATGGCATTCCATAATCCACTTGGCAGTGGTTGCCTTGTATAGCTGAGAACTAAGTTAATCTATTGAAACTTGCTCATATCCTATGTGTGAGATTCATTTGTATTACATGGGTAGCACAAAGTGGGCAGAAATATCAGAAAGCCTGACCTGGAGCATTTCCTCTAAAACTGGTGGTTGTTTAGATAAAGTGTGTAAATGAATTGGGTGCCATATAATTCAGGTATCTAAAAGGGACTTTCCTACCATCCCTTGTGCAAGTTCTTCCAGTATTTTCTTCTTTAGGAAATAAATCACATTTTAATAGGTGTCTTTTTGAAAGTAAAATAATTGGAATTTTATCTAGAGTAATAAAAATGGATCTACTTGTACAGTGTGGAGGCCTTGAGTGTTTGTATTTGCAAATCAGCAATGTGGTTTTCTTATGTATGCATCTGGAAAAGTAAAGTTCCGGTGAAGCTGTTCTTTCTTTGGCCTAACACTGACAAAAATAATTCTGATGCACCGACTAGAATTAACAAAACCACATTTATAAGGAAAAAACACAATGTATTTCTAGTCAAAACTAACTGGGTAGCTATCACTCTTCTTACCTACCCCAAACACAGACTCTCCACCTAACTTCTTATAACTGGGCTGACTCATACACAGTCAGCACCAAACAGTATGCTGTATAAAATGGCAGCAACTAGGAACCTAAAAGACAGCAAAGAATACTGTCTAACAAACACCTTTTGAATCAGTAAATGAAAACGTGTGAGCTAAATGAAAATCTGAAACGACACCTTCCCCCACCCCAGGCAATTTAAAGTGCGTATGGAATAGTGAACAAACAGTGTATATGTACCTCCAGTCATATATTTTTTCTGACACTCATGTCTGTAGTTCACTCCTGGCTCATATTCAAGCAAATACAGGAATATGATTAGTTCTAAGAGCAAATATCAGAGACTCGTATTTGAGTTATGCTTTAAAAGACACCGAAACAGAAGCATAACGTGTTAAACCACGTGAGGTATTGATCTAGGCTCTGCTACCATTTAAACAGACTTCCTTGTTATATATTAAGGTACAAAATATTTCAGAAATGAAGTGCATACGATTATTTTCCAGCCTGAAACAATGATCTCAGTGTAGGTGAGGGAAAAATCTGTCCTGTTGTGCTTTCTCCTTTCATTGATTTGTTCCTCTTTTTTGTTAGGTTTGGTGTTTTAGGATTCTTCAGAGTTGTCTCTATTCTGCAGGGGCACACAGAACCAAGGGATGAAATAGGTTCCCCTGTTCTATAAACTGGGCTGGCAAGGATCCTGCTTCCTAAATGTGTCTGCTGGAAGGGACAGAAAATGCTAGTTGTCTATGCAGACAATTGCTGCTTCCCTTGTGCATCCAGATACCTAGCTGCTCCTCAGTAAAAGGCCAACGAAGTAAATGGACGGTGGCTATTTTGGAGTGAGAGCAGTGGGGAGGGAGGGGTTATATCTCCTTCCAGGAGCAATCTGCTACTTCCACTTTCTTCACTGCAGCAGCAGGGGTTAAGCCCTCAGCTCTTGAGTTTTGTCAGCACATGCGAGTTACTTTATCCTCTTTTTTACGGTGCCAAGATCCAATCTTCCCTACATGTTGAGAAGCCCTGGGACATCCCAGTGTCAGCAATGCTGGTTTCTAAGAATTCTGCACAGTTATAGACTTTCTGCTCAGATGATGTCTTTGTTGTTTTTCCAATCATGTCTGCCTCTTATATTTTCAACACAAAGCACTACAAGGATTAATGCAAGTGAAATGTGCATACTGGAACATGGCCTATTTGTTACAGCAAACTATTGTCACGCATTACTGACAAACTGACATGGGCTCAATTGTTCGAATTGCAGCGTAAAATGGGAAACTTACCTTTGAGGAAATATAAACCATTTATCAATGGCTAATCTCCAGGTTGTTTTCTTAACATCAGTGAGAAAGAATAATTCAGTGACAGAGAGAAGTTGCGGGGGTTTTGTGATAGGTACTCCACCATGTTTACCAGCAATATCAGGTGGATGTTCTTCAGAATTTTTTTTTTTTTTTTGCATTTTTTGCAATTCTAAGCCAGGGGAATAGAACAAAACAAAACGAAAAAAATGTTTTGGTCTCAGTGAATTTCGTGGGACAATGAAGTTGATTTCAACTGGTACTGGAATTGGTTTAAAAACTAGAAACAGTCACTTTGGTTTCCCCCTCTCTCCTGTTTGGAAGTTTCTAGACCATGTTTGGCCCATTCGTGGGCTGTGAAAGAAAGCGAAAGCGCAAGTGTACACTGGCTCCCCACCAACTTGTTGGCTTAAAAACTAGGCAGGATCTGGTCTATGTCATTCAGATCAAAATACCCTTTTTAACATAAAAAGAAGTTTATTTGTGGGACAAAAGTTACTGCATTGAATTGCCTTGCAAAGGTTCTTTTAAGGGACACCAGAATTACTGAGAATTCAAATAATATTTAGCTTCAGTAAAACTGTGGGAGTTTCTGTCTGCCACAAGCATGACAGGAAGGTTAGACTGAACTCCTCAAAGTGAAGAATATCAGGAGTGATCAAGGGCAGGAAAGCTGGACAGGGTGCTACATTTGGTTTTTCTTCAGGCTTATGAAAGGCCTATTGCACTGCTGCTTAGAGGCTTGCCATCCTCTATTTTTCAGCTGGCCTAATGAAATAGTCCAGTTCTTCTGGCTGCATATGTAAATGTTGTAGGAGCAGAGGGAGCATAGACAACACTGAATGCCCCATGGAGGATCACAGGTCACACTCCAAAGCACTTGACTGATGAGCTGCCTGTACAGCAGCACCCAGCACCATGTGCTGTAGTTGTTGACAAGTGTTGTTGAGGCCAGGGTTGGAGAAGGCAGCAGCTGCCACCAGTGGTGACATTTAGGGTTTGAATAGGAAAGAAGGCATAGGAACAGCAGGGATGACAGCTGACACAGCAACTGAAGTGTGAATCAGGGTGCAGGAAGGGGGAAGGAATTTGGACAAGAATACAGAGAATTTGGATTTGAGTTTGAAAGTTTTCTTCTAGTGAAAGTAAATGCCTGCTGCTACTTACTCCAAATATACTCACTCTCAGGGGTGTTTATACTGTTACCAACTGCTTATGAAGCAGTTCACCAGTACTGGTCAGAGGCAACCTACATATTCATTTCCTGAAAATAAATTAATCTTGTTTGTGTGGAGGGAGTGATTAGCACCTTTGCTAAGCATATTGCAGTCCTCAGAGAAACCAGACAATTCCAATATCTGAAAAACATTAACACAAATATTTCCAATCCTCAGCATTTTCAGCAGTATCAATCAAGCAGTATGCTTAAGAAATCAGGAAAACACCTTTATCCACGCAATGTTTTCCTGTTGCTGTCATGGTCCAGATCACCTTATGGCAATTGTTAGGAAGGTTGGAAGAGTTAAACCAGGTTGAATATGGCCCTTTTGTTTCTGCTATCTGTACTTTTTGTACTCTAAAGCCCAGGGTGACACTTGATAGTGTACTTAGTCAAACCCTTTCAAGCAGGGCTCTCTGTATCAGATTAATGATGCTTTGAATTACACAGGCAGCAAATCAACCAAATCAATACACATACAATAGTTCAGGTGGCTTTTTGTCAAAAGAATGAAGGACTTGCTGTGACAACACCGGAAAGATAGAAATATGTGGGCAGATGGCAGTAGGGCCTCGTTTGGACAAGTGAACAGCCCTGAACTGGTGTCATCTCACCTGGCATGTGACCTGAGAGAATTTGGCTCTGAGTTCTTTCCTCCCTTTTGCATGGGCCTTTGTTCATTGTCTTGCAGCAGTGACTGATGTTTGAAATACATATGCTACTGCTGCCTACAGAGCTGTAGCACCAGAGAAAAGCAACCTGAGCTTTAGAGACACTTCAAAAGCAAAAGGACATAATATCTATCTTGGGACAGCCGTATGGGCTAGTCTTTTTATAAAGTTTTGCCCCTGACAACATGGCAGTTGCCTAATTTTGAGCAGCCATTACCTTAGCTTTATTTTGAGGGATCACTCAGCTCAGATGGGACCTCTGCACTTCCAACAGGGAGGCTAACCATCTCAATACCTAAATACAAACTGATGTGTGAAGTACTTTACAAAAAATCCTGATGCTAGGAGAAAGAAAGAGATAAACCTGCCCATTTTTATGTAAATGTTTGGGTCAGAACAGGAGGAAGGACTCTGTTGGTAGCCTGAGGAGTCTGCCTCTGCAAGGTCAGGCTACAAGCCTTCCAGAGCAATTCCAATTGTTGTTACAAATGCTAAATTGTCTTTTCTGTTTCTTTTCTTATTTTTTTTTTAAATTAGATTATCTGGTTTTATCATGCAGGAAGATCAAAAGATGTACAAGCACCATGAAAAAAAGCTAGGAAAAGATGCAAGTGCAGGGAACCTGGCAAAAGACTACCAGGTGAGTGACCTCAGGGAGGCTGAGCTGGCTTCTGGCTGGGTCTGAGATTCCAGGGTTAAACTGAGCGAGTTGCTTGTGCTGGTCACTTAGGAAAGGCAGATGAACAACAAGTGGAATTTTATTTCTCTGCTTCTTGTCCCCCTGTAACTAGAAGACCGCTAATAGCAGGAGTGCTGTTGCCTGAGATCCCTACTGGAGGAGATGATTGCTTAAGGCAGAGCATGTGTGAGGAAAGATGTTGGCTTCCTGTTCTGTAGTACTTTCCCTGATCTGTTACACAGCATGACAAATAGAACAACACTTCCATGATGTTTGTATGTTTCATAATACATGCTAGCAGTAGAATCAAGGCCAAGTGCCAAGATAATTAATTCCACTTTCTTGAATTACCCATAAGGTTTAAGTTATGTATGGCAATTATCTCCTTTACACTGTTAAGTGTGCAGAAAGCGGTTACTGCCTGCTGTCTTTCTACCTGCACCATGGCAGGGGCAGTGAACCTTGCTGTGCGTTTGCTTGCACAGTGACACAGAAGTGCTGTGTGCCTTCCTGCTGCTGTTAAGAGCCATGACGAGCTGCACTGGCAGCCCCGCACTGCTGAGCTGCACGCATGCACACAGCTGCCAGCAGCTCACTGCCTGAGGAATTCCCATTCCAGGAGATGAGGCAGAAAAGGGTAAGGCACTGGTGTACCATCATCATGGCGGAAGAAGAGAAAAGACAGAGAGATGAAGTGGCAGGCGCAAGGTCACCCTGAGGAGCTGGAGTCACTATAAGGAACTGAATCCCCCATTTAACCTAAATCTCCATCCCAGAACCTACCCACAGAGCTCTGTGTTAAATCACACAAATCTTACAGATTCCTTTTACAGTTTAATTTCCTCATACTGCTAAAACAATGCCAGTCCCTGGCCATGCTTTCTCCATGTAACTGCAAGGACTTTGGCAATTTGAGCAAACAAGAAAAACCACAATCAAAGGGCAAAACATGCTACTCCTTGCTTGGACTTCTAGTCTTTTTCTTTCTGCTGAAGATGCCTGGTTGCTTTTTAATTATCTTAATCTGATTAGCCTTCACTGGACCTGCTGTATGGTAATGAACCTAAACTTAAATCTAACAGTCTGAGGCTACTGTGTGACTGTAGGATGACATAGAACCTCCCGGTCTGCTTGCAGAACACATTAGAGGGTCTCTGTATCAAAGCTGGTGGACTTAATTGGTTCTGATGTTTTATGCCAATGAATTACCAGTTGTCCTGCAGTGGGTCCCATGGTCCCACTAGACATGGTCCATTAGACAGAGCTCTCTAAGCCAAGTGTGTAGGCTTCACTGCATGGAGCCAAGGTACTTGAGTCTGCTTTGGGCTGCATGATTTGCTTCAGTGGTTCTTTCCTGGGTTTCCTGGCACACTGAGATACAGCTCTCTGTCAGCTTACAAGATATGATGTATCTGACCTATATTTAATAGCTAGACCACCATCCATCCCAGTAATCCATAGTGAGTATGCAAAATCAGAGGACAGTGTACAAGCAGGTGGTGAATTGGGCAGGGAGGAGGAGGAGGTGTTCTCCAGATCACAGCTTTCCCTGCTGGTCTGGGGAGCCATGGCAAAGTGGGGTGGTAGGAATCCAGCTCGAAGCTTGTAACGCTGTGGTCCCTGGAGAGAGATGTTGCTATAAAAATGCCCACTCAGCCTACGAGGAAAATAAAATAGTTAATGGTGAAAAATTAGGGTGTTTTACAATTGCATTTAAAACCCTAGGGGAGCCTGTAATGGGATAAATGGACTACTTAGAGAAAAGCCCTCATGTTTTCCTCTTTTTTGTGTGTGTTTTAATTTACTGTGTGTAGCTGCCATTATCCATAAACCAAAACTTATGACTCTGTTACAACAGGAGAAAAGAACACTTTATTGTCTGCTGTTGGCAGATCACCCAAAGTCCCCTCCCAACTTAACAAGCGTTAAGCTTCAATAAGACACAAGACACTTCAGAAAAAAACATTGCCACAAGGCTAATGATGACAACAGCTGCCAGCAAACTTTCCATTGCAAGCAAGTAAAGACTTGAAACAAATTTTAGCTCAAGTTTTGTTTTAGTAGCATCAGTGACATGTCTGTACCGGCAAAGGCTCAAATTGCATTCCTTAACACTAGGACTGTAGACCTATCTCCTGGAGTCATTACATTGCAACAGCCTGGTAGTCACGAGTAGAGCTGTGAAGAGCTAAGTCTTTAACGAATCTGACCTTTTTCTTCTTTTAAGAAGAGGTATTTACTCCCTAAAAGGCCAGTGAGGCAAGTCACTGCAGTTTCATACTGATGAGAATTTCTGCATGTGAAAGAAAGTTAAGGTGCCTTTTATCTTTGGAGGAGTGCATGGGAAAGAAGTTACGGGTCTCAGCAAAGCTGGAGAGTCACGAACTTTGTAATTCTGTTTCCTTTTCTGATATTAATTTTCTTCTTAGCAAGTCATTTAAAGCCTAGTCTACATCAGTGACCTTACCTACACAAATAAGAGCTCTGTACAGTATGAACAGGTGAGGTGTGACCTCCCTTCAGTTTTTCAATCTATAGTGCAGTGCCAATTTTACTTGTACACCTCTCCCAGCTGGGTGGATCATGAAGTTGCTGTATATGACGCTGCTGTATACAGAAAGCCTTGAAGCTAATTAGATGAAAACAACCCAAATCCCTTGGTAACAGTAAAACATCTGAACAATGTAAGTGCAAGATGGTACAATAGAGAGTACTGATTTGTAGGAAGAGAAGTCCACACTGTCTGTTGTTGATACACTTTCCCTTTTCAGAACAAGCGTTGCTGTTTTGCTCAGCATCTTTCAAGAGCTGCAAAGATATAATGAACAAAGGCAGGCTGGAAAGCCCTTCTGACATCCTGACTATCTTTTCTGTCTTATGAAAAGTACGATCTTAAAATGGGGACAGTCTTGCAGAGGTGGAATTAGCCATTGGGTAAAAATGGAACTTAATGAATCTGCTCCCTGTGCCTCAATCAGGAGCATTTACATGTCAGTTTTCTGTTTGAAGTATGTTTTTGCTATATGTAGCCTAAGACAGAGGCAGAGATTGCATTTACTCTAAGAAGAATCAGGAAATTCTGGGCCAGATAGGCTGCATCTCACTTACTTGGTGGAGCACAAGCCAGAAAGCTACCTGAAACTAAATGTACTTTCTCATCTGTGGGTCTGCAGTTCTAGCCCTAAAGTGCAGTTCAGTGGCCTACATACCCTGTAGTGTCTTTCTGCAGACACCAGCCTTTTTAGAAGGCTCCTACGCTGACTTGTCTGTATTGTATTGACCATGTAATTTTGCCGATTGATCATAAGAGCAGATAATTTGCCATGAGCTAACATAGCCTATGGATTGGCACATGCTTGAATCTGGGCTAAGGAATACTGTGCCTCCAAATCTCTTCTTGTCTGAAGCTCCTGCATTTCAGTGTTAATATTCAAATTATCTGGTCATGAAATGAAATTGAGCTTAAGCATGTGGTGGGACCCAGGCTTGAAATACAGTCTAGAAGTAACCATGGTGGTGTCCATACGCATGCAGACTATAGTGCAAAGTCCCGTTACTGAAACCGCAGAGGGGCATCATGATGTGACCTGCTTTTTGTTTATTTATGGTGTCACCAGTAAAATACTGGGATAATATAGCTTGGCCTTTATATCTTATACTGAATTTGTACTACATGAGGTTAGAAAAACAGATTTTAAAGAAAACTTAAACCAATAATATTTGTTATTAAGTCACTAAGTGATCATAAACACCAAGCCCCATGTTACTATTTTTAGAGTAATTTTTCAGACCATAAAGGTACTATACTATTTGCAGCTGACCTGTAAACAGAACAATATTTAGGTAATTGGCAGATTCACCAAGTAAAGCACTTACCTTACAAAAATAGAGACCTTCTAAGGGGCTTCTACAAAGAAGTTTTATATTTGTGGTTCTATTGTCAGCATACAAAGAATAATACAGGCAAAAGGAGTGTGTTGTTAAGGGGCTTACACCCACTAAACTAAAAAATGCTGACTATAAAAAGTAAAGAATATTGGATTTGAGAATTTCTGCTATTTCATATAGAAAACCTGGTATTAAAGCTGCATAAAGAATCCTCATCTGTATTTCAGGGATGTAGTCCTGGTTACTTACATACAAAACATTTGGCTATCTTGATTATTTAGGATATATTTCTTAAATTAATTTATTTTAGAACAGAACAAGACCAAATTCCTATGTTTTTACTTCAAGGCAAAACTCCCACATTTGGCCTAAATGAAACTCACTTGGCTTGATTTATCTTTTATTTATTTTCTATGGGACATGTTGTGGTATTAATTTAGGCAGGACACTCCTCATTGTTTTCACTGGGGAGTCCTGCTTAAAACATGGATCCACATTACACTATCCTAATGATGAACTTGGAGTGAGTAATCAGATCTGAAGGAAGAGACAACCTGATTTTGGAAATCTGTTACTTTTTATGCATGCTTAACTTTAAAAAAAGAACAAAGAGACGATGTTCAGTTTGAATTCTGCCACACAAAAGCAGCAGTCCTTTGTATTCTCTGAGAGGGAACTTCAGCTGGGAAAAAAAAAAAAGGAAAAAAAAAAAAAGGAAAAAAAACCCCTGAATTGCATCCTCCCACGAGGACATTTAATTTAATAAAGCAGCCTCCTCGGGATTGCTCCACAGTTGCTTAGACGCCTCGGGGGGAGGATTCTTCCTCATGAGGGGGAGGACCTTGGCCAGGCATGAGGGAGACGCTAAGGCTGGGTGTTAGGGAGTGGATTTGTCCCTGAGGGCAACGTTCTCTTTTCCAAACAGCTGTATGGATTTCTAATGCAAATTCTGTCTTCATTATGTGTGTGAGAGGATTCATTTTTAGGTAGGTCAACCATTTTACACTCCGTTCTGAATTCCCCTGGCTAGCCTGCTTGGTCTGGCAGTTTGCAGAACTGCCCACCCTGTGTGCTGGCGTATACCTGCCACCGGCTCCATCCTTGCCCCCAGGTGATGTGATGTAGGATGATAACAGTGTGAATGGATCGTTGGCTAGCCATACAAAGGTAGTCTGAATTTTGGCTTTGGTGTGTCACTGCTGGTAATCCCAGGAAGAACAAGTTAGCCCTTCTGCCTTTCGAGTTTGACCAGTGGAGTCCCCTGCCCTGTGTCCAGCCAGGGTCTGGAGTGGTTTAGTCAGCTACTGCCCCAGCAGCAGTCACCCACCAGCTCCCAGTGCCAGAGCTGCTCCTCCTTGTCACACTGCTTTGGCAATTTCCTGTTTAAGCGTCAGTTTACAAGGTGAGAAGCAAAAGACAAAACCTACTGTATGCCCCTAAAGAAGTGAAAGGGAACTTTCTCTGTCAACCTCAACAGGAGCAAGACTGAAATGAAGCACCCCGCAACCTTTACAGTAGTGCAAAAGTCTTTGAAAATGTGAAAGAGATGCCTGCTTTTGGGAAGCTCAATGTGTATCTGTTACACACACCCAGCAATAGATGCTGTCCAGGAAATGGCAGAGCAGAATCTAGAATTTTACATACACAAATAATACACTCTACTATCTAGGAGGAATATTCTATGGATATAAAATGTTATTTGTTACTAAAACATTTCAGGCCAAACAAGCTAAGAATGGAGTCAGGAACGAGGAGGTTTGCAACAAAATTGCATGGAAGAAAACCCTTGCTAGGGAGTCAACATTCTTGTGCAGCATCTTGAAGGATGATTAGGTGCTTTCCTGTCTTTGGGGAATATTGCAAAGCATGACCAGTCCTTTGCTGTTTCTCTTTTTTTTTTTTCTTTTCTTTTTGTGGGGAGTAGGTGGGAGGGTGGGAGCTGGAAGACTATATGGATGTTGGATGTGTGACTTTGTTCATTTGATCTTCTTCATGCTCTTGCCTCCCATGGCTTTCTCTCTGGTTTGTCCTTCCTATTTGAGTTTTCAGGAGGAAGCACAATGAAGGAGAGGCCAAAGAGCTGTGGAGGAAAGGACATTGAAACACTGTTGCATCCCGCAGCAGGATTGCATTTGGCAGCGCATACGTGTCTGTAAGCCAAACTTTCTCTGACTGAATGTTTTTGGCCAAGAATCAGAATTGGTAAGTACATTGCATATTGAACTCCTTTCCAAAAGTACGATGAGAAAGGAGGGGAAATACTATTCAGTTTAGAAAAAGTTGATGGCATTGTATTTTGATAGCTGGTTATGTATAATTAGTGAAAAACGTGAAAAGTGGTGGTTGCTAGTGACAGGGTCACATAACCAGTCTTTCCACGAAAAAGTAACACCACCAGATGGCGTGTAAAGCACGAAATAACCGTTAAAATGTCTAAACTGCAGGGCTTCCAGTGCCATCTAGTGCCACCACCAGCCCTCCTGCTTTGAGCAAGTAACATGTCATTCTAGGAGGGCCCCCAGGATGGCTGACTTCTGAAGGAGCAGGTTATGCTGTCTATGTTCATCGTGTGCAACATATGCAATGGTTTGAGATGGGGAGTGCGCCTGGAGGAAATATTACTGTCTTGTAATAGTCTGTCTCTGTTCTTGCACTCCTCCCAAAGCATCCCACTCTCACGGACAGGGTACTAGTTTAGGTGCATTTTTGGCTGTTCTTGTGGTAATTTTGTCAGTGTTTAAATTTACTATAAAAAAATCTTCACTTGCAAGTAAAATGTATAAGTAAAAAGAGGTGGGCTGTGAGAAAATAGATATCTTCTTCAGTATCCCTTTCAGAGTGATACTTTGTTCACTTACAAGCCTCCAACAGAAATTTTGCAGACATTAATAAGTTATTGTTATAACTATTGCCATCATACTTGGTTTGGTTTCCTTTATCCCGTAACAGTGAAGCAAACAGAAGGAAATGACTATAGACAGTCATTTTCAAGGATTCATTTTGAGCAACAAATCCTCAGTTCCTTCTGCTTTGCTGCTGAGCTTGCAAATACTTACTGGCAATCTCTGTTGTTCATCACAGGGGAAAAATTTTAAAGCAAATGAACATCAAAGAAGTAGTGAGAGGAGAAGGATTGGCAGTTTCCACATTAGACTATCCTATGTAAAAAAAAAAAAAAAAAAAATCACAACCAAAAAAAAACCCCAAAAAAGAAAAAAGTTGTTTTATCTCTGAATGGATGGGACTTACTCATCTCTCCACAGCTGCCTGCTTTACACAGTCTTCCAGCTTGCCTGAGCATGCATGTTTTCTGAGTGGGAACTGTCCTGTCCTGTTATGTCAGCTCCTTTTCTCCTGAAAAAGAAGAGCTAACAACAATGTGTTGTTGTTTTGCAGAACACTGATTTTTCTGAGTGATGATTTTCTACATTTAGCTGTTTCATTGCACACTGAACACTTGCCATTTGTAACAGAATGAAAATCTTCCTAGTAGTTGAAACAGGTTAATTACAATTAATTAATACAACAAATGCTTACAGACATTTCCTATTAAGTCATTGTTTTGCGCAGCAACCTGTTGGTCTTACGATGATGTTCCCCCATCCATGCCAGTTCTCTGTTTCTGCCATGGATCACAATCATTTACTCACAAGCAACAGGCAAATATGGGCATTGTTGTGTTTTGGGGCATTTTCCCCCTCTCCATCAGAGTGGTTGTGGTGTGCTTTGTCTGTAAAGGATACCTGAACCATCTAGAGGGCTGAGAGTAAGGAGTCTTCCCTGGAGGAAGGTCAGTGAAGGAGTAAGAAAGAAGTTTTTCTCTCCAACATGAGTGCCCCAGGGGCTCACTTGTTCTCCCTGGTTCAAGGGACACTCAGAGACCTGGCAGGAGACTCACAAGCCAGCTTGAGTAATGTCTTGTTCTGAGTTTTGAGTGTATAACAAAATGAGGAAGAAAATTCCTAAGTAGCTCACCTTGAAAAAGCATAGGGGAAATAACAGTCTTTCATACCACCATAAATTTTTTTAAAACAAAAATGTCTATTTGCTATATAATTAATATGCATTTTTTGGCTGTTAGTGTCAGAAGTGCGTGCCATATGTAGGTCTCAGGCCCCAGCTTAGTGGAAGACAGTGGCAAACGGCATTTCTGCTAGCTTCAGTGGAATGAATTCTCAAAATTAAATGCACGCTAGAGGTTTGAGGTTTAAGCAATCCTATACAGTGAGGTCTCCACTTAAGTATTTTGCTGAGTCGAGGCCTGGGACACATGTGGACCCGGACTTGCATGTAAAGCAAGGACACCCAGTAGAGTACAAGCATGACTAAGAATGTATTCCCTCGAAGACACTTGGAATGGATACTTGTGCCTGCAGTAAAGATTGTCTGATGCTTCCCAGTGAGAAAATAGGGGAAGAATAAGTGGGAACAGATGTGGGGATGGAGAGAGAAGCCAGGGAGAACAAGAACAGCAGAGTTTTCCAAAAAGAAAATACATTTTTCTTCTGGGATTGAACTGTGCTTTCCCAACTTTCATCTTTCATTTGCTGTCTAACAAATAGCTTTGAAATGTACTCAGTAAAGATTTGTCTCATCTCCCTCCGGTGGCTGGGCATAGACAATAGTCCTCTGCTGTGTCACCAAATGGTGAAGCCGATTGGGACAATTGTAGGTTGTGCTGTGGATCTAAGTTTTTGGGACCTGATGACTACCCATGATGTTTTCCAGTACTCTCTCCCTCATTTTTTTTACTTTAATGGAATTGCATGTAAAAACTGCATTAGTTAGCTTGCAAGCCAAGCACTACAAAGTAATATCAGAAATAAGTTGTCTGTGTTACGTTATTTTGTCTCTTCCTTCTGTGTCCATGACATTTACATGATTTTTTCCCACAGTGTCCTTAACTGTATAGAATGGGCTGGATTCTCAGAATGAATCAAATTTCTGTCACTCTCATCTCTGGGAAAATGCAGAGGATAGACCCAAAGCTACAGTCTGAGCCACTGAAAGTTGCAGTTTGCCATAGTAGTTCTGTTAAAATCCAGCTACAAGAGAAATTAATATATGCTAGAAGCAAAAACAATCAAATGCTTACTGTTTTTCATCTTCCTTCTCTTTTTGAAACCTATAAAACAATGTGGTTTTGGTTATGCTTTTTGAACCAGGCAGGTGGTGAATTCCCAAGTGGATTGTGTGTTGCCTGAACCCTCTGCTGTTTGATTTGGCTGGTAATTAAAATCTCAGGTAAATTACATGGAAAATTTGTGCTGACTGATTCCTCTCATGGCTTGGGTAGTCCAGGTGGATCAAGCAGGGGAGAAGAGGTAGGGGCTTCCAGTCAGATGAGAACCATCAAAGCCTATGGAGGTTGGCACTGGTACTGGCTGATTCTTTGCAGACAGCACATGAAAAGCGGAGCCCTTCAGGTGCTCATTTCCAACAGCTGGTTTCAAAACCTTGACAGCAACTATGTGAAAGGTTTAATTTTTATTCATGACATTTCTGGGCCAGTGGGGCCAAGTAGCTTTAAGTAGGTGATATTTAAAAGGTCCCATTCAGTCTTCCCTGTTGGAGATACCAGAAGATGTGGTTATCTCAGAAAGGATCAAATGCCTTAACAGATGTTCTTTAAAGTTTCCTGAATGGAGACCCAAGTGCCACCTGAGATTCCTTGGAGGGAGGGTTTGCATGCCTAAATACAAATACTTCTTGTACTCATGAAGAGAGTCCAGCTTTGGGACCCTGGGATTCAAACTTGTCATGGCAGACTCTCCTTAACTCATCTGATTCCCTTTTCTCAAAGAAAGCTGGATGGAAAAGTGTTGTCAACAGAGCTTTTTGTTTCTGCTGGGCTAGTTCTACATCCCTGTGTAAGCTAATTCTGACTTAAGAATTCATCTTAAAGACTTTCAAATATATTCCTAGCTCCCAGCCAGATGCCATGAGCCAAAAGTCCAAGAAGAAATGGTTTCCCTAGGAAAAAATGGAGAGAGGGGTGTGAAGGAGAATTGGTTTTACTGGCTGAGGTAAACCATAGTTGCAATATGCATGACCTCTAGTGCTTTTTCTGGGGAACATAGTCAAAATCTGTTAGACTCAGTTGATTGTGAAAACTCATGTGGCAAAGAGATATTCTTACAGGTTTGCTAATCCTTCCCCATTGTAAAAGTTTCTCTCACCAGAAGAAATCCATCTTTAAATTCATCAGATTAATTTTTAAAGCATACACTAAATTATTGCTTGAGTAGCCAAACAAGACCCTGGTGTTGCTTTGTCTTGTCATGGAAGGTCTTTGAGGCCTCATCCACATGCAACAGTAAGTTCACGTTCACACTCGGGGTGATCTGGCAGAGAGGAGAGCAAGGGGAGGGGCAGTGCCACTGATGCCTTGCAATAGCAGAGGACCTGCTGGCAAGGTTTGGCTGTACAGCCTTTATTCCTGATGTAGAGATGTTTTATTAAAGCACTTTTAGAAGCAAATATAGCTGTTTGTCTTTTTATGTGCTTTTCTCAATAGTGGATGTACCTACATTTCAGGCAAAAGCTAAGCAAGGAGAGATTTTTTTGCAAGACAAAAATGCCAAAGTGATAACTGGCTATTTGAATACAGACATAAGGAAAGGCTGAAGCGGAAGATCTGTCCTCCACTATCCTTTTTGTCATTGCTCTAGAAACCTTGTTCTCCACTTAAAGAGAGTTCACATGAAGTGCAAGAGAGCCCCTGAAGACTGTGGAATTAAGATTTATTTATCTGAGCCCTTATTTTTGCTGATGTAGGGTATCCCAGGATATTCAGTGGATAGGAGGCTAGAAACCTGGTACAATGATGGTTGGCTCAGAGACAGGACTCTGTTCATACAGGCAAAACAAAAGCTTTTCATATTGTGCATAAACCACCAACCCATTACTCTACTCTTCTCAGAGCATTGGTTTCCTGCTGCCAGTAAAGCAAACCAGCAGATCTTGTAAAAAATACCTGCTTAACCTTGTTACCAGAATTACCTGCACTGAGTAGCAGTTTCACAGATCTTGTACCCTCCTCTCTCGACCTGCCTGTGTGGTTTCCTTTCCCCAACTATTACTACAGGTTTTCGTACTTATTAAAAGAACACATATCTTTGCTATACACATCTCTGCTATACACATCTCCTATGAAAACTGGCATGTGAGTGGAAGCTTGGTGTTTAAAGAGGGAAAACTTGGTCTGAGACAAAAGCAAGTGCACCCAAGATACTTGCAATTTTAACCTCCTTTCATGCAGAAATGCATCTTATCGTCATGATGTGTGTGTGCCTATCTTTCAGTCCTCTATAACTTTTGAAATTGCTGACTAATTTTAGTCTAGTTGATGAAGGAAACGACATTAATATCTTCTGTGTTTAGTGAAAATCAGTAGCCGAGCAGAGTTGAGGCGCTTTACTTACTTTTCTTCAGAGGGAAACATTTCATTATGAGCAAAACATTATTGCTTGATATCAGAAAATTTACATGGGAGAGAAAAGGAACTGGTAGACACCTCAACCACAGGAAAAGTTTCAGTCAGAGTTTGCATCTTATTAGACACAGGATAATTCAACCACAAGGCACAAAGCCACAGGAAACTGGACTTCATTTTCTGTAGCTACTTTTTTTCTTAAATCAGAATGTTTGGGGGTTTTCTCTCTCTCCACTTCTGAAGAATTATTACTGCGCTGTAATCCTGGGCTTTGAACTTACAGCATCTTTAGTTTTTAACCATAGCTCCCTTTCTATTAATTTCTAATACCCCATCAATGTAAAAGTTAATTGTGTAAAATGTGGATAGTAAGCTTGAGTATTGAAAATGTATTTGTGAAATCTGTCTGCTGATTTACTGTAGAGTTTCACTATGGTTAAAAATAGTAAGTAAAAGTACTTCTCCAAGGATGGATTTATTTTCCAAACAATAATGTGTGTGCAGCTTATTTATAGTAGATGCTATGGTTATGATTACACCAAGATTTCACTATAGCTCTCAGTTTACGATTCCTTGAGAAAAAATATGCACTTTCAGTTGAATTGTCTATATTTTTTTAAATCCCTGAGGATTAATTTACTTTTGGAGCATTGTTATTGTTTATTAGATTATTTATTTGGTTATCATGTTTTTTGTTTAGCAAGATCTGTTTTCACTGTTGGCTTACATATGGGAGGAAAAGTGTTATTTTGAAAGCAGAAGCAAGTGAGATTTAATATTATTGTATATATTTCTTCATTCGATGTCTGTCTTATTTCCTAAAAAAGACGAGAAAGAAAAGGGTAGGACTTCTTTCTAAACTACTACCTGTGGGAATTACTTGATCTACTGTCTCTCTCTTCTGTTTTTTGAGATAGGTTGGTGCAAGGCATATGTCTTGTATGGTAAATCCAATTCAGTCCAGTTCAAATCACTATCCAGTTCAGTGCTGCCATTTAACACTTAAATAACAAGTTTCTAGTCATCCCCAAAGGAAGCAATGTAGTTAAATTAAGCTGTCACCAGCCTGAAGAGTTATTGTGAAATAATGAATATTCCATAATCAGGAAATGGCAGAGTGGTGCAGGCAAATCTTTGAAGCCTTGTGAAGTTTTGGAATTAGCATCTGTATAAAAATCTAATTAATGTTTCCTTCCTAAATTCATTTTCCATCTAATTGGCCAAGCTTTGATTGGGAACTGGAAATGTCATCCAAAAATATTTCCTCTTACAAGACCACTCTAAACAGAGTGTTTGTAGTCTGTCATTATATTCCCTGTTCTGCACTTCCTTCTTCAAGGATTTTCAGCCATAGTCACTGCATTGAAATAGTTTCATCTGGGCAAATTTTCAGTCCAAACTAAATTGTAAACTGGACTTTGTTTCAGTCCAAACTAAATTGGATGCTATTTTGTGTCAGTGTAACTCAGATGAAATAAACAGTGCCCTGTGCTCAGTGTCAGAGCTACGTGTCCACGTGAAGGAGTTAGACTGGTGGAGTAAAGCTCCCTGCCCACCTTGCAGACAAAGCCATGGTTCAACTTCCAGCTTTGGTGAACCACAAAACAGGGACAACCTTGTTTAACATATCACTGAATCTGATTGATATGTTAATATCATCCAAGTTCAAAGCAACACGTCCTGGAAAGATAAATGCTATTTTTTTCTTGTAATTTACCATTTCCTTCTTCCGTAAATCCAGCAGACAAAATAACAATGGAAAGGGGGAGGGGGGCTGGGTCAGACCGATCATTTTAAAAACTAAGAATGCTTTGGCAAAGTCTCTCTAACCTGTTACTGTAAACATCAGCAGTCCTGTCACTGTCTCGGCCCGTATAAATACGTTCATGGCGCCCCACCTAAATCAGTGAAATATGTACATAGTTCAGACATACAAGTTAAATCCCAGGCAGCAACAATAAAGAGTAGGAACCTGAGGTCTTTTCCCAGGTTTTATCTTTTGCAGGCATCAGTGCTTAGAGCGTAGTAATGCCGTTACTAAATCCTTCTCAGCCCGAATCCTGCTTCCTCTGTTTGTGTGGCACTTCCTCCAAGTGTTGTGGCTGGGGCAGCAGAGCTGGGCCAAACACAATAGTCCTGGGCCGAGATTGTTGTCACCTGTCCCTTTTTGTCTCTTGGTTTTCAACCTACTACACCTAAGCTTGAAGAGGAAAGGCCATGAACAACTGCTTCTTTCAAGAAAAAAAAATCTAAATTGCATTTACTTGGCGATAAAAAACAGTGCAGCCCCATGCAGTCAGGCCTGTGCTCTTTCTCCCATTGAAATTGTGCTTTTCCTCCAAAGTTGTCTTGCCTGAGACGTGACCAGTGTACTCCGTGCTGCTCGAGAAACCCCATGGCCATTTGCTGCTTATTGTGTCAGCAGCTATTTTAGAACTGTGGGAGAGAAGTGTTTAAAATGAAGTCCTCTGTGACTTCAAAGGCATCACTGGTGTGATTAAGGGTTAGCACACATTTAAAAACTCCTCCTTGAACTGCATTGGCAGCGTGGGGGGTGAGAACTGGGATGAGAAACCAGGCTGAAGCCCAGTCCTCTTGGGCTGTTTGAGGGAGCTGGAAAATCTGGCTTGCTCAGCCAGAAGATGTTTGGTACTGGTAAATTTCCAGCTGATCAGGCAACAGGAAAAGTTTAGTCAGCACTTCATCAGAGCACCCGCTTATATGTTGTTGTAAGGCGTTACAAATAATTTGGGGGCTCCACAGCACCGCTCAAGTCTCTCACCGCTCAGATTTCAGCTGGATTCTTTGAACATAAGGAGAGAACATTAGATGATCGGGATGATGGATAGACAGGCCTGAGTAAGTTGTGAAGTGCTGTGAGGTGCCAAAGTGGTACTTTGGACAATATTAAGGGCTAGACTTAACCACGCGGATCACACAGCAGTACGTTCTCAGGTCCCACCTGTGGACAGTTCTATAGGTAGATGAAGTGGCATCAGACACTCCTGGTAGGGCTGCATTGTTCTGCACCAGAGGCGGCTGTCCCGGCCCCAGCCAGGACCAGCCCCATCATCATAAGCTGTATTAATTGGTATGGGATGTCACAGGGGTGCAGGATGGCTCTGCTCACATCTATGCTTGGGAAGGAGCGCAGGTGTCCTGCAGTATCGGCTGGCCAGGCTCCCCTGGGCACTGAGAGCCCCCCCATGCCAGGGCTCTCGCCCCAGCTCAGGCCAGGCACCTGCACTGGGATCTTTATTAGAAGGAGAGTGATAGAGAAGGCAGGTTCCCTACAGCGCTTCCAGCATCTCCTCTTGCCCTGGGCTGACACCAGGGAAACCCAGGGAAACTGGGGAAAGGCTGTCCTTTGCGCTTGGTACAGGGATGCTGCTGAAGCACTGCTGACAGCTGAGCTGGTGGTGTCTCCTGAGCTTTCATGGAGCCTTCTTCCAGACATGGAAACAGGTGGGGGATTCGGATTTACCAGCTGTGTTCCAGGCTGAACCCCGAGTAGGCACTCAGAGTACTGACCGATGCCCCATCTGCTTGCTCAGGAGAAGGAGGTTCATTGCCAGGGGACTGACTGGCAGCACTGCTGGGTGATCATCCTTACTAATTCTTAGATGATTGTTTGTGTTCCTTACAGTGGGAGGGGGCACAGTTCCTTCTTGGAGAGAAACACTGGTGATTTATGCTGGTCGTGAAAAATGTAAATAATTACAAATTTCCATCCTACCATCCAAGAAAGACAGCATGATTTTATACATTTGTTTTGCTGCATTATAATTATAATCACTATTCTGGAATGTTATTGGAAAAGTTATTGTTCTTTCTAAAATATTAAGTCAGTTTAATGACTAAAAAGTTAATAAGGGTCTTGTTGTTCTCATTATTCATTTATTATCCAATTACTTCACAAAATTGGATCTGAAAATGTAAAATGTATTTTTATGGAATAACAAACACTACAATTAAGTTTTAAAGAGTAGATTGTTTTTAAATTCCTGTGGAGGATATTAAAACTGAATTAAAAATATTAAAAATGGAAACTGAAAATGAACAACAGCATTAGAAGGAAATGAAAACAAAAAAAGGAATGAAAACACGTTAATAAAATAATTGATAGTACATGGGCAGTGAAACATTAACCCTTTCACCACTGCAGTTGAAAATATCCCTGGTCTCCATCTCCCCAGGGAGGTGACCTGGCCCCCTTAGCTGTCTAACTCACCTCTTGCTCATGGTTACCCATTTAAGGACTGTATGACACTGCAAAACTAAACCAGCCCGGGCCTGGTTCTGATCCTGCATGGCTGTAAAACTGAAGTGACTATTGTCATCAGTGGAGCTGCACTGGTGAAGATCTGGGTTTAGTGCATGTGATCATTACTTTGAAATTTAATGCACTTTACAGTTACTTACCCTTCTTTGATGCATACAATGAATTTCTAGTTAAATGTATCCAGTTCTATATACAGACAGACTTTTGTTGAATTGCTTGTCTGTAAGAAATGAAATAAAATAAACATACTGATATTTCTGTGATGAAGTGGAGTCAGTTCCTTCTTCCTGAAGTGACTGGGAACTGAAGTCAAGATCCTGCTGTGAGAAGCTTGGTGTCTTTTACATCTTGTACAAGATGACTCTGTCCTGCTGGGCTCCATCAGCCATTATATATTTTGCAGTTGAGAGCTGTGTCATCTTGATAATCAAAGCAGAAAAAGGCAATAAGAAACCTGATATGATACTCTCAGTTTTAACACTCTGAAGTCTCCCCCATGTATCTGAGCAAATCACTTGAGAAAACTCATTTGTTAAGATTGACATCTCCCTACTAGGAAACTTGTGAAAAGGTGAAGTAATTTTTTTACATCATTTGAAATGATTTGTTGAACTTCTTCATGAAACTGCCTGCTTATAGGTAGTGTGCAAACAATGAATGGTCCGTATTTGATAGTGAAACTCTGCATGCAATCAATGTCAGTTATTTATGTAAGTTAGGTTAGTGGAAGTGATACAAAAAACAGAAAAGAAAGCATGGCTTTTGAACCATTAATTTTAGCTGACAGTCCATGCCCTTTGTTTGCTAGCAGCATGTTCAAATTTAACACTCATTTTTCATAGTATTAAGAAAAAGAGAAAAAACGAGTTAATATTATTAGAATGAAATGCAACACAAACCTGTGAGAATATTTGAAATGAAATTTGGATTTAAATATAAGCATTTTTCTGAGCATATTTTTGTAATAGGATTTCTAAGAGTTCACAAAATAGTTCACATTAAGAGAGTTAAATTCCCTGATGAGCCTGTTCACAGCCTTACATTCTTTAAATATTTGCATTGCAGGGCAAGGTGATTTCTTTCTGCATATGATTATGTTTATTAAATCTTTTAATATTAATGAAAATTTGCAGTCACAAAGGGGAGTACACAGATTTGCATGTGTATAAGTTTGCAAATCCTTTTTATTCCAAATGCATTGCTTTTACAATTAAAACACTTTTTATTAACATTTTATTTTCTCTCAAATCTTCCTGGCACGTGAATGAATGCAAAACTGCTTCTAAGCTAACTTTTCAGGTGATGAAGTCCGTGTCTGGCTAAAAGCTGCTTTGCCATACATAATATATGATAATTCTTCATTGTTTCATGCTTTGTTGGCGGCTCAGTAATTGTATGTCAAAAAATACAGCCCTATCCTCTGCAGAGGCCACCAGCACTGTAACATTGTCCACATGAACAAAAACTTTCTATTGGCATGCTGATACTTCATTCTCTCAGCATATGGGCACATAAACTTAGATGTTTCCTAATAGGACAGGACATAAAGAGGCCCAAGGAAAAAAGGACAGGGAACTCAAGAGAAAATCTTGTTTCGTGTCTCATTATAACTTCTTTATTACAATGATGCCTTGCACATTGATTTATTAAAAACGGTTGCCAGCTAAAAAATTTGCCATAGCATACAATATTGTGACAGGACTAGCTATAAATAGGGTAGGTAGATTTTTTTGTTCAAAATTCTGAGCTCAATCCAAAGTTAAAACATAACTTATCCATTCTTTCCACAGCTGTTTTCACATACCTCCGTATGTGAAACTACACAAAAAAATGGACCATTCTGTGACCTTTAGCTGCTTTTCCCTGGCATTTCCTCCTGTCTCTTGGTGAAGATGGAGGCTCATGTTTTGCAGCCTGTGTTCAGAAGGACAACTTGCTTCTTGTTCCTCTTATCCCAACCTCCTCTCTCCCTGATTAAAAAGACTTGGTGTAATAATGATCCAAATGAGCCTGTATGTAAGGGATCACTGAAAGATTATAAAAATGCTGCAGAAAGGATGGAGAGCACAAGAGAGGAATTAGTGAAGGGGTTTTACTCACCCCAGTTGAATCCAGAAATATCGCTGTACTACTACTACTCATCAAGGAATAACCTCAGTTTCCAGTACTGCTAAACACAAGTTGCTCTCCCTTACTTATGGGACTTCAACTATGCCCGGACCAGGGAGACTAGGTTACCCACTCAGCTTATTATATTGAGTTTACCATATGTCCTTGCTTAGCAGACACCCAGTGTTCTCCTAGATAATTAATTCTGTGGCTTTCTTTCAAAAATGATGCCACAAAACATCCCACAATCCCCTGGCATCACAGGGGAAGAAATAGCTTCAAATTATTCAACTCTTGTTTTCATTAGCGCTTCATCAGCTGATTTTGCTGGTTGCTGCAACTCTGTGAAATAGTGGTCAAAATGCTAATAAATGCCTGTACTTGTAAAAACCTCTTTCGTCAGCTCTTTGTCCATCCCACTAGAAGAACAGAAATCTGCTAACAATACAGGTTGTGCTGCCTTGCACACCAATAACGGATGTGTATAGTATACAAACCTCGCTGCCTGAAAATAGTCTGGCCTGGTGAACAAAAATAAACTTTCCATTGCTCTGAGATCCCCAAGTACCATCTCAAGGACACAGAACTGTTTCCCAGATTCCTGCTAGCCCTCACTAGCACAGTTTTCCCCTCACTGATAGCACTTGCTGAGGACAGACAATGTAATTCAACTTTATACAAACTTCTTCAGACTTATGCAAACCCCTCCCTGTAAACACAGTTCAAGTATTTTCCTTAGAAACCTCCTTTCCCTTGGTGCTTTCAAAAACCACTGAATTTGGGCATGCTAAAACTTCTCTTCAGCTGGAGTGTCTGCCTTATCCTCAGCCTGACGTCCTGTGTCAGACAAACCTGTGTAACCTACTGGACTTGCTCATTATCCTTCTCCTTTCGCTCCTTTCCCACCTCTTGAATTGATGCTCCCAAAACATAACACTGCAGCATCATGACCTTCAAGGGTTTCTTTCCTGACCCATTCCTAACTCTGTACTCCGAAAGAATCTCTCTCTTATCCATGTCACACAAAATACAATTGTTTGCTACTTGTTACAGCATCCCTGATGTATGAATTTTTCTCATCTCACAGCAAACTCCAAAGTGCTTGGAAGGACCATGGGCAAAATAACTGGGGCGATCGGACTGTGAGGACAGGACACTCCAAAATACTGTGAAAAAAAGTTGCAATCGGTAACTGGGTATTTTTGATGGTAACTTTAGATTGCGTACCTAATTCTATCATAAACTTCGACAACCAGCTAATGCCATCTAAAACCAAATGCAGGAAACATCCAGTTTGTCACTGCCTTTCATGCAGAGTCACAAGCTTCTCAAGACTGAAGGAAACAAATGGCTACAATATAGTCCTTCCTGTGGTTGGTTTCTTCACTCCAAGCTGTTTCCAGAAAATATCCATTTCACAATGGAAAATGATCCTCAGCTGGAAATACCGTTTTGGGACACTTTTGCACGTCCCCTGGCTGTAAACTTAAACCTGCCCGTCTGTGAGGCTGTATTACATTTTTTTACCTTGATAATTAGCTGGAAAACCTGTAGCTGGAAACACGCACCTCAAGCTCTTCTGTATCACAGTCCTTCAGATTCTTACCACCTCAGGGGTCTCCACAACAGCAGAGAGGTTTTGGGTTGTCTTGCTGTCAACTGAAGCTTGATTAGAAGTGCACATCAAGAATTTTTTTTTTCTTGCATAATATTGAATAATTGCATAAGAACTGGGATTAAGTAAGCACGGTTTCTCCTCAGTTTCATCATGGGATGATTGCAGTGGTTGGTTGAAGACCTGAGTTTTTGCTGAAACAGTAGGACAGGTGCGAGATGTTTTTTCTGGGCAGACCCTCCAGCTTCTAACAAGGCTGAGATCATGGTCTCATCTCAGTGGGAACCCTAATTTGGCTGTTAGCATTGTCCATCCATGCTTTTCTTGCCGTGAAGCTTCTGGGAACTGAAGGTGTTGGTCATCTCTAACTTTGCTGGTCAACATATTCAAGATCTACGTGGAAGGGATACAGGCTGTCTACAGAGTGTGTGAACTTCTATTGAAAATGAGGCTAAACTGCTTATTTTGGGCCACTTTCCTCATGCACCTCATACATCAGTCACCCTGCATGGTGTCTGTTAGGTTATATCTATGTGAATAAATGGAACCAAGTCCTGGCAGAAGCGTTGAGCTGGCACATCCCTGCCTGTAGTGTTGAGCCAGTACCATAGTTCCTGCGTGGTTTTGGCCATGATGGTTGTGCAGACAACATGCAGGCCTCATTCAGGGGTGTGTGCCAAGACCATTCCCATCAGAAGACATGTGGGAAAGGCCACACTTCCCTGAAATGGTGTGTGAGTGTGAGGAGCAAAGACACATTGACTGAAAGTTGAGGCCAGACGACAGCTCTGGGCCTACTTTACTGGCTAGTAAAGATGTAGCCTTAAGTCCTCATGGTGCTGGAGATCCAATAAGAAGCCCCTCATCACTTACAATGGAAGGACAATCCACAAACTTGCAGCTAAGCTTCCTTTTGGCTTTGCATTTCTCTTGCACCTGCTAGTAGTAAAACTGCATTTTTGCCCCTCCTCAAGACCTTCGCGAAGACGTGGAGGACATACCTGCAAACCGCTCCCCAGACCGACAGATTCAGTTCCACTGTGTCCACTGCAGAATGCTTTCTGACACTGCAACCTTAACCACAGGGCAGCACAGAACTTCAGCTCCAGCATCCTTCATCCCAAATCAGCCCCCCAGGTTCTAGCATCACCTCAAGCTCAGCTTCTTCATTCAAGCTACCCTTTGGTCTGGGGGTTCAAACCAAGAGCAAACTTGTTGCAGCAGTCAATAAAGCATCTGACTGCTGTCAGAGGTTCCTCCGTCTTTTCCAGATAACTTCTGTATCACAGTTTAAATAAACTCCCTGGAGAAATTGGGTCTCCTCCAGTCCCACCATGAGCTCAACAGGAAATAGAAGACAGTATTTTCTCCCACTCCCACTCTTCTCTAATAGACACATTTTTAGCTTCTGTAGTATTACTTGGTCCCTGATGAAACCATTTTCTCATATTGTTCAGCAGGTCTGTTTTCACCCAATATACAAGAGGAAGGGGTATAAAGACACTCTATTAATCAAATGGCCGAAATCAAAGCAAACCATCACTTAGCTCCAAGCAACATGCTATGATTCAAGAAATCTCCAGCCCAAACTTGACCAGGACTATGCTTTTAAAGCAAGCTGAAGGCAGCTTACACTCTGTTTTGCTACAAAACGTATCCTGGTCAGGAAGGCACTGACTAAGCAAGATTTACTCTGTCTTACCCTGGCATTGTCTCTCATTAACACATTGAAGACAGTTCTTGTTCAGACAAACCAGTGAATCTGGATGGCAATCATTCCCTTCACCTGGCATCCAAATTGTTTAACCTTTTGCCACTAAAAAATTTAAAAATCCAGTGCAGACATCTTTTTAATCCAGGTAATGTCTCTGAGAAGTCTCAGCAATGTAGTGGAAGCAAAAGACTTTGAGTTCATTGTTTAAATATCTCTCGTACACGTGAATGAAATTTGCTGTAGGGAGTGATGTTTATTCTCCGAAGAGTATGGATTCAGAGGAAGTTACAGTAGCAATGAAGTGACATGAGACAGTAAATAAAGACCTAACAAGAAAGACTGATACACAGAGAAGGTATCCAAACAAAGGAACAAAACAAATCTTCACCTCTGTCACTGTTTAATCCCAGCCAGCAGCTCAGCCCCACACAGCCGCTCACTCACTCCCCTCACAGTGGAATGGGTGAGCGAATTGGAAGACTGAAAGTGAGAATTGAGATAAAGACAGTTTAATAGGTAAAGCAAAAGCCGTGTGCACACGTAAAAGTAAAGCAAAGTAAAGCAAAACAAGGAATTCATTCACCACTTCCCATGGGCAGGCAGGTGGTCAGCCATCTCCAGGAGAGCAGGGCTCCATCATGCATAATGTTTACTTGGGAAGACAAACGCCATCGCTCCAAACGTCCCCTCTCTTTCTTCTTCTTCCCTCCCCCAGCTCTATATGCTGAGCATGACATCATATGGTATGGAACATCCTTTAGGTCAGTTGGGGTCGGCTGTTCTGACTGTGTCCCCTCCCAGCTCCTTGTGCCCCCCAGGCTGCTCGCTGGCTGGGTGGGGTGAGAGGCAGAGAAGGCCCTGGCTCTGTGTAAGTTGCTCAGCCACAATAAAAACACTCCTGAATTATCAACACTGTTTTCAGCACAAATCCAAAACACAGCCCCATACCTGCTACTATGAAGAAAATTAACTCTATCCCCACCAAAACCAGCACAGCCTCTTTTTAGACTTCTAAAAATACTTGCAACTAAAATAACATTTGACTGTTGTCTGTAGTATCATTATTAATTCTCAGCAACTCAGTCAGAGTCAAAGCATTTAGTTTTAAATAAACAAATAAGGAAGTTGTAGGTAGTCCCAGTTATGTAGAATTTGCAGAAAAATAATTACTAATACCTCTGCTTTTCCTAGCAGAACAGTAGGTGGCTTTGAAACATGATAGATTACTGGCCACATAGACTTAAAATGCAGCTGTTGAGCAGTCAGATATCCAGCTTCAGCTTGGTCATCCTGTGAGAATACTGCTTTGCATTATCAATTGTGTGTACAATACACAGGTTGTCTTGTCTGTGCTTACAGGTTTTGTAAGCTATGGTGGTGATGCTATGATGATGGCAAGTGGTGGGAAGAACTATGCACATTCACAGCATCTACTGAACAACTGTATGTCCGGGTGATAATTAGAAAGAGCCGAGTTGATCAGAAGGTACCTCTTCTATGCTTTCTGTGTTAAAGATAACATTAAATAAGCTGTTGATGCACACTTTGCTAGGAAAGGATTTTGGATCTCTGGGAGATGACTTGAACACCTAGAAAAATATTGTGGGACCCAACTACTTTCCATTTTGACTGACTAGTAGTAATTTCCATGATTTTACTATAGTGGTTTTTATGCTATTCTGAATTAGAAGTGAGTTTGCCCCAACTGCTCTTTGCTGTCAGGAACTGTAACTGGAGGTGGCCCTAATAATGCAGCTTACTGAACCAAAATCTGGGTGAGGGTATTATAGAAGCACAGACTGAGAGGCAGAGAATCTCAACATGTGAAGAATATAAAGAACAGCCAGTGAACCTTCCAAAATGCACAGATATCAGTCAATATATTACATTCTTTGTCCTTGAGGTTCTAGTTCTTCATAGTTACCAGAGCAGACAGATGTCTGTTGTCAACAGAGCTAGGACAAGCTGCTTTTAAGCACTATTATTTTTGGCTATATGTAGCTCAGTTAATTAATTGGCAGGTTTTATGGTAATCCAGCTAACAGTCTCTATTTCAATGGCACAACCATCCCTGATGATTAAAAAACAGCTGCTTTGTAGTGAAGTAGAGAAGAGTTGGAATGAATCACCTTCTTTCTTAACACAGTTAATGGATTTGAATGAATAATAGTGCTTTTTTTCCTCTGGAATATGCTATTACCCAACGTACTGCTTTTTGCTTATTCAGCATTTCCATAGTAAGAGAGGCTGGAGACATCACTAGTGCATTTCATATAATAATCCTCCCAGGTGGGAGTCAGTTATATGATGTTTTAAATTACTGATGCTCCTCAACTACATACATCTCTTTACACTAGCACTAAAATTGACCCTGTGTTTCTTAGCAGGTAAAAGCAGGACAAGAAAGCTTCTTACCTTTGGGTCCTTAGGTGAATGCCCTGCTCTAAAGTGCACTGGTGTCACTGGAAAACTTCCATTGGCCTCAGCAGGTTTTTGGAACCTCTTGGATAGCTGAAATACGCTGAATTGATTTGGGGACTGATTGACTTTGAGACCATCTTTTGCCTCTACACATACATTTCCAAAATGGACCAATAAACATTTGCCTTGACCTTTCTTTTTGGAAAGGCAACTTTAGAGTCTAAAGTCCTGATTCTGTGAGGGGTTTTACTAAAGTTGTCTTTTCCATCTGCAGAAATTCCTGATTTGGAAATCATATTGAAAGACAGACCTTGAGCAATCTGTTTTGTTCAATCTGTGTCCTGCCAAGGGAGATAGGATAGGATAAGGCATCTCCAGAGCCTCTGAGGACAAGACTTCTCTCTCCAAGTTTTCTTATCTTGGGTGTGTTTCAGTTTAGGTGAGATTTACTTCAATATTAATAAAGAATAACACCTAGCTGCAAATTCTAAGGTCAAGATTTGCAAAACTGGGCAGCAGCAAGAAGATATTTTACATGGAAAAGACTCCTAAAATCAGTGGGGACCCATCTAGATTCAAGGAGCTACCTCACACACCTGGTGTTGTAAGGACAAAAAGTACATTTTTAATACATAGGCACTTTTCAATGTATCCAATGGAAGGAACACCTTCCTGTCTTCCGTTTTGCCTTAGATAGCTTGTTTTACACTATGAGACTGTGGACCCCCCTCACACACCCCCAACAACCATAACTTGTACTACTCACGAATGGCATTTCAGGAAACATTACATTAAATAGAGCAAAGCAGCATGGTTGTGCAATTCACTTGATTGAATGCACAAGGATAGGAAGCCCAGCCAACCCCCCCACCCCCCGCCTCCCCGGCCCCTTGGTTTGAAAGCTGCGGAGCAGACAGAACTCCCTCTTCATGCAGCGTTTCCACATTCCCAGGCCTGGTTGAAAGCTGCCTTCTGATTTATGAGTAATAAGCCTGCTGGTGATTTCTAAGAAGCAAGCTTCCAAACAGAAGTGCTGATGGGTACTGCACTGTATCATACAAGCTAGACAACACCTAGGCAGACACTCAAAGGATGCTTTCATTGGGATGAGAAACTATACAGTGATTGAATGCTCTCCTGTCACTGTATTCTCTTGCTTTGCACAGTATTTAGCCTTCAGATGCTGTTAAATTTAGATTTTAAAAAGTTTTTGTTTTGAAGAACTTGTCTGCAGTCACAGCAGAGAAATGTATGAAGCCTAGTGGTGAAGGTGCCAGTGAGACTGATTGATGCAAAAGTCTGGTTTTGAGGAGGGGAGGAGGCAGAGTGGATTCCTTTAGCTGTGTTTAAAAGAAACAAACTTAAAAAACAAGACAAGAAAGTTGAGTGGAAGCTGAGAGGTTGAATGCAAGCTCTGCCAAGATTTGAAAAGTTACAAACTAATGCTGGTACTGCATGTTTTCTTAATGATTGAGGAGTCAATCAGTTTTGTACATGGAGCTCCCAGCACAGAGACAGTGTAAGTTAACAGTGTATTATAAAGTCAGGGAAATGATTAAAAAAATCATTTGCTATCGGTATTTCAACTGAAAATGTAGAGGAAAAAAAAGTCTTAAGACATGTCTTTACTGAAGCATTCTTTGTCAAAAGTCTTTCTTAATTGAACTCCAGAAGACATCTGGCCAAATTTTATTTGTTATACTCTGTTTTTTATTTCTGAGTGTAAGACTGAGATTTAAGTTGTCGCTTACTTCCTAGATGCATCCTGCACTTGTATGTACGTGTGTGCATCTCTTGGCCATCTAACAAACCTGGCAGGACACACACTCCTAGAGCTTGCACCTGTAAACTCTGTCTCAGTGGGCTTTCATGCTTGTATCCGCTTGGATGTTAAAGTAGTTCCCACAAAAACTTGCCTATCCAAAAGGAAACAAGAAACTTAAGGTTAAATACTCACCAGTCTGACTCTGAAGTATGTTTAGGCCCAAACCTACTTTTCGAAAGCAGATGAAACTTTGTCCAGATCTTGAGTAAGACTTGAAGTAACATTTAGCTCTTTTAGAAGTAGCAAATATTAAACGTAACGGGAAATCACAAATGGGACTGCTTGTTATCCTTGTGAAAAAAAAGAAAAGAAAAAAAAAAAACAAACCCAGCATTTTGGAAGAAAGGAGCATCTGTGAAGTAGGGGGATAAAAAACTACTTCCAGAAAAAGACATCTAGAAACTGAGATCTCCTTGGAGGCCTTCAGGGCTGTGCCTAGCCTCCTGTGACCACTTTGGGAATCTCACTGTTGCTTTAACACAAATTGCTGTGGCCAGTTTGGAGGAAGAGGTGTTGGACTCATTTCCCCCTGCCCTTTATTCTGGTGGAGCTGTAGCTCGGTTGGCTGCACACTTTCTGAGTGTGAGCCACTGCTCACTGAAGCCAGGACTTACATCTCCATGGGGTCACTAGAGGGTTCCTGCTCAGCTGGCTTAATGGTGATGGCTTCAGCTTGGTCCTCGGGAACAGAAAGACAGACAAAATTAAGACAAAGAGAATTCTTTCCCGCTTTCCAAAGCCAGATGACAGGACCTCTGGGCACACATGCACCTCACAGGGTATCAGTGCTCAGAGACAGCCATGTGGCTTTGACAAAGCTGAGATGTCTCAGTTTGGAGACAGACCCCACGGAGACGCTAGCTGATGACCAGGATTGCTCCATTCCACCAGCAGAAGCCTGCTGCGGGCTGATGCCCTCTGCCTGCACCACAGGGCTCGGAGCAGGCACTGGCCTGAGCTTTATCCTTAAAGTCCACATTCATCACACAAACTTCGCAAACTCCACTCACATCAACAAAAAGAATTCCATACACCAAAATCAAAATAACAGCATCACAACACCGAACAGAAGCGGACAATCTACACACAATCCACCCCTTGTCCCTTCAACACGATTTCAGGTGCCTGTGCTGGGCACTGTATTTTTTGGTGCAGAGCAGTGTACCGTCCCACGCCACGCCTGCCCAAGCAGCACCACAGCAGTTAACTTCAGATGTCAAAGCAGCTGTATTTTTAAGAAAAAATTAATTTTTATGTCAGACTTGGAGGACAGTTCCATTTTTGTGTTGCTAATGGAATATCAGGCTTGCCTTTCAGTATGCTCTATTCACAAGCTGGTCTGGAGACAATTTTTTTCTTCAAAGTATTTTTTTTAAATGAATTGTTTGTAGTTCAGATGAAGTTGTTCCTCCTCCAGGCTATACATCAGTGACTCACTATGCACCAGTTACTCCCTTAATTTACAAGCTGTGGTAGTCATTGTGTGTTACTATGTTTTTAATTTATTTATCTGGGAAAGATCCACTCAGAGTCAATGTCTTTCCTCCCTCGCTTCTCAGTATGATCCTGCTTTTTGTACAGATTATGACTGGAGTATAAAACAGTCTGAGTTACCCACTTCTTTGAAGCACTTATCTTCCACCAAAAATTCACCTAGAAGAGGGACCAAAGGAGTCATGTGAAATACCGTGCTGCTGAATACACTTCTGCAGTTAGCACTTTTGCAAGAGCACTCTGTATTTAACTTCATGTTGGCTGATCTGAGTTAACCCTGCAATATCTACAGAGTTCGATACTCTTCATCTAACTGGTGTTGAATGTGGCTTACTTCCATTTATACTGATCATATGGAAGTATTTTAACATATTTAATACCGCTTCTCACAGCTGTGTTATAAAATGGGCATAATGTCTAATGAAGACCTATTATTGTCTGTTCTAAGATCAAAACCAGGCTTCAAACAGCTTTGTGAAATCTGCTGTTAGCGCTGACCCAAACCCTGACGCCTTCTGAACCCTCCACTGGCTGATTAATTCTGGCAGATTTTTTTAAAAAATTGTTAGGGGTTTTCTTTGCACCCAGGAAAAGCAGCACTTCTGCATGGAGGGGGTGACCCATGCCAGGAACACAATATGCCCTTTGATGTGCACTTACTCGGTGGTGCATAAAGTAAAGCTGACCGATCTCTTGTTTCGTGCATAGGTAATTTATGCACTGCCCCTGGGAGCACACAAATGACAGGACTTACATGTGTGAACCCTATTTGTGCATGAACTCAAGTGCAAATTTAGAGCAGATGGAGTTTTGACTCACAAGTGATAGAATTTATGGCCAAGATTAAAACAAAACAAAACAAAAAAAAGCCTGAAGTTAGTTTCTCAAATATATTCTTAGATACCCAAGGACCTGATTTGCAAAAGTGAGGAGCAACCTACAGCTCCCCTGAAATTAAACAGGATATACACAGGCTGTATACATATATATATGTTTATGTACTGGGTATATACAGGACACATACATGGTGCCTAATAGTTCTTGAAAAGCAGGCTGCTTGTTTGGATGCTAGTTGTGTGCCTAACTCAGTGGCTTTCTGTAAAAAAGGTGACTAAGCTGCCTCCTAATACAAGCCATTTTTGATTATCTTATCAGTGAGCTGATGCTGCTTATGTGAGAGGAGGGATCAGCTGTGGAGAGAGGTCGGCATGCACACTTACCCAAAGGGAATAGTGAGGAGCCCTGAGGGGTAAAGCATGCAGGCAGCTGGAGGAATGGACTGCCATAAGCATCGTTCTCCACCTAAAAAGGCTGTTGCGTGTGATGAGTTGGTGCTTTGTGGTTCAGGGCTGCCCATTTCCACTGTAATTATAGTCTGTAACAACGCCTCTCTTCTTTTGAGACTTGTCTCTGCTGGACACCTCTTGGCCAAGTGCCCATTGGTGTGAGCACAATCTTCTTCCCAGCCACAAAATAATTCTGGACTATTTATACATATATATGTATACATACACATATATATCTAATCAAACCCTTTCTACTTTCAAAATCAGAGAGGCAGAGTGGTCAGTCTTAAAAGCTGTGGCTGCTCCACTCTAGATCAGTGCTTACCTCATATCCCCTTGCCAAGTCCTCGGCCAGCCTTTGGTGTGTGCCACTGCTGATGGTGGAGTGCAATCACTAACACAGCATAGCAGGCAGTATTGTTAAGAGATTTTAACTGCCCTTAACTGGTACAGCTTCCCAGCAAAGGCTTTTCAGGGCTGCATGTTGGTCTTTTTTTTTTGAAATTTCCTTCAACTTACCCGGTGACTGCCTCTGTGAGCTCTGGACAGAAGTATTGTTATACCATAAGCATATATGTATATAGGGTGTATTCCTAAAGCCAATGTTTAGAGAGCATGAGGAGTTTCAACTTCCCCAGTCTTGCCCTTTATCTTCTGATTCCTTCTGTCTCTCCCATCTATTCACAACTGAACAAGGTGTTCTGCTGCTGACTTTCCTTGCTAGGCTCTTGCATCATTAGCTGCCCTCCAAGACTTGCTCACAAGCAGTGATGCAGATGGCTGTGAGACCTTTGTGAATCTCATTCCTCCTAAGTAGTTCATGATTTCCCTCAAGCCTGTGGAAATGCTTCTTGGGAGAGACAACGTCATGGTGTGCTGGGATGTCTGTCCACTGAGGGACCTCTGTCATGGTTATTGATGATTCTTTATGTAAGAAAATCCATCATAAGGGTGGACAAAAGTTCTACTGGAACAAGTCAGTCCCGCTAGTGTTGCTGACTCAAGAACATTTGGTATGTATAAACTCAAATTGGTACATAATGAAGTCTTCAGAAATGAATGCTGTGTGAACAATTATGTCTGGTATCTCTAAAGGCCATTTATTTCTTTGAGCTCCAGTCCATCAGTCTTTTTGTTTAACTGTGGCCTCTCTATCAGCAACTAAGACTTTATGCAATTTTGAAACTAAACCACGCGTTTTAAAAACAAGCAGCCTTCTTTTTGCAGGACATAACATGACTTACTGTTGGAGTGAGTACTGATGGATGTGAGTGAAGGGTTCAGAAGGTTATGGATATTGTACAAATGTGATGGGAAAAACAGGGTAATACCTTTTCTTTTTAGTCCATCCTTTTGTAAGACCAACTACATAAGGCTTTTGAAAATCCCAGCCTGAAGAATTCACAGCCATGAAACTCAAGACATAACTATCTAAACTGTGATCCTGTTATCTCCGCTCCTCCCTCTTTTTGCACGTAACACCAATTTATAACATCTTTCATTAAATTATGGTAAGTGCTTTGGGCCAAGGCTGTGTCCTACTACGCACTGCTCTAGAAGAATTTTTTGCTTTAACAAAAGTACTACTGGCCCTCATATCACTGCTATGATTATTTGTTGTAGTTTAATCCCAGCTGGCAGCTCAGCCCCACACAGCCGCTCACTCATTTCCCTCACAGTGGGATGGGAGAGAATTGGAAGAGTAAAACTGAGGAAGCTCATGAGTTCAGATGAAGATAGTTCAATAGGTAACGCAAAAGCTGTGCGGGCAACCAAAGCAAACCAAGGAATTTGTTCACCACTTCCCATGGGCAGGCAGGTGTTCGACCATCTCCAGGAGAGCAGGGCTCCAGCACACATAATGGTTACCTGGGAAGACAAACACCATCACTCTGAACATACCCCCATTCCTTCTTCTTCCCCCAGCTCTATATGCTGAGCATGACATCATATGGTACGTATGGAGTATCCCTTTGGTTAGTTGGGGTCAGCTATCCCAGCTATGTCTCCTTCCAACTTTTTGTGCACCCCCAGTCTACTCACTGGTGGGGTGAGAAGCAGAAAAGGCCTTGACTCTGTAAGTACTCATCAGCAATAACAAAAACATCCCTGAATTATCAACACTGTTACCAGCACAAATCCAAAATATACTGTTATACTAGTTACTCCGAATAAAGTTAACTCTACCCCTGTCAAAACCAGTACATTCTCCACCTCATATTTCATAGTATTTACATCATGCTTAGGTCCCACACTATCCAATACATCCTTATCAACCTCCACCACCCTTCCCATCCTTTGATACAATACACAGATATCATTCCCTTAGTCTATGCACCACCTCTGTGAAACGTCTGTAAAAAGTCCATAAGTGTCCACTAATGTCCATAAAATGTCCATTGAGCTCATATATTCCATGACTTTGGGCTCCATCTGTTACAGTGGTGTCATGGTTTAACCCCAGGCAACAACCAAGCACCACACAGCTGCTCACTCACTGCCCCTCACCCAGAGGGATGGGGAGGAGAATCAGAAAGGAATGTAAGAACTGGGGGGTTGACAGAAGAACAATTTAATAGGCAAAGCTAGAGCTGCACGTGCAAGCAAAGCAAGGAATCAATTCACTACTGCCTGTTGCTGCACTACAAAACTATTAAGCTGCAACAAGGCCTTTACCATCCCATACCAACCCCCTCATGCCTTGGCACCACCATCAGTCTCACAGGTTCATCTACTGTCTGTGCTGTTTCTTCATCCTCTTCAGGCCAATCCACCCAGCTTCTTGCCTCTGCTGCATCTGGGTTCTTCCTTCTCCCGGCTCCTCTTCCAGCCAGCCTCTCTTCATCCAGGCCCCCTTCTTCTCTTTACTTCTCCTAGGGCCTCTCCTTCAACCTCTCCTACAACCCAGGCTCCTCTTCATTCACTGCCTCCTCTTCACCCAGTGCTCCTCTCTTCCAGGCTCCTCAGTGCTATTTAGCTACTTAGCAGGAACAAGCCACAGCTGTACATTATCCACATCAGCCAACCCACCGCCCCAGAAGCAAGCCCACAACTGTATATTATCAATGTTAATTAACCCTTTACAGTTCCTCTACAACTTTCCATCGGCAGGCAGGTGTTCAGTCATCTCCAGGAAAGCAGGGCTCCGTCACATGTAACATTTACTTGGGAAGCCATAACTCTGAATGTTCTCCCCCTTCCTTCTTCCCCCAGTTTATACACTGAGCATTATGTCATGTGGTATGGAATACCTCTTTGGCTAGTTCGGGTCAGCTGTCCTGGCTGTGTCCCCTCCCAATGTCCCGTGCCTCTCCAGCCCTCTCACTGGCATGACCTGAGAAACTGAAAAGTCCTTGACTTAGTATAAATATTACCTGGTAACAACTAAACCCATCCGTGTGCTATCAGCATTGTTCTCACACCAAATCCAAAACACAGCATTGCACCAGCTACTAAGCAGAAAATTAACTCTATCCCAGCTGAAACTAGGACAGGTGGTCAATCAGGACAGGAGAGGTGGTGTGTTGCAAGGAGTTATTGGGCACCAAAGCCAGCTCAGGTCAGGTCATTGCTGCCCTTGCTTTGTAAGCCTCTTGTAAGGCTTGTCCTCCATTGCTTCAGGTGGTTCCTGCTATAGTAATTCCCATAACATGTGACTCAAAGCCAGGGTTACAACAAATTAAAGGTATTTCCATTACAATATCCGCCCTTGGTCCCTTTGGACCAGACCATTGGGTTTAAAATTGCAATGAGCTCCTCCCCTTGCCCCTGCTCTGGCTTGGACCTATCCACAGACTGTAGGCTCTCAGGGGTGTATCTTTTCCAAGTAGAGCCTTATCTATAAGCCACAGTCTCTTCAGAGATATACCAGATCCAGCATGGCCTTACCCATAGCTGCAGTCCCTCCAGGGGGTGTACCTGCTCTCTTATGGGCTTATCCATGGCCAGACACTTTGACATGCTCCAGCATGACCTCATGCACAGCCACTGATGCTTCAAGGTGTACCTGCTGCAGCATGGACTTATCCACAGCCACAGATGTTTCAGGGTGTCCTGCTCCCACATGGACTCACCCACAGGTCACAGTCCCTTCAACTCAAGTTCACACTGGAGTTCCAGCCTGTCCAGTACAGCAGCACAGAAACAGCAGAGATGCCCTGGCCACCTGCCAGCCCAGGCACATGGCCATTGCTGTTATCAAAATGTTCCCAGACACAAGAGTAAGATGATAAGCAGTGCAGCAGTAGAGCAAGCAGTGAAAGCAAAAAGTAGCCATTAACAAGTGCTAGACTCTAATATACAGTGAGGCAAGCAGGCCCCATGGCAAGCACGGGAGCCTGCCAATTAACAGATAAACAGCAATAACAGTTAGAAATTTGATCTGTCACATTCCAATCAAACCTTTGTGCCCCACGTTGGGAGCCAAAAAGGACTGTAACAACTAAATCATCAGTGTGTTATCAGTATTATTCTCATCCTAAATCCAAAACACAACATTATACTAGCTACTATGAAGAAAATTAACCCCGCCCCAGCCAAAACCAGCACAGTATTTTGTAAAGAGACCAGTCACCAGAAAGGGTGCCCTTTCCAGAACTGCTATGTGGTTTGCACCTTTCTCCTGAGCACTTGGTTGGGTCAGCATTGCAAATGACGTAATTCCCTGCCGTGGCTGCTAAGGCTGCTTTGCCTTGTCCTCACTAGTGGGTTGCAGTGCTTAAATGAACCTCACTGTGCAGAGGGAGAATTCATGGTGAGGTGGGATGCTGCACTCACCATGCATGTGCAGGCAAAGCACAGCCTGCCTACTGGCTGCGTGACCTTAGCAGGAATACCCTGGTGTGGGTCAGCTCCTGGTGAGAGTGAGGAAGGGAAAGGCAGTGATGGGATCCCCTTCCTCCTTTGCTGGCTAAATACAAGGATATCCTCCTCACTGGGACATTTGGTGGAGCAGACCTGGGGCTTCAGCGAGAGCAAGGCATGAGTCCTCCTGCTATGTCTTGTCTCCTGCAGCACAGCCACTGCTCACAGCTCCTTACGTCTGTCCCTATATGTGGTGTCCAGAGCCAGAGGGTCTTTGGTGCTGATGTGATTGACACCAGCACAGTGCTGTTGGGGCAGAAACAGAGATAAGGGCTGGGACCACGGTAGTACCTGTGGGTTGGGCACAGCCATATTCATAAATCATTCAGACTCTTCTTTTCTAAACTATGAAAAAAATTTCCACCTTAATCCCAAGACTTGTTGTCAGTTGGGCATGGTTGCTCTGGCAAACATCTGGGGAGAGGAGTCCCATGTTACGCATTGTGGTAAGGGCAGAGTAACTGGCTCTTGCTGACACCTACCTCTGTAGGCTGGTGAGGGTTGAGCCTGAAGGGAAAAAATTAGGTCAAACTTGCTTACCACAGCCCGATTTCAGCTGGTGTGCTTAGCTGGCCCGAGGCTATTGCAAACAGAGGGACAAAAAGCTGTAAATGGCTTCTTGTCCCCCTCACCTTTCTTCCAGATAACCATCCCCAGCAGCACTCAGAGATTCAGAAATCATAAGCCAAAATCAGTGGTGTAAAAACATCCTGAAATTTAAACACAAGATCGAGCTTTTCTTTGCTGTCTGGCATGTAAGCAGCTTTATAGTTAAAATATAGTTGCTTTTTACAGTTACAAGGGACAGAGTTATTTTTTGGTTTCTTCATAAAGCAGAGGTTCTCAGGTAGCTAAATCAATTGAGTCCAAGAGCTGGAGCTTTAAGCGAAACACCAAACATTGGTGAAGTTTGTGATAAAATTACAAGATCAGGAAGTCTCACAGAGTCTCAGCCCAGGACAGAGTTTGACTTACAAAATGAATAAATGACAAAGGCCTACATTACCTAAAGCATATAAAAAAATGCAATAAAATTACGAGCCATTTTTGTTCTTTTGTTAGTGAGAGAGTCCCATAGCAATTTCCGGGACTGTAAAAACATCCTAATAAATTTCCAGTGTTTCCTCAAGTTGAATGAATTGCAGAAATGCTGCTAGCCTTGAATAGGTTTAGCGTTCACATCAACTGCTCTATAGAAAAGTCAGCTGAATCATGGTGCAGCTAGAAACGGGTTGTAAATCATGGTTACAGGCTCTATGGCATGAAGGGTAACAACGTCACCAACAATAAGTTTCCTTCAAGATGGAAGCAAAGACTTCATACAATGGAAAATGAATGGGTAAACCAAAGGAAAGACTGCACCCTCTCAGTTAGACTCATAGTTCAAGTGAGAGAAGTTTAGGAAAGCCTTGGTGGGACAAGAAATAACCCTAGGGACCTGGCAGGTGTTTCTGTTGCCCCTTGTCAAATTTAGAAGCAAAACTGCAGTGTGTAATGCCATGCACGGGAAGCACAACTGTCTGTGACCAGCTCTCCTGCAGGACTGGCAATTCACTTCAGCCGCCCATCATTCAGTTCCTTGCTGGAAACACTGAGCTTGAAGATACTGCCTTGATGCCTTAAAGGCTTGAAAATACTTGCCTTAACTGCTGTGATATGAACCAGGGGGACTACAGCACAAGAAACAAACTGGAATAGCAATTTATCTAACTATAATCAGTGAAATTATACCGGAATTGCTGGGATGACCAGGAGGTCTGATCTGGATTGCAGTATTTGAGACCAGCCTTGGAGGTTTTTCAGGAGAGTTGTCCTTTTTGTATAGATGGTAAGAAGATAAATGCCTTTTGGCAAGAACGTCACGTCTTTTCAGTGTTTCCTTTCAGATGCTGTAATGACACGGGGTGGACCTTGGGAGAAGTGGTAGGTTGAGCCTTTTGCTGTTTCAGCTAAAATGGGACAATTGTGGGACACGAGATTCCTGAGGGTGATGGGAATTGGTGGAGGAAGTCCTTTGCTGGGCAAGAGGCAGCCCTTTCCTCCGAGGCCAAAGCGGGAGCAAGAGCTACAAGGCAGGAAGCAACACCAGTGGTCGCCTGCCTTCCTGAGAGACCCGTCAGGCCCAGGTCAAGGTAGGAGGACCCAGGGGAGGAAACGCAGATGGATTGCTTCAGGGAGATCCAACAGGAAAACGCAGGAGGAGGGGATGCCAGGTAGGGATCCCAGCTTGTATGGAGGAGAAGGTTACGGTCCCAGAGGATGGGTGCACGAGCAGGGAGCAGAGGGCTTGGTGTGGCCGCGGCTTTCTGGCAAAAGCCATGTGACCACCAGCAGGAGCTCCTGCCCGGCAGAGTGGAAAGACTGCGAGAGCAGCAGCAAGAACGAAGCCTGCTAAAAAAATGCACTAGTCCGGAAGGGCTTTCAAAGAACTAGGGGGAAAAAAAAGTGTCCTAGGTATTTCGTGGGGTGAGCGTGTGTCAGTGCAGCCTGCTCTCTTCGTGTGCCCATCTCCCGTGCACTCCCCACTAGGTGCCACTGTAGGTGCGTGTACGCACCGAGCAGGGAGAACACAGGCAGCGTAGTTCAGACGTTTCAAACATATATATATATTTTTTTGTTTGTTTGTTTGTTTGTTTATGTATGTGTGTGTGTGGTGTTCTTAGTTTACAGTTAATTCTGAACACACAATATACAATATGCATGGAGTCGCCAGTGATGTCTAAAGGCACACCCATGGGCAATATTGCAATTAAATTGCTAGATGCAGCAGGACACAGGGCACCCGGCTGCTGTAGCCTTCGGGTGGTCCCCGCTGCCCCTGGGCACTGTTAGCCCCAAATGGCCTGGCACAGACAGAGCCTGCCTGCTCCTGTCCCGCTGGAAAGTAACCGCATCACCTGCTGGTGCTTGCTACCGGCAGAATATTTAATTGCCAAGTAGTGGTGTTTATTAGAAAACAACAAACAGGTTTGGGATCTTTTTGTTTTAAATCCACCTGGCAACAGGCATAGTTAAACTCCTACTGAGTATAAATAATACTATAAATTGCTTCTGCAGTTTACTATAGGTGCCTTTGCAGTATAAAGCAGGACAACAACGCGGGATGGAGGATGCCTGGTGGGTACCTGACCAAGCCTCAGAGCTGAGCCCCAGGGTCATAAGACACTCAAGTTTCAGGTACTTCGCAAGCCTTTCTGGAAGAAAAACTGTAGCTGCATATCCTGCACACCACCTCCGCATGTACTCTGCACTGCAGATTTATATAGAAAATTAAATGAATGAATAATGAATAAAGTAATAAGCAGACAATACTCTGTTGCAGACCACCACGGGAACAAACAGTTTGACAAAGCTCTGATGCCTGTCAAGGCTTAAATCTTTCTGAAAAGAGGTTAAGTCTCTTGCCTTGGTTTCACTGCTACCTGTGCCAAAATAAATAGAATGTGCTCAACTGAAGAAAACAAATACTTGAAAATAATGAAAAATCAATAGTACCCTTGTTATTCGGTAGCAGGTATACAGATCTGATCTGACAGACTGCATTGAAAGTGTAAACTGAATGCTCACACACATGTATTAGTAATGTTAAGATGAAATGTTAGCTTGAATCTTATCAATTTGGTTTATAGGACAGGGAGGAATTACGAAAGTATATTTTATCTGCACACCCCCCTCCTTCCCACCCCCCACCCCATTTTGGAAAGGGTGGCTCTCAATACAGTGTGTATTTGTGTGTGTTTAAAAATGTTTGGATTTCAGGTGCCCTTCTTCATTACAGCAAAGGTTTTAGTATTGCCTCAACCTGTCAGCTTCTCTAGTCAGGAAGAAACACTAATAGCAAACATATTTGCATGGAGGAATTTAAAGGAGTCTCTCATTCTTGGCCTGATATCATTATTCCCATGGGCAGAGGACAAAGAAATATACAGCTAAGGAACAATTTCACATAAAAAATACATCCCTTTGTCCAAAAGCCCTGCGATGTGTCATGCTGTTATGGAGCACATACAGGAACTGCCTCTGCCCTGTTGTACAGAGCTGGCCTGTAGGCTCCGTGCAGTCTGCAGCCACCAGCCCCACTCATCTAAGGGAACTATGAATTTGAAGAGATTCCCAGCTTTCGTTTCCCAAATGTGTGTATTTCTAGCCCTTTTCCACAGCAAATGAAAATATCTTAGAGAGCGCCATACTTTTTTTTTCTTTTGCTAGAATTAAAAGAGAGAAAAAAAAGAGTAAAATGCTGTCCTGCATGGCTACAACATGGGCAGGGAAGGACATGGTGATAGAGGGATGGAAAGAAATCTTGCCCCAGTAGCTCTGATCTGCCCTTCAGCAACTAAGGAGGTCTCCAGCAGTGGTCAGTACAAGCTGCTTTGGGGGAAAGTACAAGATGAACACATTTTTACTGCCCCACTGTTTAAACTGAGGAAATGGCTTGCAAGACTGCAAATGTTAGAGGAAGAATCTGTCCTATTATTTTTGGAGCAGCATCCTTTCTGAAGCATGTAAGTCATCAGAACAGAATGAATACAGTGATGAATATTTTCAGCAATGAAAAAGAATGAGTCACAAGGAGATTTGGTTTGGGGGGAGCCACAGAAGGGACATAATATTATTTTTGAGAGTGTAGGCTGTGTCCTATACTCTCTTCTGGTAGCTGGTCATGGCAGAGGTTGGGTTGTTACCTGGGAAGAGGTTGTGCACTATTGTGTGCCAATGGAGAGAAAGCCAAAGAGACTTGAATGTATTCATCTCAATTTCCACGATGCTCCTCTGGGTTGTCCAAAATGACCCAGTGGATCTCAGGTTTTCTTTGTGGGACACAGAGATTATGAGGGTCTGGGTGAAGCTGAGGGTGGTGTTGGCAAGGAGCAGAGCTCTCCCACGGTCTCTCTGTCATGTAGGGAACATGGAAATGGCTGCACCATCCCTTGGCATTCTGCAAGGACAGCTCTTTTCCTGTGCCTCTTGGGGAACAGTGACCCAGGCCCATCAGTGCTTTGATCGCCCCAGAGCCAGCAGTGGCAAAACTTCAGAGAGCCCTGGCTTACCTGGGAAGATGCAGATGACCGGTATGCACATTGCTTAACTGCAGGTACTTCATTTGGGTGGCTGATTTAGGAGGACTGTTGTCCCTGATTAAAGAGGGCTTTACTCCTCAGGTTCCCTATCTCATCATGCTGGGGATTTAAGTTATATGGACACTCTCTCTCTTGAATACTCAGGGAGCGTAAGGAGTGTCACCATCACAGTTATCTCTTCTTCCAGATCTCCACCAAAGTGGGGGCTCACAGGGCGTACTTCCCACTTTATAAACAGCGCAGGCAAGTTTCTGAACTTTTTGTAACCAGACTTACCTGATTTGGAGCCCTTTGTTTCAGTGAAGCTCAGCAAACTGCTGTTCTTACTTGTAGCAATTATTTCCCAATGGAAAACTGTTCTGAGTGCCAGGGAGTCATCCTGTACGCAAAGAGGATGACTAGGTGATTGGAGGCTATTGGCTTCTCCAGCCTCTTTCCAATTAGTGGAAGCAAAATGTGCCATGGGTGCTGCTTAGCTCAACGTACCTATAACTAGCTGTTGATGTATGGAAGCACCTAAGTGAGATGTGAATACTAATACTACCATATCCGTTGCTGTTTATAATGGACAGCACTGCCTTTGCCACTTTTTCCATCTCCACTGGTATTTCTTGCCCTCCTTGGGAACGTGTTCTGTTCTTTATGGCTGACTTGATTCTGCACTCCTGTGGTGGGCCAGACACAGGCTCTCCCTCTAATCCACTCTTGGGAAATGGCATTACCCTTTGTGTGTGTGGGAACACCCTACCCTGGAATTTTCATAGAATAGAAAACGAGGTAAATCAACTAGAGCAACACAAACTGCAATTGGTTTTGCATGAACCTATTTGCAAGATAAGAATTATCTTCACTCCTCCCCCGTGAACAATAACTGACAACATTACACCCCTTCTCAAATGCTTTTTGATAGGTTAATGGACCCATTTTGAAAGCATATAATTGCAGCAGTTTTGGTTCAAGAGCTGATGTGATGGATTACATCCCTCTTGATGCTTGGGGTTGGGATACAATACAGAGAGACTGCCTGGACCCTCTGGTGCCAGAGGGCTTAACACAGTATTGACAGGGCTGTGCATATTAAATCCAGAACAACCTTCTGAATGAACGCAGGCACATCTGAACTTACACGGCTGGAAATCTCCTACCACAGTCTTAAAGAAGTTATTTTTAGTAAAGGTTGTTGAAAAAAAGAAAGAAAAATGCCCATACCCCTACTACTTACTGCTGAGATATGAGCTGAAGGAAACTCTCCTGTCAGATCTGTTTCATGCATGTTACAAGAACAGCAAAACAGAAAAGTTCAGCAGGGCATTATTTTATTTTCCCTTTTTTAAAAAATTTCTTTGAAATTTATGGCATCTGACAAACCAGTCTGGAGGGTGCCAAGTCAAAGGAGTCTAGAGGTATCCCTCAACATTGGGTGATAGCCGCTGATTAGTTTGGCAGGAATGGTTTTCCGATGCTCTGCAAATGAAAATTAACAAACTCCGGGCTGCCTTGGAAAAAAAAAAAACCAACGCAGCAGCATTTCTCCCTTTAGAGGTCCATGCAGCGCTGCTCTCCCAAGCTCAGCCTGGGTAGCTCTGCTGGGTAACACTGTGCTCGCTGACTCTTCCCTTTGGAATGAGCCAGAATCTTCCCAGAGCCAGGTACGAAGCAACACAAGGTGGGATGGGCAATGCTTTCTCCTTCTTGCACAGCTGCCAGTTTCCAAAGAAATTAACTTTATTTTCTTTCCATTAGTTGTAAACTGCAATTTTAAAATGCACTGTAAAGTTAAAAGCAATTCAAAGTACATAAATGAGAGAGTACCTGAGGCAGTCTTTCATCTTGCAAGCCCTGAACGGCGTTGAGCATGTTTGTCATTTAGGAGACCTGATACCACATCCTGATACCATCCAGGAGCAGTAGCTCCTGGTACAAAGCTCCCCAAATCTGTCAGCAAATTTTTCATTCCTGCCTGACCCCTTCCTATGTGGCCCTTCATGAACACACTGGAGAGCTTGATGCAAGTCCAGCTTATGTTAAGGGAGTTGTTTTGACAGTTTTCCAATAGGTGTTGAGTGATATTTTCCTATTTCATGAATTCACCAGGCATTTTGGTTTGCTTGTCTTTTTGTAGCCAAGACATTCCCACTGAAACCAAGTTCATTTTCGAATGACACCCTGCCACATCAAAAATAAAAAGTCTTGATTCAGATAGCCTGAAGTATATTGCAGACATGTGTCGATTTCAAGATCTTTTTTGTCAAAGGTACAGCTCACATCTTCCTTAGGGCCCTTTCCTAGTAGTTGACAGAAACAGGTTCAAGACCTCGAGAAACCTGGTGCAGGTAAGGTTTTTGGAATATGGTTCTCTCTCACATCCCAGTCCAGTTCCCTTGAGTCTTGGCAGTTTTGGAGTAGGTGACTGTTTCTTGGCACATCTTCAAGGCCCTGCTTGTATTTGATGTAAGAAGCCTAAATTTCAGAACTTCAGAATTATTTGTAAAATTATATCAGTGTTTTTTAGTTATGCCCAATGAGTGTCATTAATTAGTATTGAGATGTAAAATGTGCTGGGGCCTTGCAGTGTGCTAGCCCAGACCATGATGCTATTGATTCATGATTTTTTTTGTATCAAATACACAAAACTGTTTTACAAGAAAAGAAAGGTCAATTTCAGGAAAGGGAAAACACTGACACCAGTTATTTCTGGACTGCAAAAAACAAATTTTCAACAATTCCTCTGAAAATTTATTTTTGGAAGCTGTGAATCAGTATACCGGTTGAAATATATAAAATAGTACAACACCCCCCACCCCCCCCCCCCCCCCAGTTTCCTTTAATGTGGGTTGTTTGTATCCCTGTTCGCCTAGTGGGACTTTCCAGCTTACAAAATCCTGGAGAGTACATGCCAGAGGGAGCCGTGCCACTTGCTCTCTAGTATTTCTGTGAGTAGTCAGAAATAGGAAATTCTGAAAATGTTTATGGAAAGTTTTGTTTCAGTTCTGTATGGTCCTTTTCCATTCAGACCTTCTGATGTTAACACAGGTGTTTCACTTCTCTAACGTATTCTGCGGCTGCTTGTGATCTCCAAAGTCACGCTTGAAGAAATTAATTGTACTGCAGATGCCAGCTGCGTGAACTAGGACAGTGCAAGAGTTTGAGTATTTGTACTGACATTAAGGGATGCAAGTCTTCTTTGGAGGACATGGGAAAAGGTCCTCTTCAATGGAGAGCCCTTGATCTTTCTCAGATACAATAAGATAGTCTTACCTGCAGTTTGGTTTGAAAAAATAAAATACTTCTTTTCATCCATAGCCAGTAATAGGCAATAATGGCTCTTAGTGCAGCTTAATGGTTCAGATCTGCAAGATTATACACTTGAGTTTGATGTATTAAAACAACATTCTCCTTAAGTTATCCCTGGATGACTCCTCAGCTTGTGGGGTGGGACATGTGAGGCTATTCTCATGGGTGAAGTACTATATGGTGTACACCCAACTAATTAAAAATCAACTTTTTGGGTAAAGACTGCCTTGCTTTCCCTGTTAAGGTGGGAGCACTTGAGAGACTCTGCTACAAATCATTACTTTGCTGCTCTCTGTGCCATGCCCCCACTTCAGGCTCTTGCAGCAGCTCTGCTGTGTGCGATTATATTTTGATTGAAAACTACAGTTGTCACCTGAAAGCTTGGTTGATGGTACACTGCTTCTCTTCTGCAGAGTTGTGAAGTTTGCTGACAGATGTTGTCTAACTTGAGAGATCTCTAATGACTGAGACCTTACAGATTCTCCCAGCCATCTATCCTCATTGTCACTGTCCTACCTCATGTCCAGTTTGCGTCTTCTTGGTGACAGCTTAAGCCCATTACTTGTATATAATAATGTAATATTCCCTTCCTCTTTGCAGCTTTTTTTTAAATGTATGTATTTGAAGATTGTTGCCCATTTTTCTCTCCTCCTTGATCTTCTTTTTCCCCCCTCAGTCCATGCAGCATTCCTTTGCTGATCCGTGTTTTCAGGATCTCTGACCATTCTTGTTCCTGCACTCTCTGGAGTTGCTCCACATTTTTCTTTAAGTGTAACATCCAAAGCTCAACATACTACTCCCAGCAAACACTTCCTATGTCTTTCAGGTTACAATTTTCTTTATATATCACAGAGCAGTACTTGGACTTTGTTATGATAGGCCTGCCCCTTAGTCTCTTGAATTTGTTAGGTGACCAGGGTAATTTTTTAAAACATATATCATTGATTTCCTAGCATGAGTTTTACTAAATACCTAGCATCCAGTTTCAGTTCTGGTAACCATAAGATGACAGGCCATGCTTGCTATGTCTTTGCTTCTGCATCTAAAGAAAGCAGGGGTGATAAAGGGCCATTGCTCTGGAGATTTTAGTATTTGTTGAGTTAAACATTGCTAAGCAGTCTAGCATCCCCACCCTCATCATGAATGAATCTGGAAGGAATGAGTTTGAAGTCTTGCTCTGGTTGTCTATAAACCTTTATTATACGTGGGATGTTCCTTGCAGAAAGGGGGAGGCAGTTACCTCCCAGTTGAAATAAGCAGAATTCATCAGCTTACTCACTGCCCCACCGAGCAGGGCGTGATGGGAGTAATTCAGGGTGCCTGGCACCTGCTGGAGCAGGGAGGCTGGCTGGCAACCATAAAGCCACAATCAACCTTGATGACTGCCCTCAATGCAGACTGTAAATAGCAAAGGCATTTATTTTATTTTTCCTATGGGGATGGGAACAGTGGTGAGAGTAAACAGAAGGAATTAAAATGACCATCTTGTTGCAAACAGGTGGTGGCATGCCCTCGGCTGTCACCACTGCCAGTCTGTTTCTGAGCTTTCTATCACAATTTGGACTCAGGGAAAAGTTCATGTCTTCTCCCTTTACCGTGTCCTCACTGCAAGAAGCAATAGGTACATGAGCAAATCTTTACCCCCCCCCCCAAAAAAAAAAGAAGAA
>JAVJGI010000040.1:55359429-55422554 GCA_035590275.1 Ibycter americanus
CCTTTCAATACTTGAAAGGGGCTTGTAGGAAAGATGGGGACAGACTTTTTATCAGGGCCCGTAGCAACAGGACAAGGGGCAATGGTTTTGAACTGAAAGATGGTAGGTTTATATTGGATATAAGGATGAAATATTTTACAATGAGGGGGATGAGGCACTGGAAGAGGTCACCCAGAGAAGTTGTGGATGCCCAGTCATTGGATGTGTTCAAAGTCAGGTTGGATGAGGCTTTGAGCAGCCTGATCTAGTTGAAGATGTCCCAGCCCATGGCAGAGGGGTTGGACTACATGATGTCTGAAGGTCCCTCCCAACCCAAACCATTTTGATATTCCATGATTCTAGGTATCCTTAGTATTCCTCAGATCTGGCTTGCCCACTTGTTAGAGATGCAGTCCGTGGCTCTATGGGCCAGAGAAGTGGGTGTTAAAGGTATGGTTGCTGAAGACCTCCCCAGATGACTCCCTGTGTCCTTGAAATATTGAGAAGAATCAAGATTGGAAATAAGAAGTTGTTTCTCTTGAAGAGTTCTAAAGTGCTTGTGAATTGCCAAAAAAAGAGAGAAAATGTTGCCAATGCAATACATGTCTTTCTAATATGTTGCGACCCGGCCAGAGCTCTTGCATCACCGTCTCTGTCAGAGCACATAAATCTGCATTTCCTCCTAAAAACCTACCATTGCCAGGGTGTTATCAATCAGATTTCTCCTCGGCACCAGGCTTAGTATAAACAATTACTAGGGAAACCTGAAGATGGAGTGAAAGGCAGGGAAGTTTTCTTCTTTTGTTTGAATCAGTATTATCGTATTTTGATAATTGGACTCTATAAGCTTTTTGGATAAGGAATAGCAAATACAATTTTGTATGTCAGGATGTATTCCTGATTTGTACGGTGATAGCCAGATATTTTCAGTATTGTTTCCTAGACTTTTTGATATGCAGTGTAAATTTTTATATGCTTTTTCATCCAGTTCCCACTGAATGGAAGTTTTTTCGTGTGCTGTTGCCCCTCCTCCACTCCACCTCTCCAGTTCACGAGCAAGTTTACTGAACTCCCCAGCAGCTCATGTTTATTTTCTTATCTTAAGTTAGAGTGCGAAATTAAAACACTTGATTTGTCCTTGGCAATTTAAATTACATATTATTTATACAGCACTGTAGGGGTCTGTAGCTCTTTGTGAACAAAAAGAAACTGAAATACCGTGGTATGGGGCAATGCACTGCCAAGGGCCGGATCTTACAGACACTCAGACTGGGCACGATGGAGCATATGGAGGCATAGCTTGCTTGGCTTCACTGGGTGCTTTGTTGCCTTATGCTCTGCTCCTCATACCTGGTCTGCCTAACCAGGACGTTTGACTGGAAAGACATCAGTACCATTGTGCTGCCTGGGCATGGCTCCTGAGGAGACTCTGTAGAGCACCTTGGTGCTGGGTATATTTCTGGCACCAGGTCACACAAATGTCGCCAGCCAAGTTTTATGACACCTCTTTTGGGTATTGCTAGCTGTCAACTTACAGCGTCATTGACCTCCAGGTGGAAAATCTGCTTTATCCGCCTTTGCAGGTTGGATTTTACAGTTCCCATGGAACTCCAGGTAGCTCTACCCATATTTGTAGCTGAGGCAAATAGTACCAGGATAGTTCACCATACCAATGATTCAACATGATTATCATAAAGCTGCAATATATCATTTAAAATGCTGTAACATATTTTTAAACATTTCCATATAGTTTAGTTATTACTTAAAACTAAATCAATTAAAAAGATTATTTATGCATACAACTATGTGATTAGTTTTAACCTTAAGTTCAGGCTAAAAGCACACATTCAACATGCTTCTGCAGTCTCTCCTAGTCTGTTAAAAGAGAAAAAGATTTCTTGCCACTGCTGAATTTGAATGCGAATGGACATAATAAATTGTGTAAGTTTTAAGAAACTGAGAGAAACAGTGAGAACAGAATACTGCACCATTTCTTTATGCACAACTCTTAGAGTATGTACACACATACTCATGAATGTCTCAATACAAAGTATTTATCATAAAAATAATATGTATCCAGCCTCTTGTCAAGTGTAACCCCTTTAGCAACGCCTGCAGTTTCCTGAAAAATCAGCACTGCTTCCAAAGAATCACGTCTAAATCAAGAGAGAGCAATTTCACGAAGGTGGAATGTAAAGTCAGGCATTTTAGAGCTGAAGCACTACCGTGAATGAAATTATTTCCCATTTTTCCTCCTTTGCTATGATACCAGATAAGATTTATATTAATGAATTTGCCATTTATTGTTGTAACTTACCCTTTAGTTTTATGCCATAAAATTTAGCACATCCAAAATCAGATTGTTCCAGTTTTAAGCCTGTCATGAAAACATTAAACCTGTTTAGCAGGAGACATAGAAGTATTCAGTCACTTAAACATCTCTCCATTCCCCCCAAATATAAAAAAGTGCATGTGGGAAATGGTCACCTAATATACAACAGTAATGTCTAATAGCTGGAAAAGGTCTGAAGATCCTTTCAACTGCAGGTTATAGAGATGGTTATCTCTAGGAGGACATTCCTCATCTTTTCCATATGTTCAAAATAAACTGCTGTGACTCTGAAGCTCCCTTAGCAGTAGAGAAAAAGTGTTGAAACATTGTGTTTCACAATTTTTCAGACCAAAAGCTAACTTATCTGACTGATACATTACTGTATTATGCAGTACATAAGCTCACCAGTTCTCTGGAAGTCGATAATTGTTTTCATTTTTCATTATTTTACAATCAGAGAGGTACCTTGCAGTGTTATCGTAAGCATTATCAGTGCAAATAGTGATACAGAGCCAAGGACCTGTGTGACTACAGCTCGTTTTTTGCTTCTATGAAATATTTTAATGCAGTCTCAGTGCCTCATTGAAAGCAGACCAGCAGACAACAGATTATTCCCCTCTCTGTTTAGCAAGCAACAGCTATTTGAAACATTTTGATATTACAGTGCTGGAGGAGTCATTTGCCACCAAGTACAATCTGTTCTTTTTATCAAGGATTTAATTTTTATATAATTTGAAAAAAGTGATACAATGGCAGCATTTGGTGTTGGCAACACACAGAAGCTTTTGTCCCACCAAGTTATGTGATTTTAGCTCTGAGCAAATCTTGGGAAATCACATAATCTAATTTTCACCATTTCTTCGTGCACAAGTCTTACAGTATGTACACAGATATGCATGAATCACAGTACAAAATATTCCTAAAAAAAAAAAATACACTGTTCACAATCAATTCACCTGCCTAAGTGAGCACGGGTAGCATTTTGGTACAAATTTGTTGCTTCCTTAACAGCCATCTTGCTTTTTTCTGTGATTTCATGTGTTTAAACAGCGAAGAACATTTCAAGAGCATTGTTCTTAGAAACTCTGTTAGATCTTTTCATGATTCACGCTCTTTGCGTGCAGTCTTATCATGAGCAATTCAGAAACCTCTGCGTAAGTGACCATGAGCTGTATGACACTTACTGCCTTTACTGCTCCAAACCAGATCATTTCTACACTTATTTGGGAAAGCTGACAACCTCTTCTTTTTTTTTTTTTTTTTTCCTTTGAGGGAGGGGTTTTCTTGACATTTTAATGGAACAGTATCAGCTTAGATGTTGTCACAGTCCTGATCCATGGAGGGGTGTAACTTGAGCAAATAAAAGTATGTAAGTAAAACTTAAACTAGCCTTTAAATCACAGTGATTTTGTCAGCTTTGAAAACCTTGTGTACTAGGCTGACTGATCCCACAGTCTACACACAGTACAGATGGTATTCGGTCCATGACATATATACAAGATAAAATCAATATACATGCCAAAATTTTTTCCTATCTAGATTCACTGTAGCAGCAGCCTTTTGGTAGGTAGGTGACTTTGGAAATAATTTTCACCCACCTTCTAGCTTTTCATTCACAGTGGAATTTATTGTTGTGCAAATTTTTAAACAAAATGTAGAACCCTTTGTTGTTTAAAGTGTTGCATAAATGTAATATATTATTGTTTAAGATCAGGAATGTAAGACTTCATCCGAAAAAGAAGGTGTGGAAAAGTCTGGGGAGGTTCCCACAATGGGATCTTAATTTATGAGGGACTCATCAGAAGACCTGTCTCTAAACGAAGTGCCGGTGGAAGAGGTTATGGGCTCCATATGCACAATGAATAATGCCAAGTCATCAGGACCAGATGGTATTTACCCAATGGCTGTAGAGGAATCCAAGGATGAAATAACTGAACAGTGATGTTTAAGCTCACACCGAAAACTAGCACAGCAACTGAATACTGGTAGTTGGCAAACTAACACCAAATTTTTATTGTGTTAACCAAAAAAAATCCTTTTTTTCAAGTGAATTTTGGGGAAACTACAGGCCAGTGATCCTGATATCTACATTTGGGCAAAACAGCAGAAACAATAATGAGGAACATAATAAACATGAATAAATATGCTGTACTGCGGAAAAGTCAACTTGATGTTTATAAAGGGAGGTCTAGCATTAAAACTCTATTAAAATCTTATTTATTAAAACCTACTTCTCTGAAGGAGTCAGCCAATATGTAAGGATATTCCATTGTTTCAGTCTACTGAATTCTTAAAAGTCTTTCTGCAAGACCACAAAAGCCACTCTTAGAGAAACTGAAAACCCATGGGATGGAAGGTCCTGTATGCATAAACAGTTGCTTAGAAGATGGGAAGGAGAGAGTAGAAAACATGGTCTACTAGTAGGGTGGATTATCATCAGTGGAGTTCCAGAATGTCTGTGCTAAAATCCTTGACCAAAATATTTATATGGGATCTGGAAAGGGGCTTAACGGTGAGATAATATTGGGGGTGTTATTAGATTATTCAGGATAGTAGGATGATGGTTGGCTGTGAAGAGTTGCAGAGGGTTTTGCAAGACTGAGTGACCAAATGGTGAAGTGACAGATGAAATTCTGTGTAAATAAACATAAGGTGATGCACATAGGAGAAAATTATCTGGAAATTAAATGTAAAATGTTAAGGACCAGGTTGTTATCACTTGTGAACAAGATCTTGGACTATAACAGTTGTGTGAAAAAGTCGGTTCTGTGCTCAGTAGCAACAAAAAAAGCAAATCACATGTTAGGGAGTAATAAGAAAAACATACAGAATGAAACAGCGACTGTCATGGTGCCACCACCATATAGACCCATGGTTTCCTTGCACCAGGGGTGGTGTGCAGGTCTGCATCCTCCCTCCATCTCTGGGAGCAGAAGAGGAGCAGGTCCCAAGAAGGGCAGTGAAGGTGACTAAAGTGGTGGAAGAGGCTTCCACATATGCAGTGAGTGCGTGAGCAAGGCTTTTCAGCCTGGAAAGGAAACCACCAAGGGAGGGCTGGAGCAGGAGTCTACGCAGTCCTGGTTGACAGGGCAAGGGGGAACAGAGACAGACTGATCTTTGTCCCTCTCAGCTTGAGACCTAGCATCCAACCAATCCAGCAAGTACTAGCTTCAAACAAAAAAGGTTGGTTTTAGTACACTGCCTTCAGATACTTTTCTTTCTTAGTCCCAGTCATTGGTCTGAAACCCTGTTACCCTGAACCACAGCAGAGCATCTCAGAGGACAGCAGTAGCACAGTATGGGGGTGCCTCCCAGGTCTTAGCTCTCCCTGGAACAACAGGCTGTTGAGCCAGGATGAGAATTCCCAACTTTCCACTTAAAAACTTCTGAGCTTTGCCAGAAAGATATGGCTTGATACAACGCTTCAAAGTTGTATCACTCACAAAGTGCCACTGAACCTTTTCCAAAAACACATGGCCTATATGTAGGAAGCCTTTGCTGTTCACACAACTACTAGTTAACATTTTCTGATCATTTCATATTTATTTATCAGGGTTACAAATGCAAAACCCAGAAGCCTAAGGTAATTTCCTCTTTAATAGATAAAGTCTGGAGCAAAACCATGTTGCCGTGTCTTGTTTTTTTAATTTCAGATGTGTGAAACCTTTTCTTCCTGACATCGGATTTAGTATTTGCTTAAAGATAAGGATGAATCCTGTGAGGAAAAAAAGGTAATTGCCTGAATAACAGACATATTCACTCATTCACTGAGTCTTCCACTTCCTCATGTGACCAGTGAATAAAATACAGTCTGGTTGGGGTACCCCAAGCCAACAAGCGAGGAAAAAGTGGCTGAGGGTGCAAGAAGGACAAAAAGGAGATAATACTCCTGCAGAAAAAGGCAAGAAGTAGCTCATAGGAAGAAAAAAAATCCTCTAAGGGAACTAAAGCAAAAGAGTGTGTCAGTAGTTGTATTTCTACACTATATACCCATCTGGCTCTCAGGTATGATTTATATGGGCACATGGGACTTTAATGTTGTGCTAGTTCTAGTTTATCTCCTTCCTTTTTTATTTTTTCATTTTTATTCCCTTACCCAAACCAGACATTGCAAACTCTCCGGGGCAAAGACTTTATGGGATGTGGTTTAAACAGTGCATAGCATGGAGTGTCCCTAACCCCATCACCAGGATGCGCTTTTGCAAATACAAACCAATAGGAGAGCATAGTTGGAGATGAAACCCTGAAATGAGGCCTTGATGCTCAGAAAAGATGCTTCTTTGGTATTTGTTTCTGTTATTATTATTATTATTCATTTAAGTAAACAAAAGCATTAGATCACCTCATTAAAATCAAAGAGAAAAATCTGAGCAATGTAGTTCAGCAGCCAAAGTCTCAAAATCCACCTTGAAATCTTATTGGCTATCTTCTCCAGGGAGGTGTAAATCTTCTTTTGGTTGGCTTTTATTTCTGAATTTGGCTCTGCTCCTGGAAATCTTCCCTGAGAGGCCTCTGCTTGCTATAAATGTTGCAAAAGAAGCCTTGCTATTTGCAATGCCGTTCTAATTATTTTTTTGTCGGGCCAAGAGTTGCCTTGTGGCCATCTCGAGAGAGCCTTGGTTCTGTATTCCTAATTCATCATTTGGAGTCGTTTTGGACATCAAGCTTTCACTGCCAATCAAAACAACTGCGTATCTCAGGGTCGGGCCTTTAGTCTGTCCGTGTCCCTGCAAAATGAACTGAAGATTTCCATCTGATGGTTGTGAGGCAATGCAGCAGATTCCTCGCTGGGAAGGCAACAGGAGAAAGACTCAATAAAAAGAGAAATGGAGAGGAAGGGAGGCTTGGCCATAGGAACCTAGGAAGAATGGTTGCAACTGATCTTCTCCTTGTGCTCTTCTGGGATTCTGCTCTAAGAGGGCTCTGTACCGTAATTTTGGAATAAGACCCAGATGTCCACTGCACTCTTTTCCGAACAACGACGGAAGGATTCTAGAAGAAATGCAGGGACTTTTTAATGGGTACCTATCTTTGCTTGGATAAGTGGGTGGCCTGAGGGTGCTTTTGAGAAAGAAATGCTGTCAGGAAAACACACCAAGGGCTCAGTTCCTCACAGTGGATCAGACCGTTTTGCAGTAACAAGGCAGGAAGTTGAAGCCAAATGGCTAGAAGAAGTCATCCAGGGGAAAAAAAAAAAAAAGAAAAAAAAAAGAAAAACCATGGAGCTCGAATACAATCCAGCTTGCAAGCACCGCAGAGGTGCTCAAAGCAAGGAGGCTGATAAATGAATGAATTTCAGGGGGTAGGAAAGGCTGATGCCAACTTTACTGGGTGCAGCTATAAGACTCCACCGTAACCTTTGAGCTCTGACTGCAGAGAAATGTCGTGCAGCCCTGTGTGACACTATCACAAGGCTTACCAGCTGGGGGCAAAGAGGAGGGAAGGGAAGAGAAAGGGGGCAAATAACATCACGACTTACTTTGAGTTTAGTTCAACATTTATCTTTAAATATTTTTTTCCCCTCTGAATTAGTTTCAATAAAACGTGCATCGCTCGTGGAGCTCCTTCAATAAAAAAGTCACTGTTTGTTATACGATAACGCTGAACAGACTCCAGGCACTCCATTTTCTTATCTTAGATATACAGTGGAGCATAACTCAAGCAAAGGGGAGAAGTTAATGCATCTGTAACACTAGGTAACAGAAGCAACAGTAGCATGTTAGTGTAGTAATAACTCTCACATGTGGAATATCTGAAGATGGGTTTTATTGAATTCAGTTTATTTAACCAGCATAAACCCTTGAGATATGGATCTCATTTACAAGATGGTGTTGGCAAGAAGGCAGATTATTACAAGCACATGTGGAAGATAAGTATAAAACAAAAAGTGAAAGACCTGTTTATATTTTTAATTAGAATCCTTTTATCACCAAAAATGTTAAGTGAAAAGGAAGGCATTAGATATAACTATTACTTCTTGATATTAATAGCAATGCTCCTTCCTACTTATATAGCACATTTGTTTCCTGAGTATCCCAGCGATGAACAAAATAAAGGCAAAATGTCATCCCCTCGTGTGCATCAGGCCTGGCTAAGCCCGTTTTGTTCAGGGACTGTTCACAGGTTCTTGTGAAATGGTCCACAAGGCCCCAGTAGTTGTGTCAGAAGAGGGAAAAGGAGCAGTATGGAGCCGCATGGGGTGGGGAGGGCTGGGGTAGAGAGCCCCGTGAGTGAACGAGCTACTGAAATGCAGTCATATCCAGGTAAAGCTGACACATTAGGGCAAAAGCAAAGGAGAACACAACGTACAGCTGAAATTTCAGGAGAATTCAAGTAGGCAGAGTGTAAGTATTCAAAGTGGAATTTGACCAGGATTAACCCCTTTAATCTTGCTAAAAATACTACATGATCTTTCACAAGCACAGGCATTCAAAACTCGACTTTTGCATTTCACGCAAAAGGCATTAAAACTTACATTTGTATGAATGCATTTTTTGAAATAGTTACCTTTTAAGTGACCTCTAAACAGATACTGACCACATTAAAGTTATATGTGGTATGCTGGCACTCAAGGCTGTGAGGTGATGGAGTGCTTTTCTTTTCACAAGGCAATTTTGCTTGATAATCAAATGTCTCTGGTAGGTAAATAAAAAACCTCTCTCCTCTATTAGAGAGTTATTATGTTGTGTTTACAATGTATTCTTTTGGTCTGTAGTTAACATACTTTAAATACTCTTAAAGGTAAACGGCTGCCTTCCAGCCAATGACATTTCTGGGCTATCAAGTTGCATATTTTGCTCAGAAGTGTGGTGCTGAGTCTGCTTCTCTGCTTTCCCTCTGCACTGCAGGTTTCCCCCTCCCTGCGTAGAGAGCTCCAGGCAGCAAAGTCCAATGTCTTTTTCATCTCTGGGAGAGAAAGAAGACCAGGCTTGTCCAGCCATGCTAGGGTATGGCAACTGCTGGGATAAATATAACAGGACATGCCACTATTACAAAAGAATGTGGGCTAATGAAAAAGAAAAGAAAAAAGAAACCTTTTCTGAATGGAAGCCTCCAAGATTTGCTGATGAATATTCACCTAAGCAGTAGGATGCTCAGCTGGGGCTTCCATGTCAAAACTGTGCCTTTTAGTTTAGTAGGATGTCCACAATGGAAACGACACTTTGGGTTACTGCCGCAAAAGCATTTACAGGCTGCAAGTGGCTCATAGGCCATACTTCGACAATGAATTTATGCAGCAGCAGCATCAGTAGAAGCCCAGTCCCCTGACGTGTCTCTTGGGATTTGCCCCTGGTTTTCTGTCGGTGGCCCAGCTACATAAACAAGGATGTCTAGGTGGCCTTTACCTACCTACCTGCACCCATAAGCAACGCTGTCCCATTTGCAGGAGAGTTTTAACTGTGGGTGGCAAACATTAAGGGTGTGCCTCTGCAAGTGTCCCTAATAGCGTCCCTTTGTCCCTTTTAATTGAGTTTTCTGGGTGCTTTGAACCCCTGAGAAGCCAGGTCTCATGCTTTGCTGGTGGCGTAGTGGCTGCGATGGGCTCCCCAGGGCTCCTGGCTTCTCAGCTCCTAGAAATTTTCTTGCCATTTAACTTGCACAGCGGCCTCCCTCCCAGCCACTGCCTGCAGCCATTTGGTGGCAGAGTAAAACGTAGCCCGGGGGTTTCTGCTTGAATTAATTTGCTTTGGCTGTATTTGCACCTTTGTGTATTTGTTTCCCATTTGAGCAGTGACATTTATGGGCACAAATGTGCTATGGAAAGCCAATTTGGGGAGAAATGTCAATATTTGCTCTGAAGAACAACCAGACCCCAATTCAAAAACATACTTACTATCTTTAAGTACATGAATGTGTCTCATTGACTTTGTTGAATGAAACCTGATGCTGGGAACAGAAGCAATGCCATGAGCTTTCACTGACCAATTAAGACAAATTGGTCATTGCCCAGCCTGAGCTAAGATTGTTCAGGATCTATCCTCACTGTACTGAATTTGAAGAGATAAAACATATGCTGGGAATTTGCACACATTTGGTGAAAATGTAGCTCTATCACGGCTGCACAGAAAAAGAAAGAGACAACGTAGTTGGTGCAAGTAAATGTTGCAGCGTTAATTCTCTACAAAGGCTGCAGCGAAAAAAGAGTCTGAAAAGAACATGCCTGTTGAAAATATGCTGAAAATAATTTTGATATGTCATGCATGGGGAGTCATATCCCCTACCAGGTCTTCACAGGTGTGTGAGTAAAACAGACCAGGACTGGCAGGACAAAACCGTGGCTTTTATATAATTTGTAGGTTTTTAAACATATCCACTTCAGTGAATTTTGGCTGCAGAAGTGATGGGGGCCTTGAGGTCCTTGCTATAAGTAGATTGTGATTTTTTTTCTGATACTTACTATGTGAATTATAACAACTGTGGGGAAACATGCTTACTTGAGGCTCCTGTCCTATAAGAACAGTCCCAAGGAAATAGTGTGAGGGTCAAGGCTGAAACCATCATGTCAAATTAAGCCACAACAATAAAGAGTTAATATAGGAGCACCAAAAGCTCTTATATTAAAGTTGCCTAACATTTCCCATTATAAAAAAATTCCGATCATTTTTCTTCTGTAGAGCTTTAACATAGCTCGCAGCAAGCAAATTATGAAATTTGGCAAGGGGCAGATTTGCAGTTAGGAAGGAGATGCTTGCTGCCTCTGAAAAAAAATATTGTTCAGAGTTGCCTGGACCTTGTCATGAAAAGACCAAACTCATCCTTCGCAGTTTATTATAACCTGTAAAACTTGTCTGAAGTTTCTGAGCATGCGATGCTGGCTGGGCACACCCCAGCTCCTTCAAGGACTCTGCCCAAGGGAATGGGCTTCCTAGGTCTCTTTACTAAGGACAAATCCTGGAGAAATGGGGTAGGGAGACTGATACATCTGCTGCCAGAAACCTCAGTGAGATTTCCTAAGTGTGATGAACCATGGCTCAGGTGGTACGTTAAGTTCCTGATCTAACTCACTGACATCCCTTGCTGAATTCCGTCTCAGCTGCAGACTATCCCTAAACTCTGCCTCTGGCGAAGTTTTACAGCCACGTAGCTGGAAGCAGGCACTCCATCTCAAAAGGGCACATTAGGTGGTTGCAGTGACTTGACACCCTGGTTGGTTGCATGGAGCCCCACTCCATGGAGGCTGCTCCAAGGACAGCCTGCCCAAACTTAGTTCACCTCTTGTTTTGGACATGGCTGAATCATATCCTCCATCTTGATTTTCAGCTGAAATGTGACTTCCTTGCTGTTTCATGAAATACAACATCCCCCTTCTCCTCTCCTCCCCCTACTCCTGAGCACGTAGAATTGAATATCATGTAGTTCAAATTTACCTCTATGGCCAAGTTCAACAAGTTAGCAGCCAGAAATTTTAATCAGATATTTAATCTTTCAACCATGTAAGTGAGATTTTGTGTTTACAGTGGCAGTAGGCCAGCTTAACCTCAGAGAAGAAGGATTGTTAGTAGTGTCCTTGAAGCTGGGGAGCCAGAGAGCAGTGACTCGGCTGAGCAGGTCTGTCTGACCTGTGGCTCAAAGGCAGCTGTAATCACCCGATAAATATCTACAGCTTTATATGCTTTTTAAGCATTGGAAAGCCAAGGAACATACTATCATCTTTGGAATATTGCTAGTAACTGCTCTGTGCATTAGAAATTATTTAGAATAGTAAAGAAAAGAACAAAGCTTTGGTGACAGGAGGCCACTGCCGATAAACCTGTAACACACCTGGCTTCTGAATTTGCCAAACCCTGGAGCAACGGAGCAACATCTTCCCAGATCAGGCAAATGCCAGTAGCAAAGTTAATGAATCTTCCTGTTTCAGTAGTGGCTTGCACACATGCACGCCTAAGTGTATGCATATGCACATCATTCATTCCCCATGTCCTGTTTGTAAGGATCTCACCTGTTGCCCAAAGCAGCACATGAACAAATTGGTTCTCACAGTGTTATCCCTGGAAAACATGCTGCAAAGTAGAATATGCGAAGCGCTTTTCAGTCATACAGGGTGATCACCTTTATGACTGGAAGCTAGAGGTGCAGTATTTTGACAATGATTTTGCTGTGTGTAGTCACTGAAGGTTTATATTCAAGATGTTCTTATGTTAGAGCCAAGGGACAAATACTTTAGAAATCTGGGAGCATTTGGTTGTCATCAGAGTCTAGGTGGGGTGGCATAGTATCATTTTCTGATCTGCCCTAAGTACAAACCTGAGCTCTCTGGAGCTCCTAAGCAACCTCAGATTTGGATAGGAATCTTGACTTCACCATTCAGACTTCTCACGTAGAAATACAAAACCCTTTGGGGGAAAAAACCTTATTTCCTCAGTGCAGATGTATTTACAATCAGTGATTCATGTCAGCCCATCAGTATTCCCAGTGGCAAAACAGCAGTTTGGGAGGCATTATAGTTCTGTACAGGGAGTCTAAAAATTATTTGGCTTGGCTCTTTGGTGGGCGTTTTTCTGGTAGCCATATGAGAAGTGCATAGTAGGAGATACATTTGGACTGTTTATACTTCATCAGAGTCTGGAGAGGGTATACGACTGTGTACCAGAGTCAAGTTTTTAGTGCCTTGTGAACTCTTTGAATCTTCATTGGAGATGCAGACAAATTCTGCCTGGGATAGGGCTACTTTTGAGGAAGGAAGTGTATACAGTTCCTGTCTTACAGACTGATACAACCTTTGTGATTTGTAAGTAAAACATACCCCTTTATGGTCTTCCAAAATGTAAATGCTTCCTGTGTCTTTGATTGCTATAGTTTAATTGCGGTTGTTGTTCACATGCCTTGTTTAATGTGATTAATGTCATAACAAGTCTGCGGACATTCCTCAGTTCTTTACCTTGACAGTGGAACAACACTGGTGACAAAGTGCAGGTTAGGGCATAATGGATCTCTTTTTTAAGGAATTACCTAAGACTGCTTACAAAGATTTCAGCCTTGGCATTCAATTATTGAATCATTTTATTTGTCTTTACCAACAGGGTATTTCAATTTCATTCTAGACTGTGAGAAATGTTGCTTCTGAATTAAGCTGTGTTAGCACATCTGCTGTGTAAAAAACTTGCCGTCCAATGGGGACAAAGAAGTACAGAGTATATATTGATTGTAGGCTTACTGTAGATCAGAATAGATGTCCTTTTGCTCAGACCAGTATCTGATGGGAAGATGAAATATGGCCTGTACCTTGCTATGTAGCAGTGATATGAATTAGCATGAGGGATGGTGCAATTTGGATTGAGGCCAGGACACTGAACTGAAGCCACTTTAGTGGCATTAATGGACGATCTCTCCTTGTCAATAGATAGAAAACAGCCATCCATTTTCATCCTCCTGCATCTTTCTTCAACATTTTACACTCTTGACCTGAAGATACTCCGATTTCACTTGAGAGTCTTAACAGAGGGCCAGGGTAATGTCCCTCTTGGAGCGATGCCAGTGACTACTAGAGACAGAAAGCTACGTTTCTGCTTTGGACCTTGCATTTATCAAGTCTATCGAGGATCAATTTGCTATTGAATATCTTTCTGCCAGTTTGATGATGTGCATTGTTGGCAGTTCTGATCAGCCTTCTTGCTGTACGGTGCTACTGCTTAGCTAATGTGACCAAGATTACTTTATCTGGATGACAGCAATACATAGATTAAGGCTACTTTGCTGAAAGGTAAAGCCAGCGATGACCCAGGAGATACTGACAGAAGAAAGGATTTTTGAAGAGTTGACATCAGATGTGCTTGCCTTGGTGGGAGGCATGCACCAGAGCTGGTCAGTCTCTCTCATGGATTAAGGGTGTTCTTGCATTCCTTGCTCTCTGCAGAACAGTAGAGACCACCAAAATGAAAAGTATCAACTTTGCAATTTTCCTGCAAGAGAGGAACACCAAAATTACTCTTGACCATCAATACTCCACAGTAGTTTGAATAATCTGTGCCATTCAACTGTCTTTGTTACTAGAAAGTTTTAATTTTATGTTTGAAAAAAAGGCTGCAATTTCAGCTCACGTTTTCTTGTTCTATCTGCAATGAACAAAAGGAACTTTCTTTTTTGCTCTTTTCTTTGCAGCTGCATTATATAGATTTGAAAAGTATTATCACATCTTCCCTCTGGACTAAACCATCCTGGTTTTTTCATTCTTTCTCTGTAAGTCATGTTGTCTAAAGCTCTGGTTATTCTTGACTTTCCTCAGTCAGTCCAAGTCTTCTATGAAATGTCTGTTTGATACGGACACAATTCTTTGGCAGGTGCCTTCTAGGTGTTGAGCAGATGGAATGATTTCTTTGAGTCTTAAATAAAGTGTTCCCTTTTAAAAATCCCTGTAATTTAAAGGACTTTTTTTGCATTAGTATCATAAAATTGACTCACCCTCAATGTGTGGTCCCCCGTATTCTCTAGTTCATTTTAGGAAGAACAGTTGCTTATTCAGTTCTTCCCCCCACTTTCATTTTCACAGCTGAGAACGTCTTTCTAGCTGTAGTACTTTAGTCCTTACTGATAATATTTTTCTTAATACTGTTTCTTCAATGTATAAAGATCTTTTGAATTCTAATCTAGTCTCCCAAAATGTTTCCAGCCTCTCCCAAGAAGTAAGAAATCCCTTCTGACATTTTCCAAGTTTTTAATAAAAATGTTACCCAAGATGGACCCCTGTGGAACTGAAGTGAAAGAAACTTTCCAGTTGGCAATGACCTATTTCCAGCTACTTTCTAAGCAGAGTTTTCCAGGTGGCTTGGCCCCTGCCTTACAATAGTTTTGAGCAGCTCATACTTTCTTGTCGTTTTTTAGGAAACTGTCATACAAGACAGTGTCAAAAGCCTTGCTAGCATACACGTATGTGACATCAACTCACAAAGACCCATGTCCTGCTAGAGAGGAAAATTAAGCTGGGCTGAACAGAACTAGTGTTTGTTTCACAAAGCCATGTTCCTCGGCAGCTGTTATCTTCCAACTAGTTTGATTGTCAATTTTGTGTCAACATACATCCAGAAGAAAGTCTCATTACTTTACATCCCTTGGAAGTTATGCTATGCCTTAACATTTCTGATTTTCTCTCTACAGCACCTGATGCTCCTTAGAGTTGTCCTCAGTAATGTGCCGTGGGTTACATTTTCTTTTTTATTCTTGGATTTAGAGGTTATTGAAGATGTTTAGCAAGAGTAATGCCCACTTCTACCTGGAGCTGGTCAAAATATTCTCTCCCACTCTGACAGTCAGTGGTCTGGCTCCAGTTGTTCGTGCCTGTGCCATTTCCTGGCCAGGCTACAGCAATGCAATATGTAGAAAGCCTTCAGAGAATCAGCATGTGCAGGAAGTGGTCCTGTGTTTTCTCAACAGCTGAGGCTATTCCAGATTTGTCATATTTGTCCTCTACTCCTTTGAATGGCCTCCCATCAAGATCTGAATAAAGTTTATGGTCTTGTTAATGATCTCCATGTTCTCCTGGTCTGGGTGGAGAATCTAAAAATCTTGCCTTAAAGCTCTGGGATGAGAGCTGTGGTCAAAGGTCTTCTGCTCTAAGAGGACCCTTGATAAGCAGGGACTTTTCAAGCCTTGACCAGGAGCAGGGAATGAAATGACCTCTTCCAAGAGCTGAGCTTACTGCTTTCCAGTTGGTTGGTTGGTTGGTACCAGTGAGACTTTCTGTATTGCATCTGTGTTTGTGTCTAATTCTAGATTACCTTCCCGTGCATACTTTCTGCTGCTGGAACAGGGAGGCACTTCTCAACGCATCACTTCAAGAAGCTCAGATACTCCCATGACAAACGTAATTTTGGAGTGTGTACAGAATCAAATAGGATAACTAAACCTTAACGCAAGCATTTTAGCATGAGTATAACTTTTTTTGTTATATACAGCAATTGTGACATTGTGAATAATTTGGGGAAAGTGGAAAAATTCTCAGATTATTAGTTTGATCTTGGTACTTTCCACAAGACTGCTGGGAATTTGGGGGTTTTGTTCTGGGAAAGGGAATGGTGGGTGGGTGTAGGAGGTTATTATGAAGAATCAAGGACTTATTGGGTGAAAAGACAGAGATTAAGATTAGAGGTTTATGACACATGATGATTCTCAGACACGTTTCAATTTCTTTTTTTCCCCTCTTTTTGTCGTCAGAATGGCAAGAACACCAAAAGCTTCATTACGTGCCTGTCAAAATCCTCAGACCCCTGCAACAGACCTTGTGCAGAGGGCTAGTGAGGACCATTACTGGCTTCTGTGCCTGCACAGATCCAGATGCCTGAGGTGCTGGGGGAAAGCATACAGCATTACTACCATTCCTGAATGTGCATTAGCAACTACAAAGCCCAGCCAGAAGCCTGGCCAGCCAGCTCCATATGGGTCACATCCCTGAGGACCACAGACACCTTGAGGAGTGCATTAACCTTGCAGTGTCAGACCAAGACAAACTGCACACTACATTATCTAGATCCTGCATAGTGTACACCAAGCTGGCACTTCTATCTGAAGACCTCCCCAGAAAAAAAAATGGACTAATTGTTCTGAGGACAAGAAAACATCATAGGGAATTTTTCCCTAGCACAATGCCTATCCTTTGATTCAGTTGCTCTGTGACCAGTAACATCTCTGTTGTTTTCATTGCTGACAGACAAAAGAGCAGCAGCTTTAAAGATTTTCAAGGCATTTTTTTGAGAATAAGCCGGACACAGGACCCAAGTAATCATCCTTAGAGGTTTACGTCATCCTCTGGTGTTTTGCCCATCAAAATAGAGCCTGCTTCAAAGAAATGACATAGCCCCCTCGATGGCAAAGTGCACGCACTGGGAGAGAGCTCTTGGATTTCTGACTGCTTCACAACACAAGTCCTTGCCTCAGAGAAATTCAAATTTACCAGAAGCCTTTCAATTATTTTTTGTTTCATTTCCCCAATGCCCACCAGATTAGAACACAGCTTGGCAATGTCACTAGAAGAAAGAGAGAGAGAAAAGAAAACGACAAAAACCCAGCTGCCAGTGTTTCAACTATGAATGTGATTGGAAGGGTTTGTGAAACTTGCCATAAAAGTACTTCAGACAGAAATGTTCTTTTCTTTGTATGATTTTTGGAAAGTTTAAAATTTCAGCTGGTTCTGTGCGCAAAATCAACAGGTCTATGCAAATGGATCTGGGTAAGATTGACAGGTGGGGAAAGCTGACAAGCTCATCAGAGCCAAAGAGATCTCTGCTGCATGTGTGCCGATGGAAGATCTCCTGCTCTTGCTTAACAAAGATAAGGGTCTTTTATAGTAAAATGAAAACAAGGAATCAAAGGGTGAGAATCAGTCTTCTAGTATCTCATCCTGTGTGTGACTTGATCAAGGGATATTCATGACTCCCAGCATCACAGACAGGATGGGAAGGGAACGTGTGGGTTGCTCAGTGTATTCCCTTGCAGCTGCCTGTAAACGTAAGGAGATGAACTTTCATGGACATTCATGATTTATCGGCAAATGGTGCTAGGTACCATGATATTTCTAACCTCAGATAGTGACGTTCTCTTAAACACCAGGAGATTTTAAAGTATCGTTAGAATGGACCTGCTCCCTTGCATCCTGATGTAGTGGCCCACGGGCACATATTTTCAAGGTTCCCATTGTAAACATGAAGATGGAAAAGGTGAGGTTGTCGTATGATCACATGATTCCAGGAGGCACAGCTGTAAGAACTAAAAACAGTCTAACGGGAGTTTTGATTTAACTGGAAGAATAGACAGCGTTGGCACTATATGTTTTCAGTAACATTTATACTTGCTCTAGCTCAAACATACAGACACCTAGATACATGCATTTCTGTATTTTAACTAAGCCACTGTCCCTAGTTGTTATTCTTCTAAAGCTCATTGTAAAACTTAAATACATGGAAACAGCTATGTAAAACAGGCAAGGTTGTTAGCTCTTTTCTACTGCTCCTTCTTGACAATAATTATTTGCATCAAGTGGTTGTGAAGTTATGTCCTGTGCCTATGACTTGTCAGTGATTTTTGCCTTAAGAAAGACAGGCAGAAGGACTGCATGATGTTCAGTGAGAAACAAAAGAGCCATTTTGAAATCTTTTCTGGAGTTTCAGGAAAGGAGCATCCAAGTGACACTTGTTCAAACTCAATTGTATGTGATTAAATCTGTTCTTTGATGCATTCTAGTGGTTTCCAGAGAGAAACATGTATCCGTGTCTGCTTGGGCTCCAAGCTGATAATTTCCTTCTATTTCTGTTCTGGCTCTGGGTGTCCATCACCCTCCACCCCCTGTTCCTGCCCATCTGTAAAACTCATAAAGCTGGATTTAAACATAGTAATGTACACAGGCAAATCATGACTTGGAAGTGCATGAAGGAAGGGATGTCCTTCGTGACTCAAGTGTTTATGTTGTCCTCAGCAGAAAACACTGACAATGAGAGTCCTTCACATGGAGAAAAGTTGTCAGCTTTTCCACAGAAAATCCAAGTCTCTTCTGTTTTCACCTTTAGAACAAAATGCAGAAAAGCCTGGGGAGGTTTCACCCTGAGGTGTTGACTGAGCTGTATTTAAAAATGAAAGTCTACAAGCAAAGCCTGAATTTGTAAGAGATTTGTGAGATTTCAGTCAAAATGCGGCAAACAGCACAGTCTGCAGCACAGTGAACTTCACAAATATCACATCAAGCCATAGCATCTTCACTAAATACAAAGTAGTTCTGGAGAACAGAAGTCTTCCTGCTATCTTGCTACGATCCAGATTTTTTTTTTTTTGTTTGTTCCCCCCAGGAATTTCATGAAGTTGCACAGAAAAATGATGAGAGTTATCCTTGGCAAGTGCTTGTTCTCCTGTGCAGGTGCCTGTCTGAGAGCTGAGTGCCTAGGACAGGTGCTACCGAACACTTAAAATGAAAACACAGCACTTAAAGGAAGACCTTTGTGAGGAAGTACAGTCAGTTAGGGATGCAGAACTATGCAAGTCATGTGTTTTCTAATTCTAATTTCTACATGCTTATACCTAGGGAGATCAGAGATAGGTGGATTCCATCCTAATTTATTAATCTATATTTATGGTATTTATTACCAAAGCGAAAGCTGAGGGGTAATGCAGGTTTTGCAGGAATACCCAGAGGAGTTCCTCCCCGTCTATGCAAAATGACTGAGTTACTTCTTCACTCCAGCAAGACAGACCAAATCATCATGGGAGGTGGAAGAAAAACATTGCCAGGAAAGAAAAGGCAGTAGCTGGAGAAATGGAAACATGAGAAACTTCCATTTGATATTTAATGAAATATCTATTGGTGAACCTTTTGATAATTTTTTATTTGTATAACCTGTGAGGGACCTAAATCAGGAGGAAAACTGAGAGCTACTTTCACAGTACAGAGGTGAGGAGAGAAAGGGAGTGCCTGCCCAGTGGTTATGGAGCTGGCCTGAAGGAGCAAGACCGGGGTCCAGTGCTTGATACAAGAAATACTCAACATAAAAATGCCTAAATATCCAGCGTGAAGGCTCCAAAAATGGTTCTCCTGCTGTTTTTACTGCCAGCATGTTTTCTACCAAAGGACTATCTTCAGGAAATGGCTGTTATCTTTCAGATGAACATAGGATCTGGCCTCCAGCCATGGTTTAAAGTCTCTAAGTCTTTAACATGTAGAGCTTAAGTCAAAGTCCTTTGCTAGGCATTTTTCCAAACTAGTTGAGGTAGCTCCACAACTGAGGTGCCTAACTCTCTACATGCCTTGTATAGATGCTGTAGGCACCTAACTTTGGGCTACAGATCCTCCTGGGCAGCAGGATGCCTAAAAAGTCAGTGGATCTTAGACGCTGTGTAAGCCACCACCCACCTCATTGGTGTCTCCCAACAAGGGTGGAGTCTCCTTTAAAATGAAATTGGTATTTCCAGACAGAGCATGCAAAAGGGCTTGAAAATATGGCCCTGAAATTCCTCAGTGCATAAAGACTGCCTTCACCTACAGACAGCTATAGACATTAGCTCTGAAAAGAAATCTTCATGTTCCTCTTACACATGAAATCTGCTGCCATCCTGTTAGCTAGAAGCCACTGTTGGGGCTCAGGTGTGCCTGTGAGAATGAGAGCTCAGATTGGCCCTGAACACCAGGGAAAGATGTGTCAACACATTTTCTAAATTTCCTATTAACAACCACAGACACTACAATATCCTTTGCTACACAGCCCATATGCTTCTTTGGCAGGCAGCATAGACCATCAAAAACTAAACCTGCAAGAACAGACCAGCAAGACATTTTCCTTTCCCACATGCAAAAAGGCACGGTCACCCTTCTGTCTGCAAGGTAACCATGCAACGTGACAGTGCTGAATTGCTCAGTCTGTTTGCGATGGCTATAGAAACAGCCTGTGCAAGCTCTGTGGAGAGGAGCACTTGAGATGTTGCAGAACTGCAGATGTTGCAGATGCCGCTGCTGCTGCAGAACTGAGGTGTTGCAGCAGCCAAGCCGTCTGCTCTCCTCTCTTGCCAACAGACACAAATTTCCCAGGTACCCTGCTCCTATCTGCGTCTTCTGTCAAGCCCAATGGAAGGCACGGAGTCTTGAATTAAAGACCCACTAGTGTGGCAAGGGTGGAAACACGGAGTTCAATGTTAACTTGCAAGCCCTGTGTCACACTCGGAGCAGGTGTGTGCTGGCATCTCTCCCCAGTATTCGCTCCATGACATTTGACTGTTCAGCAGGAAATACAGGTCTTGTATTTCACAGTTACTGCTGTGAGTCCTGTCCCTTGATTTGGGATTGTTCATCTTGTCACAGCTTCAAGTTGGTAAAGGGTGACGTGCAGCTTCTGGGGAGAACAAAAGCAGGGATATACAGTTTGTAACCACAACCATGATCCTTTTTTAATTGATTTTGAGTAGCTTAATTCTCACTAAGAGCTTTGGCACTGTAACAAAATCACCCATAATTTTCCTCACACTCACTGTCATACCTACTAGCTTCTCCAGGCATTACTGGGCTGAGAAGTACGTGTAAAGCATACAGGGTCAGGGGATCAAGCCAATAGCTACTAAGAAGACACACATTTCAATCGTTGTGAAGAAGAAAGGTAATTTATGGTTGTCAGCATTCCTGTAACAGTTTGAGAGCTTGTAGGTAGCTTTCTGATACAACAGTGGCTCTTTGCAGCTACCAAAGCAAGCCATTTGGTGGGGGTCATTCAGGAAATCTTGAAAGACAGTGAGGGGGCACATGTTCTGATATTGCTACAAATATCAACTCTTTTTTCCCCTCTTTCCTAATAGCTATTAAGTTGGCAGATCAGCTCTTTCTGGGTGAACTGGTGTGGGTTCAGGCAGCTGAACCATGTGGTCTTTGCCACTGCTGCTTTCTGCTTTCAATATTGTTGTGGGCTTCGTCATGGTAATGGGCAACCTTGCCTAACCTAGTCGAAGACAAGTAAGGCATAGTAGTGAATTTGTGAAGGAGTATAGTGGGCAGAGTTTTCTTCACCTTTTCTGGTTTCCAATAAGGACTCAGTGATTCACAAGGTGATAATTACATAAAAAGTGAGTCTGAATACAATGGCCCCCAAAATTTCTCAATCAGGGAAACCTCCTTAGAGTTGATGGATGATTAACTGTGTTCATTTCTGTATGTTGGAATGATAGAAAGATTCATTGTGTGGATGTGAGGGGAATACCCTGCTTTAGGGGAAAAAATGTTGCCCAGAGGAAGACTCAGATGGTGCCTCCACACCTCCTGTCACCACCGGTGGAAGCTTGCCTTCTCAGGCTGAGTGAACTTGCTGTTGATAGCAGTGTACCTGTACATCAACATCCCTCCAAGGCGACGCTTAAGGTTAGTAACCCCCTGCCAGCTCACCAAAACGTGCAGCCCAGTGGGAAGTATCTGCCTCCTGCATAAGAAGGCTGCTTTCTTCCATGGCGAGCAGGGGAGGAGGGATGGGGAAAGAGCCCTGGGGGAGCTGAGAATAATAAATGACCATTTGAGCTGTTGCAGCAACAGCAGAATAATATCGGTGAGGAGAGTCGGAGTGAAAGGTTTACAATCAAACCCCTGGTTTCCAGTGGCCGCCTGGCTCCTCTTTCCCCAGGGCGCACAGGGCCACAGGGGACATGGGGTCCACGGGGGGCACAGGCGATGCCGGCAGGGCTGGGCGAGCGGCCGCCGGCTCCATGGCGCTGCTTGTTGTTGTTGGTCCGGCGCAGGAACTTGGCAGGGGCGCACAGTCGGTCCCCGCTCCGGGTCCCACAGGCAGGAAAAGTCTCCCAGCCTGCGGAGGAGACAGCTTGGCTGAAAGAGCCCCGCCAGCTCTGTTGCAGATAAGTTAATGTACACAGAAGGGACGTAAATTACCACGACCCTCAGCAGCAGGACATTGGCCAGGGCCTGTCAGAGGGAGGACAAGCGTCGGCAGGCTCCGCGCCTCGCTGACATTTACCTCCAGATAGACCCGCCGCTTGCCCAGCGAGGAAGGACCTGATGGAGCCAGGGCTTCCTTGAAAACAGCTGCCTGTCCCCAACACCTACAATCTAATGCGGTTTTAATCAGGGGAATTAACGGAGGGCAGTGCGCTGTTTTCCCAAATGATTTGCATGGGGACAGCAGCCTTCTTCCCCCTCTTCCCCCGCCGCCTCCTCTGTGGCTCCACTGCCATTTCCCTTATGTTTCTTTATCTGTGCTGATTTTTTTTCCCGCTCCCTGCTCCGAGGAGCCAGACGTGCCTTCATCTCCACCCCCCGAGCCCTGACGACACTCACCTCCCTGTTTACACACTGACATCACGCTGCAGCCTCCCTCCAGCCCAGAAATAACCCCTGGGAATAAAGCAAACAGGAAAAGGCCACCGCCGTTGCCTCCTTTGCAGCTACAGCCACATCACCCCCTCCAGCAGCCATACTCGCACAGATCATGCGCGGGTGGTGGGATCCCAGGGGATCCTCTCCAGCCCCGCATCACCCAGGCTGTGCGTGTTGTGACATGAAGTCGCTCGGGATGCCTGACTCACAGGCTCCGTTTGGCAGATGGATAGAGCTGAGATGGGACAACTGCATCCAGATAACAGAAGCAGTCAGTGGGAGAGCCAAGGCTGGAGACCAAGTCTTCCAGGATTATACTTCAGCCATTACACCATGTTTCCCCATATAAATGGGTTTCCCTCTCTTTCTCCTTCCCTGGGTTTCATTCATTTCCTTCACGGAGAGGTGCAGTTAAACTTAAAAGCCAGGTACACTGAACGGACAGTGGGAACAACAATGGGAAAATGTCTGAGGTCACCCTCAGTTATTCCAAATATCATCTTGTAATCCACACACAGCCCATCAATTTCAGCAGGGCTCCTTGTGTGGTAAGCTCCTACACAAGATATGTGTGGGAGGCACATTTGGGCCCATGGCGATTTCATTATTATTGTAAGCTTCAGTGTTAGAAGGCTCTGGGGGACAGCACTTTGCTCTCCCTCTTAGGGAAAAGCCAGAGTTAGTCAGGCTAACTTCTGTGTCTTAACATACTGCTTGCCCTTACTTTCAAAGCTCTGCTCTCTTGCATTTGTTATATACTCTGCCTGGCAGAGTATATAACAAATATATATATATACAAGTATGTAAGTATACCTGGCAGCAGACCACTACTGTGGCTGTGCCCACTAGAATTGTGCTGGACCGTTTAGGTTTCTTAAGTGTCCCTAAATGCATGAGTTATTGTCCCTGGCTTTGGAAAGGCAATTGCAGTTCAGCAAGGAATGGGTAACTTCACAGAGGCCAGAGAGCAGGTGCTGTGCCCAGAGAGGCCTTTTTGCTTGTCAGTTTTCCCCTGGGTACAGTGTGGTGCTCTGGGACCAGACCATCTAATCCATGACGGTTTTATGCAGCTGGCTTCACAGGCATGTCTGGATATGGAGTAGGAGAGGGCAAGCACAGAGGGCTCTTGCCCAAAGCCTTTATAAACCATGTTAGAGACAACAAGTATGTACAAAGGTCACAGAAAAACATGGTTATTCTGATAATTAGATTTTTTAAAAAATAGGTTTACTGCGGCCAGAATTCCCAGTGGCTTCGCATAAGTACCACCATCCCCATTCGCTTTTTGAAAGGCAGACACTGTACATGATCATGGCTTTCCTGTCTGTAAGGCTGTGTCCTAAGGGACAACCCAGGAACATTGCTGGGACATCTGTTTCCTCAGAACAAGAGAAGGTGCTGTCTTTCCTACTGTGCCACCCCAGCCCTGCTAACACCACAAACCTCCCAATGACACAGTGTGGGACGCAGACTCTCCAAGCCAAGGCAATATGCTTTGTTGCAGCCCTCTGCCATTGCCTTTTCCCTTCCAGCAAGGTGTGACGGGAGAGCTGCAGCCCTCCGTGTGCCTTCTGCTTCCCTCCCAAAAGAACTATCAAGTGAGTTAGAGAATAAAAGTTGTCTGAGGAATGGCAGACAAAATACATAGTGCAATTCACATTGCTAGCACTTTACTATATGAGTAGCTTTGGGATACTCTGAAAGAAGCTGTGTAAGTAGCATTGTCAGTAAAAGATGCAGGTGATGTGCCTACCATTCTGAGTTAAAATCCCATGTAAAGTGGTAGTTTACTGCCTTGCGTGTCTTCATGGCTTAAAAATAGTTCTGCCTTTTAAGTAGGGAACTGGTCAGAGGATTGGTCCTCTTTCCTACAAGTGCAATGTCCAAAAGGTGATATCTCTTGGAGGAGAAGAGTGTTCCAGTACCAGTAAAAAAGTGGATATATACTTCCAAATTTTGTTGTTGTTGTTGTTCTGCATTGTAAGTAAGACAAAAACTAGCAATAAGATAAAGAAGTAGGTTGATAAACAGTATACATTTAACAGAGCTCAATGACCTCTCTTCCCTTCTAACTTGCACGTGCTGGACAAGGGATAGAAATATCCTTGGCCTTGCTGGAATTATTCCAGCATCTCATGTTATAATGGCTTTTCTAGGGACACACAGTCAGCCCATGGGATTGATGAATGGCCTTTTCCTTGAGGGCTTTCACGTTGCTGTAGGGTCAAAGTGTGACCAGCGTGTAAGGGTTTGGCTGTGGACAACACTTGTTCTGCTCTGGAAAGGACGAGGGTACGTCCCCATGGGAGTCCAGGCTTGCAATGTGTCCAGCTGGCCAAATCCTCTCCTGCCCCCAGGAACTGTTCAGCATCCATCCCTGCAAAAGAGATGGGTCTGGGATCTGTCTTCTGATGTGCTCCTTCACCTCCTAGAAGACAGAGGAATACATACTGCTCTGCTGCAAGACAAAGAAACGAATAATAGCAGCAGCCACCCGCTCTGTGTGTGTGCTGTGGCCAGGACTCTCCAGTGCCTCCTTCTCTCCATCCGAAGATGTGGCTTCCCCAGACAGCTGGCGCGTGTGTGCTGCAGCACTGGCAGGCTCCGCAGGCTGACATGTTTTCATCTCTTCCCGCACAGAGTGCCCCCCGTGTTTTCTTCCAAAATACATTCACGTTCCTGGCACTGGAAATATTTATCTTTATGTGTTGTTTTGAGCACACCCACTGCTTCCTGACTTAAAGCAGTTATAGCATAGACAGAGATTTACTGACATCAGATAGTGGTTTTCTTAAAGCTGCTTTAAGCCAGATTGTTCTTTTGGTGGACAGGACACAACTGGGCTTCATTTGAATGGAAAATAAAGATCAGTTTTCCCAAAGCGAACATGTTTGGAGCAGGAAGCTAAAATATGAATGAACCTATCTTGAATGCTGAGGGGCTAATGGGAAGGACTGGAGTAATTGTGGTTCAAGCAAATGCTGGGTTTGGTGCCAGAGGGGCTGAAATCTGCTTCTAATTCGGGTGCAGTCAAAATGTTGTGAAAACGCCTAGTTACGTGGCAGGTGCCAGCGATTTCAAACCAGGACCAGAACCACCCAAAACACGTGCAGAAATAGCTCCAAACAGCGCTTTCTCAGTCCATCCATAATGTCAAAAGCAAGGAAGAGGATGGATGGTACAGAAGAGTTTTCCTTTTGAGCCCAGCTCCCACAGCTGCTTCACCCTTCCCATGCTCCCAGAGTCAGCGGCTGGCTGCAGCAGAGGATCCCCAGCCCAGGCTGCCGCCCAGCAGACTCCTGTGGGCTGAAGAATCCAGCCTCACATTTTTTTGTGATCTGTTACTGTGTTCACACCTCTCCAGTGCATTTCGTTTCAAAACTATGATCCTTCTTGTTTTCAAATGGGACTTCTGTAGTGAGTCACCCCTAAAATACCCAGTGGTATGTAAACATACCCGAGCTCTCCCAAAAAAAGGAATCCCAGTTTTTAATTCTGCAACAGACACCCTGCCAGGATGCTGGTCCATCTGTACATCTGAATGTCCAGTCATGTTGCTTCAGGATGTGCAGGCTGGGGTTTGCCTTTTTACTAAAGTAAATGCAGGTTTTGACACACAGGTGTTGAGGGATTTGGGGAAGTATCTCTGATTCAGAAAAAAAAAGCATGTTTGACTGGACGTAGATGGTCTCTGGCTTCCTTCAGGGATGCTCCCCCTTGCCCCCAGCCTCGCGCTTTGAATAAGCATCCAGAGGCTTGGAAGCTTATCCAGACTTATCCAAATCTCTTTGAAGGGATGGATTAAGGCAGGAACCCTGGGACCCAGGCCAAGAAACCTCAACAGTACAAGTCAGTAAGAAACGAAGAGTCTGTCCAGGGGAGCTGGCTAAGGAAAAATGAAGAAGTCCATCTCAGGGAGGCGACAGGAAGGGATTGTCTGTCTGGGGAAGCAGGACTCAGTGGGGAGCTGAGCAAGGGAAGAGGGCATGGGCCAGACTGGGAGGGCTGGGAGAAGGCACACTGTGGTAAGCTCAGGCCCCCGTTGCCTTAAGCTAAGCCTGCCTTATGGGTCTGTGACCCTGGCTGCAAATATTCTGCAAAGAAATTATGATGGGAGGCTTCTGGTACTCTCTGGCACTGGCTGCATCAGCAACACCAGTGGAGCAGTCTGTTATCCCAGCATAGATTATCTTGTGGGAGACATAAATAAGGAGAAACATGAGGAAATAGTATGAAATAATAATTGGTCCCAAGGAAGAAGACCAGGAGGTTTCTATTCACCTTGTTCCATGGCAGAGGACAGGAGGACATTTAATAAAACACCAAAATATGGCAAAACATTAACTGATGAAAGGAAATTCTACTTCATACAGCATAGTCTAACCTGGTGTCGTTCTTTGGTACAAGGTATCACTTTGTCTACAAGTCTTGAGAGACTGAACAGAGAGCGAGATATAAGGACGAGTAGCAAGGTTTTATCAATCCATGGTATTAAAGATCAGTAAAGGCACTGGGACTGTCTGCAGGTTTGTTATAGTTTTTGCTGCCTTTTTTTTTTTTCCTGGGTAGATCAAAATATTGCCAGTAGAACAATGTTTGTGTTGTAAAGGACAGATTGAACAACCCCAAGACATGGTGGAGGGCATCAGCTGTGCAGGAAAGGCAGAGGGGAGGCAGCAGGAAAGGGGACCAGTGGTTGCCTCCACTGTCCTGCGGTCCAGCAGCCCTGCGCCCTGGGACCCCCATCCTGCTGTGGTCTGAGACGGAGCCTCGAGCACCCAGAATGACTCCCAGAGCAGGTGTTAACTTTTTCCAACCACTTAGTTTGTTGTTGTTGTTTTTTGTTTGGCTTTGGTTTTATCTTGGCTGTTTCATTTATCTTTACTCTTGGTGGTTTATTTTTGCTACCCAAATTAACCAAACAACAGGCAATTAGGCTGTTTTACTGAATAAAATCTATGCTTTTATTCTGGGCTTCCAAAAATGGATGGGAGCAAAAGTAACAGCAGTGATTTACAGATTGATTTTTTTTTTTCAATTTACAATTCATGTTGTTGTACCTGAGGTTGGAGACTGTCTTAAAGCAGAAAAGCTGAAGTAATTTCAGAGCAGAGCTGGAGCTCAACAAGCATGTCTCCATATAAAAAAGACATGTCAATGCACAGGTGAAATAGGTACTCAGCTTCGAAGGCAGAGACTATTTATTGGTTTTCAGTCCTTTCTTAACTGATATGAAGACTTTTTAACCACCAAAACTGCACAACACCCTCCCCCCTGCCCCAGCTGACTCACATTGTAGAATAAATTTCAAATTCTTGGGGACAGTGGTTATACCTGAGTGAAGCTTGTGGGTCATGGAGGAAAAAGACATCTGCTAAAAACAGTGCTTCAAACTCATACAGTGTTTTTGAAGCTCAGACAATCCTTTACCCTCTTCCCCAGTTCATATATTTTTTTTCCCTTTCTTCACTCCCCACATGCAACAAGGGAAAAAGAGGGAGCACAGAGCTAAGCCCCTGTCTCAGAGCATGGTGATGGGGGCTCTTCTCTCAGGTGCACTTCTTAGGAGGTGAGAAAGCCCCGAAATTGTTAATGAGAGGCTAATCAGGCAAGAGCTTGCACCCAGCTCAAAGACCCAACTGATTCGTAGTAGGCAGAGAGGAGTCCGTCATGCGGTGGCACAAGCGCTTACTGCATCTAGCGAATATTGGGAACAGCAGCACAACAGTAATATGGGGGGAGGGAGGGTGGTAAGAGGGGAAGTGACAAGTTACTTCCAAACACGAAGAAAAAAAAACATCCAAAATGTTTGTCTTAGAACTATTTTTCTGGTTAATGTTTAACCTTTCATTTTTCCAAAGTAATGTTCTTGTTATCAGCTCTGTTGCTGAAGGTCACATATAGAATAAAAGTCATATCTTGAACGTGAATAAATAACACAAGCAGAAATTAATTGAGTGCAAGTGACTCATGCGACATTTAGGGTTTTCTTTACCTACCAGTGTAAGCAAATGGTGTAAGCATGTCCCTTTTTGTCCCATGAGCTGAAAAGAAAGCAGGCGAGCCAGAAATGACTTATTGTGTCGCAAATGCACTCAAGCTCCATTAGGAAGGCTCTTGTCCTCAAACCTAGGTATTCTAGGAAGCAAACAACTGTAGGATGAGGGGATACCTGTGCCCTGACAGGGAACATGCTTGGGGGTTAGGGGAAGGCTCCTCGCTAACCGGGAGCGCTGGGAAAGCCTTTGAGTTGCACTGCGCCATAGTGCATGACAGCCGTGATTTTGACTGATGTTGAGACCTCTCTGATAAGAACCCGGGGGATAAAAACAAACGCTTTTGAGGAATTTGTGACCAATAAATCAATCATTTCATTAAAGCAAACAAATGCAATGCATATGGTTTACCTCCTGTGTTTGGGGATCTCAACAGCTTTAGATGCATGGGGGTTCATCCACTAAGGGGATTTGTTCATGTGCAGGGGAAGTTAACTGGAACCAGCAAAGCACATCATTCAGATTTTCTTTATGGTAAATCCCTAATTGTGTTTATTTATGGTTTAAAGCAGCCATACTGTTTCATAAGGGAGAAACAGGGGTAGAAAATAAGCAAATGCTGCTACATAAGGATTTACAATAAAGGCACTTGGCTTATTGATGTGGTTCATAAATACATGTTTGTATTGCACAGTCCAAAAATATCAAATATTAAGCAACCCTTTTTTCATTGCAAAGATACTAATTTTTAATCCAAGATGTTTCCTATAGAAGGTGTAGAAGCAGCGACTGCTTGTCTTGCAGATTTAAGTGGATCTGAACTACTGCTGGGACAATCTTTAAAATAATTGTCAATAATTAGATAGGATTTATTTATCCAGGTCCTTTGGTACTTTTTATTGTGCTCTGATCTTTATCAGCTGATAAACCCAGGCAGTTTTAAGGAAAAAAGAAAGCAGAAAGCAGTGTTGTCCAAGCAATCTGCTTTCCAGATAATTTATGAACTACTGCCCTCATGATTAAGTTTTGGTGGTCTCACTCTCTGCTTTTTAGTTATGGTGGCTTGCAGGGGATCTATGGCTGATACAGCTTTTGCCTGTTGGATGAAAAACCTTGTGTGTTGGGGGTCTTGGCTCATGGACAGGCATCACAGGGAAATGTCAGTGGATAGAAGGTAGGTCATTCTGGGCTCTGCTCTCATTTTGCAGCCCATGGTTGTGACACCTGGGAAACAGGAGCATAACGTACTTGGCTGCTGGGGTGAAGACTGCTCTCACCTGCACTTTGCAGTTATGGCCCAGTCTGTACGTCTCTCAAACAGTGCAAGTGGCTGACCTTTAAGAGTTTCTAAAGGCCTTTCTAAGGAGCTTGGAAATAAAGTGTCAGAGCATTCAAGTGGCCCATATGCTTCTTAATAGTGATTATAATTTTTCCAAAGGAGTCTCATTTTACTTGACCTTTTGCTCTGTGTGCTGCAAAGTTAGGTCAATAAATTAAAATCCAGCTTTGATGTTGAAGAGTCATAGTATACTCCTGGAAATGAAAGCAGCTGTCACAAACAGCAGATTTTTTTTTTTTTTTTTTAAATTTTTAGATTTTTTTAAGGAAATAAATACTGGCAAATAGAAAAATGAGTTGCTCCAGTTCTCCTAATCTGAGTCAAGTTTAATTTTTAAGCTGATAATAGCAGTACTGGTGCAAAGTCTCAGAAATATAAACTCCAAAGAAACAAGAGCCCTTTCTTCGATGATAGCTCTCACCATGTCACAGCCAACATATGGACCCCTGCAACACACTTGTAAGTTGGAGGAGTGGAAGGATGGGCTCCTTTGCATTTCTGAGACCACTACCAAGCCTGTGCTAATGCACACCACAGAGAACCACCCTCACCAGCACAGCAATATTTCTTTTTCTGAATAGGAAATTCAGTATTTTTTTGCCTACCCTGGCTCTCAGACAAGTTTTCTTTCCTCCCTTTTCCAAGAAGTTTGACTCTCTTTTCTAGACCAGGATCTAGAAACACAACTTCTTCTGGCATAGATTCCTATTTCTGAAGAGAAAGGGACTGTTCAGAGCTAATGCTGTGGTCCAAGTCACTGTCTATCACACTTCCCTGCTCTGTTTTCACTTCTCTCATGTAACATCACATCATCTCACTTAATACATTTGTTTCTGATTACAGGCTGTGTATAATGGCCCAGCACAATGCTTTACAGTATGCTATGGCTTCATGCCATGGGAAAACATATTCGTAATTTTTATGACCCCAGTGCAGCTATGATGCATTTTTTAAAAAACAGAAGAACATATAAAGGAATTATTTTGTAGCAGGATTAAGCATCATTACTCACAGCAGACATACACATTGGAACTCATTAAACCTTTGCTTTGTTATTCTTGGTATTTCAGAACATGTGCTGTAAGTGTCTCTTGGTTCTTTCCAATTCTGCTATATAAAATCCCTCAAAATTAGGCAGGACTAGGTCATAAAGCTCTTGATCTCAGTTGTTTGGGCCAGATTTTTTTCCTCCCTGTCAATCTGGAGTGAATCTGCAGGCAAGGGTGGGTTTTTTTCAGTTTTAGATAGTCCAAAAAAATGCTGAAGGAATGATAAGAAAGGTGACAGGGAACAGCAGAATGGGTGGGTTACATTAAATGAGTACACACAGCCTACAGTTCCCTTTTGCCATTCCATACTAATAAAAAAATTAAAAATTAAAACTGAGAAGAGTCTGGGTGGACAGATGGATGGGGTGGGGAAGAAAATGTCAGAGCAAGCCCCTGGCTATTTCTCATTTCATTTCACTCAGTGGCAATATGTCAAAAACAGGGAGAAGAGAAGAAAAGGGAACATTGAAATTTGAGGGAGGGGGAGGATGTGTGTGAAATATTCCATAAAATATGGTTCCATTTTAAACTCTTCTGTGCTGAAACAACTGCCACATTTTCATGGGTTCTTCCCCTTAATTTTTAATCCTTTCTGCAGGACTGTGCTCTCAGAGGAAACAGGCTGAGACGAAAACAGTGCAAACGCCTCTCAGAGTTGTGCTACCCAAGGTCCAACCCCAGAAAACCTGCTGGCAATGAGAGATGGGGATCAGCCTCAACCTTGGTGTAACTCCACTGACATCACTGGGGCTGCGCTACAGCAGAAATTATTCCCCTGAGAGGAAGTTCTCTATTTTAAGATGAAAAAGATACAGAAGCAAAGTGGGAAGCAGAATCCAGTGAATGGCTCCATTCATGAGGATGGAAAGTTTTGGTAGGGTGGACTGAACCCTGAACTGTCACTGCTGCTTTTTCTCCTTGGCCTCTGCCTTGGAGAGGTTTTGGAAGAAGAGGTCATTCCACACACACAACTAATTCCCCACTCAACATACCAGTGGCATTACCCGCCTCTGGCCTCCCACACGCTGTCATACCCTTATCAGGACACTCACATATATGCTAGCACCAGGACCCTTTGGTAGCTTCATAAAAAAGCAAAGCCAGTCTTATGAGTCAGGGTATGGTAACGCTAAGTGCTGGAGAAAATGTGCACGGACAGATAAGCACAAGGCTAAGGATAGTGTCTGTCTTTTGGGACTGCCTCTGCTTTAATGTCATCCAGAAGACAAGTTGAGAACATGAAGATCTCTGTGGGCTACTTTTACTGGGCTGGAAGTCCCTGGGGCTTTATAGGATGACTGAGATGGAAGCTTTGAACCCAATCTGTCCAACAGGTCTCCCACGTATTTCTTAAAACACCTCCAAATTCAGAGTTTCAAAGTTATTTGCATGTGAGTTGACTCGTGGTCACTCAAAAAAACCATGCAGTGAAAGTCATGTTTCCCGTGAGGTGAGGGGAACTCAGATGTGCTCAGCCACGTTTCTGCTCCATCAGCCTTCTCCTGAGGCTCACGGTACCGTTTTCACCACTTCATACATGTGACTCAGCTGTTCAAGCACTCAGCTTTTTCATGTATCCCAGATCCAATGTGCTCTGTGTTCAGAGGGTTTCAGGTGAAAACTGTAAACACAGATTTGAAAGTTGGCTCTGGAAATTTAGCCTAGGAAAAGAGATTCAGTCCTAACTGGGCTGGCTTAACCAGGATGAGAAGGAGTGTTTCTCCTGCACTGTCTGACAGACAGTTTTTCCTGAGAATGGAAGTCCTTTGCATAGGTTCACACAGTGAATGTGATTTGGACAGACAAATAATATTCTGATACAATCATTGCCTCTTGTGGGCTAAAAAATGAAAATACTGGACAAGATCCCACCTCCTGGCTTTGCGCTTGTCAAGAATAGGATCTATTAGTCTTTAAAAGAAATAACACATAGTAGCCAAGGAGAGCTATGTGAACTGGCATCTAATCAATGTTTCGTGGAGGGTTTTTTTTTCCACTTCATTTTTTTTGAATTCTCGGAACTGTCATTAGCAAACAAGATTTTACTGTTCCAAGCTTTCTTCGCCTTCTCATGCGGGAACACCCCAGTCCTCTTGACCGATTTGCTTTTTTCCTTTTAGGATAATGGTCTGTATCCTACCGAAGACAGATTCCCAGAATGGCAGTGTGCAAGAACTGGGAAGCCTTCTTGCCACCCTTAGAAAACTGTGACAGTCACAGCCCCTCTGATTTTTTTGTCTTTAAAATCATCTCTCTGCATCCTCCAACTGCTCTTGCGAATGTGAGACCAGCTCCACCTTCAGCAGCACCAACAGATGCCACCCCTCAGCTCCCTCACAGCCTGTGCAGTCATTTTACAACATGGCCAAGTGTTTTACATCTGGTTTCCCCTGTTTGCAGCAGTGTAAGCTACTGCATGAGGTGATGAGCAATCTCTGACTTCTGTGATTTTCAGTGATGGCATGAACAGTTTTAGACTATTCCTGAACTTTATAACTCAAGCCTTCGAAAATCATGTCCCCAGCTTAATTTATTTTCAAGTCCAAAGTTTCTGTATGAGGCACTCCTGCATTGCACACCTGGAACAGTGCTTAAATCATTTGCCTTTTTCATTTAACTAGTGTAACGCAACAGCAAAGAGGCTGCTGGAGTGTCCCAGGGAAGCACCAGCCATATACACAGCATTGCTGTCACGAGCTGGCGCCAATAGCCTGGTCAGCCATATGGTACTGTGGGAGCAGGTATGGCTGGTACCTCACCCCGCTCTCTGGGTCCCCTGCAGGGACAGGAGCTTTGCTACAAGTGCAGCCTCTTGCATCAGAGCTGGCCCAACATCCTCCTAACCCGACATACCTGCAGCTGAACCCTGAAGACCCACCACAGTTAGGAAAGCTGCTCAGGCTGGAGTTGTTTTACCGTGTGTGAGCTGACAGTCACTGTCTGTGTATAACTCCTAAAAGAAGTAGAAATGAGTTGCTGCCTGGGTGAAGCCAGGTTTCTGATTGTTTTCATTTGCATGTATCTAATTACCTTGCAGTTGCTGATGGTCATTTGTAGGTTTTTGATAAATAATATTTCACCTGAGCTCCAAGAAAAAGTATGTTCCTTCAAGAGCCTGGAATGCCACCTGTTCCTATGGCACAACATATATTCCAAGAAAAACATTACATTATAGCCACAAAAGTCTATTTTGTCTGTCCAGAAGCAGCTGATGTAGCTATTTACCCTCCATACGATCTAAGGGCATCTGCTGGATTATTGGAAATGAAAACACATAAGACTACAGCAGAGAAGCAGACTGCCTCTTCAAGTCTTCACATGCATCGGCACTAGAAAAGGGTGTGAGGTTCCATTTCTGTGCCTACATATATATATATACAGGTATAATACATGTATATATGAGTGTTCTCTATGTATGTGTGTGTTCTATCTATATATAACACATGTATATGCATATAAATATGTGTATGTGCATATGTGAGAGGGAGGAGGAAAGAACAGAGAAGCCCCAGTGTTTGTCCTCTATTAACCAGGTCATCTTCCAGACAAGAAAAAATGCTGCGACCAAGCCAAGGCTCCCGCTCAATGAGTTAATGCAAAGCCAGAAAATTATGGCAGTAACTGCTGTCTGAGCATGACCAGAATTTGAACTGCTTAATAGTGCGTATTGCTGTACACTCTATTTCCAAATAAGCTGCATTTATAGTTGTGGGTATTGCTGTGGGGAAGGGGGTTGCTTGAAGTCCTGTTAAATTTTTTCCCCCTAAAATAGTGATAAGTATCTGGAAGATAAAAACAGCAACGCAAAAACACCTTCATAGTTTTTCAGTGTAGAAAAAATATCACATGACGTCAGAATGTAGTTCACATTATGGTGAAGGGTAGTAAGAGAGAAAGAAACCAGTAAGAAGATGGTAAAATGTTACACTTAATTAATGATTTTAAAATGTTAGACCATAAATGGGTAAATCCTAAGCACAGAGTCCTTTCATTAGTTGCTTGGAGGCAGCAGTTTCCTCTGGAGACAGCAGACTAAGCTAATTCCAAATCCTTGCATGGCCAGTGGCTGAACCCACATCTGGTCTCTGCAAGAAGATGTCTTTGCTAGTAAAAAGCAGGTCCTCTACAGTGGGTGACTGAAGTCTCGTACATCTGGCTCTCCCATTGCACTCCACAAAAGCCTGTATCTCCTTCAGCAGCAGCAGATGTGGCGTGGCCTTTTTCCTGCTCCGTGATCCCTAAGCTAGATCTTTTGCTGAGGTTGTGCCTAATGTGTTCTCCCCAAAGTGCCATCCAAAGGGTCTTTCCCCATGATCAGAGGAGGGTGGTTACGTGGCTCAGACCTGGATGCAGCATGCTCATATGGCCTAGCTGTGTTCTTCCTCACTAGCACAACTTGTTTCATGGGGTCTTCCACATTAGGAAACCAGGGAATTGAAGTAATCTGTGGTATGGAAGAAAAGACACCTTTTTTTCACTGGTGTGCCTCCGTAACTCTCTTAGACTCTTCCTGAGTTGTTTCCCAGCTTCATTGTTAGCCATTGATCTTTCATCTTTAACACTTGCCAATGAACTTAGTTACTTTGCTTTGATGCATCATATCTAGCACCTACATGACTCCAGATTTGATCTTCAATAATCTTCAATACACATACCAAAAATGTAATTTGTAATTCTTTTGATATCTTTCTCCCAGTCCTTCACCTCTCTGCCTGCCTGTTTATCTTCTCTATCAGCTGGTTAGTACGGGTGGTATTGTTTGTTAGCTCGCTGCCCAAGTTCAGCACTGCAACCTTTATGTATTTAAGGGCTTGAAAAATTTGAAAGTAGACTCATCAGAAAATCACTACCCTGTCCCATGTTGAGTATTAAATGCTTAAATATATCATCCCAAACAAGGAAAACTGAGATGGAAACTCCACCAGAGAACTTCTGAAGGAGTTGTCGTGTCATGCCATGTCAAACTCCTTGCTCAGATCCTGGGAACAGACAGCGACAGACAGTGCTTTTGAGAGAAGATCTCTGGGTTGAAGATATCACTCAAGCATTGAACAGACCCTGGAAGAAAACAGGAACGTTGGGCAATGAAGTGACAACTGTAGGGACCGAAATCTCAATACACAGTTCTCAGGCATTTGTGTTTTGTCAATGGAAAACAGAAACTGTTCCCTGACATGCTTTACGAAGAGCATCTTTTCTTGTTAGCTAAAAACCAACTTTACTTCAGAGCAGTTTCAGTGGAAAAATCTTTACCAGCCCTACAAAAAGGTGATGCTTCTCTCCAAGATGTTTTTAAGAAGACAGATACGTGTAAACTCAAGTATGAAGTATAACAGAAAGCAATAAATGGCCTGTAAGAGGTCCAGGACTTTTGGTTGAGTTTGCAGACACAAAATGTGTGCAGTAGGGTCTGGAAAGGATGAAGGAAAGGGGAAAAGAGAGGCACAGATTTTGAAGTATTTTTTTTACAACACTGGGTCAAACTAAGAGTGTGGAGATCTCAAGGCCAAATTCTTGATTGATATAAAAGCAGTGTAAGCCACATGTCAGGCTCAAGTAGATCAGAGAGTTGGCCTGACTCTGCTTTCCTTGCACTGATATGAAGCAGGAATAACTACACTGAAGCCAGTAAATAGGTTTTAGAAGAGTGTCAAAGCAGCGCCTGCAGATTTAAGATTGTGTAAGGGATAATGGGTCTTGGAGAAATTTCGGCTCTGGTAGCTGTGGAGCGTAATGGTAGTCTGCATGTCAAAAGGACAAAATGAAGGGTGTATCAAGAAAGCAATTAACAGCAGGGAATAAAATAAATTAATGGGAGGATTGGCTTAATTCTATACTCTCCTCTTGTCCGTGTTCTGAACAAATCACACTTGCTTTTCCTTTCCAGTGACTGCTGTGTTAATGTACGTAACATCAGCAGCGGTACATGAACTTGTAACATCAGTAGTGGCGTAAGCACTGTTTGGTTTGGCCCAAATTACAGGACATTGAAAAGCAAAGTGAAAAGGAAGGACTGCTCTTTTTTTTAAATGCAGTATTAATTGCTTTCCCCCCCAGCCTGATCTAGAGTCCCTCTTGCAAAGCCCAGGATTAAATTTCATGTTCACAGTTGTCCTAAACCAAGATACTACCCTTCAACTTTTATATTTTTATTCTTGCTGGACATATCAAAGCATTTTGATCAGGCCAAGTCACTGAATAGAGGAGTGCCAAAGTAAATAGAAACGTTTAAATTACTACAGCAAAGGGACCAAAATTTCAGCCAGGACCTGACTTATGGGGATTTCGAAGCTATTCTATAGGGCTCCAGTATATAAATTTTCTAGATTTGACTTACCCATCAATTTTAATTATCCTGCTGATTTATTTCCGATTACCAAGGTCATCTCCACATTTAAAAAGCAATTTATCTTGTCAGAAATGTTACTGATGGGGTTTTTCAGAGACCTAGGCCAGCCTCCAGCTCTCGCCATTTCAGAGCTGCTGGCAGGGAGCCTGCTAGCCCCTGCCACACCAGGCAAATCCCCGGGGGTCCGCTGGGACCTGCCAATGCATGCAGAAACCCTGCTCTCTCAACCCTCCCTGCAGGCTGGTGGCTGCTAGAGATCGGTGGCAAGGGTTGCCTGCAGCCCCTGGTTTGTACCCCATACTTCCCCCACATGAGACTGGAGGTAACAGCAGAGCCAAATCCATCCAGTGGGATGGTGATGCTTTTCCCATCCCAATCAAATGGGTGCACACAGAGCTGTGTGACACCAGCTTGTAGATTATTCCCTCCTGGTCAAGGGGTTTTGGTTTTGCACCAAAACATTCATTACATCATGTAAAATAGACAAGGTTTAGCTTATTTGTTGCCTCACACTTTGGGTAACGGGCTCTTTATGTGAATGTGTTCATTACCCGAGCTAATAAATATTTTTAACATAAAGTATTACCTCCTTCAGATTTTTGGAAACCAACCAAAAAATAAACACATCCGTTTCCTATTGTTGGTTTGGAGATACTTTAGGGCCCCATCTTTATTTTTAACCCTGACTTTTCCCCTTATCCAGCAGTGGAAAAAAATTAGGAGGCAACAAGAAAGCACAGGCAACAGCAGGGAAACCTCTACGGTTCTGAACTGCATATATAACTTCAGGTGAAAAATTGTAAACAAAAGAAAAGAAAAAAAGAAGTAGGCCAAAGCTGAAAAAATTAGCATTTACTTGTTTTTAAAAAAATCTGAAACAAGAAAAGAAAAAAGATCCCATGGACATTTCAGAATTGAAGTGTTTTCTAGAAAATGTGAATAAGAAAGATTGAAAACCTTGGGGGCAGAAGGGTTTAGAAAAAAGATGCCCCCAGAATCAGGAAAAAAATGTCTGGTTTTGGAGGTATTTACTGCCTCAGTATGAGCAACCAGAGTTTTGCCAGCACGTGGAGGTCATGGAGATACATCATCGGCCAGATGAACTAGTACAACATCTCCAGTTCACACCTGCACCTGCAGGTACAGGTGTAGAGGAGGAGCTGTGCTCTCCACAAAACCCAGTCACTCACTGAAGAGTCAAGGTCATTCCCATGGGGCAGAAGAGGGATGTCTGAAATGGGTAAACCAGGACGTTGTCACCTGTGGTGACAGGGAAAGCTCCCATATGAAATGTCAGCCCAGATCTTACAAGACACATTGGCAACAGGCTGAACTGCAGGTGGGCACGAACAGGAGCAGGCGCTTGCTGAGTAGTGGTGGTTACTGGCCAGACGCTGAGGAAAAACTGTCCTGGTAGAAGAGCATCAAACAGGAGCCATAGTTACTTACCTGTGACATGGTCTTCATCTCTTGCACTGGGAGTGCAGTAGAGTCAGCAAACCCTGACCCCAACACTACCCTCCATCGGTAAACGAGGGGGGACGTGGCATTCCTCTCTCACTTTTTGGGAGCAATATCCAGAGAAAAGCTAAATCCCTGCTTGGCTGCAGAGATGGCTCGTGACATACTTTAAAATGCCCTTAGGAAACGCATAGTAAGGAATGGACAGAATAAGGGTTATTTGTTCTGATAATTGGTTGTGTCCCCATTTGCCCAGTTGCAGCCCAATTTGTGGGTTTGCAACATCGTCGTAGGGCTGTCTCTTTACTCTGCCTGACTAAAAGAGATTTTCCCTGCTTTTAGGAAGAAGATTGGACTTTAAAACTATTTGAATAGATAATACTTTAAAACAGCCATTTTTTTTCTAATGTGGTGTGTGTTCCTTCCTTCTTTCCTTCCCTGTTTTCTATTCTTCGAATGCTTATGGAATAAGCAAGAGGAGGTCACTGGCAAACACACCCAGTAAAGGGTTAAGGGAACTGGTCCTGCAGTTTGCAGTTTCCCACTTTGTCTATAGAGAGGAGGGAGAGATCTCTGAGCTCAGCTTCCTCCCCAGGATTTCCAACAGCCTCTCAGAACCCTCACCCCCACAAGTGCTAAGGGTTTTGAGCCCTTTCCCCATTGTACAAGTCCTGTTTTCCTTTCCTGAAGGAAAGTCTGATTTTGTAGTCTCCAAATGCTTATGGCCTTTGTGCAGGATCATGAAATAGCCCATCTTCAGATGACAAGGTACAAAGAACGTGGAGGCTGATGGGGAACTGAAACGGTAAACTCAACTTCATTTCATTGAGAAATTAGGATGCAATGCCTGTATCAATACAAGGCAAGACTTCCTCATGCCTCTACAGTGTCGAAGAGCAAGAGAGATCAAGTGAGTAAGCAAGTGAGAGGGAGATTAACGAAAACAATATACAGGAGCCTAAATTGAAACATCATTTTTCACAGGAAGAAGGCTTTGGCAGGGCTCATGCTGTTTCTGGTGTAGTGTCTCCAGTCGGCCCCAGGAAAAGTTGGCTGCAGTTTCTCAGAACCTGCCTTTTGAGACTCAGCAACTGCTTTTCTTCCCACAGATCTGATTAAGCTAATTGCACGTTTTCTTTAATTAGAAGAACGGAGGTCATTTATCTGCAAATGGCCTGAAAAAAATGGATGTTGTTTTAATGTGGCTTTTTTTTTTTTTTTTTTCCCCTTAATCCTTGCTTTTACTAAGGTGTTTGGCTTCTTTTCACTCTGCTGCTTTCAGCTACCCCGTTTTGCGAGGGCTAGGCACACCGGACCTGGCACCCCAACAAATTCTTAGGGAGCTTATGAGACTGTTTTATGGGATCCAGTCACAGGGATTTATACTGTGAGGAAAACCTAGAGCTGAAGAGATCCTCCTCCAGCCGTGGTCTGAACTGAAGCATAAGTGAACTGAGACTCTGGGTATTTGTGCTTTTTTTTTAATTCTCCACTAAGACTGGCCTGCCAAACAAAGCACACGGGTGCCACGTCAGAGAGGGCCTGTAGGATAAACAGGGGGTGGTGGGGACCTAGATTAGGGGTCCCCTGCAGGCTGCAGGGACTTTGAGGTGAAATGCGAACAGTTGGGAGTATCTTACTACCACTATCTGATATGGAAAAGCCTCCCTGAAACAAGGTAGATGACAGCACCTTCAAACTCTGGCAAATGCCTCATGCCAAAGGTAAAATTGTGTAGGCTGTCAAATCTGCCTTAACAAGCTGCTGGACCTGGATGTTTTGCAGAGTTGGTGGATGGGGCCATCGCAGAGCTATGTGTGCGCCAGCACTGGGGGTATGGAAAAAAGAAAGTGCATTTCAGTGATTCTTCAGCTTCTGTCTGTCAAAATACCAGTCTCAAGACGGCTGTCAAATGCAGATCTTCCATCACATTATCCCTATTTGTTCTGTAAACGAAATAAAAAGGGCACACTGGACATTCAGGACAAAAAGTCCCTCTCATCACTGAAGTCAGTGAAAAATGCTCAAAAAAGGCAAGGAATTAATGTGTGTGGGGGTGAGATGGGTGAGGAGAAGGGAAGCTGCTAGAACTGTGGTTTAGGGGATTTCCTTAAGCAGTGGACAACTCATCCGGATCTCTGCAATGTCTGGTATGTACTGAATCTACTGCAAACTGCAGTGACTTTGAAGACCTGAACACAGGGGAGCAATCAGTACCACCGTGCGCTAGTACCACCAAGGCACTATACCTCTTGCTAATGAGTACCACACAGTACTTACTCAACCCACCACATTATCCTGGGTTCATTGGCTCTCCATCCCAGCGAGGTGTCAAAGTGGCAAGAAACAAGCACAGTGAAGACTCCTTTTTGGCTTGGAAGGCAGCGATGACCATTTTGTTAGTTGTTCTTCCCTCCCTGCCAGGAGATGGGCTCTTTGGGGTTATTACTGGCCAGATGCCCAGCAGGTGACCAAGGTGAAGACCCCACCAGGCTCAGGGACATTAAAAAAGGAGGGATGGGGAAGCTGATCTGGATAGTCACAGCAGTGGCAGCACACCTGGCTGCTGTCACCTCCTCGCTCACTGCCAGGGACCCCTGGGCCTCTGTACAACTGTCTCCCCTTTCCTCTTGGGCTTGCTCTTATGCTGTGCTCCTACCTCCATTTCTATATGTGTGCCTTCAGCAAGCACCAAAGAAGATGTTGGTTTTTTAATACTCCAAAATGGTGTAAAACAGCTGGAGAAATGGTGTCTATCATGTATAGGGTTTGTCACAACGTAAAGCGGTGACATTTGTCGCTGCTGTATCTGGTTGCCTCCCAGTTCGAGGAGAAGCTGTCCTGGAGCAAGCAGCTGTGCTCAGCGGGACCTGGGAAGTCCTGGGATTGAGCAGGGGGATTAACCCACAGGGGTTCATTCAACCCCTTGGCGAGGCTTTGTGTGGCTGCGTGTGTATGTGCTGTAAGGGGTTATGGTACGGACATGACCACAGCCTGGCTGTGTCTGTCCTGTGCATTGTCAGAGGATGCTCCCACATGGACAGAGCATCACTCATCCTCTCTGTACCATCCACAGACTATGCAAAATCTCTGTGCCCCTGGTGCCTCACGTCAGCTGTTAGGCTGGCTGAGATATACTGCAAACTCATCTCTGCAATCACATTTTCGTACAGATCTGGTCTGGGTGCCAGTGGCAGGCTAAGTGCCTGCATCTGTACCCACACCCCTGTTCATAACGTCCCCTCCCTCCTTTTTCCCCTCTCCATACCCTCCTGCAGAGACATACCATATGCTTTTCTGACCGACCTTTGGAAAGATGCTCAGCAAAAGTAAACGAACCCCCCCCCTGCAACAGAAAGGGAGAGACAGCATCCTGAAGCAGCTGAATTTTCCAGGCAAGGCAAGTTTTTGCAAGCAGGCAGGGAGGTGAAGGTGTGTTGCCATTTGCCCTTTGTGTCCAGGGGGTGTGATGGGCACTGAGCCCCTATGGGTGCATCCTGTCAGGAAGGCAGATGTGGCAGCAGGGGCGGTCGGGGACTCCCTGCCAGGCAGGGAAGAGGTTAATCACAGAGCCGGGCAGAAGAGGCCACTGGGCAAAAGATGTTGCTGTCTCACGTCTGGATGTTTTAGCGTAGAGCTGTCGTGAAGCCTCGCAGAGCTGAGGGGTCCCTCAGTGATTCCTATAGCTTTAAAGTGCCCAGGATGATTTAGTGGAGGGGAGGGATTCCTGATCAGAGAAGTGCCTTTTACTCTTTCTTTCTTTTTTTTTTTTTTTTTTCTAAACATGTCGCTGATCAAAGCGGTGCCAGGGAGGCTAGGAAGAGCAGGATCCTAATGGATCAGCTGTGTAAAACATGTCAGCAGACAAGCCCCAGTTCTCAATGTGTCTCTCAGGGAACAGCTCACAGATTAGAAAGAAAACACATACACACACACACACACACACGCACGAACCCTTCTGCTGACCCTGTGTCAAGGAGTTAAGTGTTATTTGGAAGGTATCGCAATCAGATACGCAATCAGATTTTTTTTTTTTCCTTATACAACCCCAAAAATATTTTTCCCAAATATCCAACAATAATTCAAGAAGCGATGGAAAGATTAATACAAGTTAGACAATGACTTATTTGAGACAAACTAAAAACATTTGGTAGAAAAGGGCAGTGGACTCTATTGTTATCCAAGTGAATCATACCCCCCACTTACACACAGGCTTCTCTCCCTGCTACCCTTACAGCTATGACATATCTGGGTGTACCTGACCCTGCCACTGTTTCACTTTGGACAACTTTTGGCAAGGTGTGGAAAAAATATTTCATATTTTCTTTAGTAAGCAACCTATTAAAAAGGCAACCTCTTTTTTTAGAGGGGGAAAAGAAGAAAATGGGAGAATTATGTTAACCAGAGACAGAAAGAAGTGGGGCAGTAAGAAAAGTAGCAATTAGATATATATACATCTGAAAGGTGGTTTTACATAAATGTCAATTAAAATGGTGTAAGATTGCCCTGCTAATGCTTGCTAATCACTTGTTCAAAATAGGCTGCAGAGTTCTGCAGGAGTTGTACTTGTTGCATTGAAAAGTTAGGTTCTAATTCTGTAAGACTTTCCCTTGTAACGTGAATGGAACAGACGTGTGTGTTAGCCTGGTGGGCAGCGTGAACCAGAAATGCCCACTGCACTCAGAACATCTCTTCTGTTAGTTTGGCCCATTGCGCTCACCCCATCATTAAATGTGGGTCCACACTGGGCTGAATCCAGTAGGGTTGTGAGCAGTACGGCAGGGCAACCTGCGTAGGGAGTAAGCTCGGAAGGATGGGCAGAATTTCACATCACCTACTTGTACTCACAGGTTCTCCTTTCTAGTGCCTAAATGAGATGGTGGCAATGAAGAGCAGCACCCTCCTTAGTTGCTGCAAAGGTATGAAAGCAAAACCTCTTCTCCTGCTTTGGGAGGTCATGTCACACTACACTACATTGCAGGGATAAAAAGGTGAATAGAACAGAATAATTCAGTTGGAAGGGACCTACAACCATTATCGAGTCCAACTGCTTGACCACTTCAGGGCTGACCAAAAATTGAAGTGTATGATTAAGAGCACTGTCTTGCTCTCTGAAAGAGAGCAAGCATTGTACAAATGAGAGTCTTTAACCACCACCTTCTCCCTTCTTCCTTTGTGGGAGATTTGTCCCACAGACCAACACCACAAAATTTGCCACCTTTAGAGACAGGAACCCTCCCAGGGCATTTTAGCTGCTTTAATATCCCCTTAACCACGTGCCTGTTGTGTCATCCCGACTGTAACTAGAGCTGTGGAACAAAGCTAAGGTTTTCTGCCAGCCAACAAATGCGAAGAGGTAGTTATTTGATAAAGTAGCTGAAAACCCAGGGTTATATAAACAAAGAAAGAGTTCACTTCACACAAACATCAGCATTTCCACTAGAATAAATCTGTAATGCTAGCTTTCATCTCAGGCTGAGAGAAAAAAAACCCAAACCAAAACAGCCTGTAGAAATATACACTGATATGTAATTATTTGCTTCACATTTTGTACACATTAAGTATAGCAAGATTCCTTATGAGGTGTACACTGATTTATGGTCGTGTCTTTCAGTGTATCTTCTATCTGCATGCGGTTTGTAAGTTTCTTTTTTTACAGCTTTCCTGTAATTTAGTGTATTTTGTTGAGTTATGAACCCAGTTTTATCTGAGGAATGTTCTCCAAGGAGCACAAGAGGCAAATATCCCCCTCTGTCCAGCCAGGCTGGGCACAGTGGCCAGGGATGGCCATGCCAGGTGGCCATGCAGCACACACCAGCTCTTGGGGATGGAGAGGACTGCCAAGGGGGCTGCTCGGGTGACAGTCTGTCCCGGGCTGACCTTTCTCTCCAGAGCACGGTATTTCTTGGTGGATGCAAGTTCAGAGCCAGGGTCCCACACCTCCATGGTGCCCTGCAGTGAAACACCCTGTCTGTCCTGCTTTCAGGGGTGCAGTGGCAGCAGTGGCAAGCGGCCACGTCGCTATGGTTACTCCTCCCTGCAGGTGCGCTTCAGTCACCCGCCACAAAGGTGAAGTGGTGTTGGAGGGTCTTCTGCCTCGGGGTGGGACTACAGTGCCTTGAGGAAGCCCTGGAGGAGAGGCAAGGAGAGGTGGGAGGGCAAAGTTCTGTGGAGGACAAATGTCTCCTCTGGAGCTTCAGTTTTCAGCAGCGAGGCCTGAGCTGCAATGTGAGGGTCTGCATCCCCAAGGAAATGCTGGAGATGGGATGGCCAACGCATCTCTGTGTGCTGCTGACATCTTTGGCCCTGTCACGGGGAGGGATGGTGAGGTGATGGCGAGCCACTCGCCCAGTACCTAGGCCACCTCCAAGAGGGATTTAAGGGGACAGATGGGCAAAATGCTGGGAAGCTTGAGCAGCAGCAGGTGGGAGAAGAGACAACTTGGCTAACGGGCTTGTGTTTTGGTCTTTGGGATATTTTGGGAAGTTGAACATGGAGATGGGCAACTGGGACCACCTGTGGTTCAAGGCAGTGATCTATAAGGTCTCTGCTGCCTCTGCCTTTCAGCTCCATTGTTGGGTACTTGGGCCTCCTGCTGAAGAGGAGATGAAATCCTATAAAAACAGTATTTTTTTTCCAGCACAAGAGATTTTCCCATCATTTGAACCACCTACTTTTGGTGCAATAATTGACACTGTATGCTACACGTGACCAACATTGTATTCTAACAATAACTGGAGACCAATTCACCAACGACAAATGTCAAAAATGAGGCTTTATCACCATAGCAAAAATATTGACTGTAAGTGATCACCATAAACAAATAAGGAAAAGACAGATGCTCCATATTTCATCTCTCTCCAGTCCTGTTTACACTTTAACCAGTTTGCCACTTGATCTTCAACCTCTGAATAACCCTAATAACCTCAGTATTTCCTACTTAGCTAAAAGTAAAGTTACACACCTTTCTAGTACATATGACATTAACGATCAGTTTCTGCATTCAGATAAAGCATTTCCTTGCTCAAAGAATATTTGCCAAAAGCCTCTTCCATTTATCAAAAGTCTGGCTGGATCTATTGCTCCTAAAAAAGGTGATGTGATAGCCCTTCTTCCAAGCAGGAGCTAGCAATGGGCAAGTCCCTGAAGGTCTGAGAGTTCAGTTTGGTGAAGATGATGAGATGGAAATTTGGATGAGGAGCTGGGTTTGGCTTTGGCCTCTGGAGATGGCACAATTAGCTTGGGAGCCTCAGGCCACAGTGATGAAGACACTGGCAGGGGCTGGCAGCGGTCCCCTGCCTCTGGGAATTGGCCTTTTCTTTCTGAGGCAACCGCACTGACTGCAGCAGAGGCAGCGGTGATTTACAGCGGCTGTGTGAGAAAAGAACAAGGATATACGTCTGCAAATAAACGCTAATGAGATGTTAAGATTAAGGAAAGCCAGGAAATTCCAGAAGTTGGGGCTGCTATGGCATCGTTAGCTCTTCTACAGCTTTGCGCATATCTGGCAGGCAGGGGGCCTGGGGGGGTCCCGGCCAGCCTAGTGCCACTGCGCGAGCCTCATGGGTGGGAGCCGTGCTGGGGAAGCAGAGGCTGTGCATCGCCCCAGAGGCAGTGCCAGGGAGTCGTGTCACTGGCGGTGCCAGGGGGATGCGGTAACCAGCAGCCTTTGCCTCGTCTTCAAAAGGGCGTAATCCAAGTCTCACTGGTTGTGATCCCTATCATTGCCAAAATGCATCAGCAACCAAATTATCACTACTTTCAGCATGTGGGCCCTTGGGGTTGGGGGTAAGAGGAAGGAGGAAAGCCTTTCAGCCATCACAGTGATTGCAGCAATAAAGTGCTGGCCGTGTGCCTGCCACAGTGGGCAGGGGTGGACAGGGCATGTGCCACACTCAGTGGGGTGCTTTTGGTGCAGGATAATGGTGAAACTGTGCTTGGGGCTGGAAAAATTAGCCTGTGGGGATGAGAGATGGAGATGTGGTGACTGACTGGGTCAAGAGCTCCCTTAATGTCTGGTCCCATATCATGTAACAGCAGGACAGCCCTGGACATGCCTGGGTGTTGGGGTTTACAGCCCGTCACTTTCTGTGACCTGTGCAAGACTGGCAAGCAAGCCTTTGGTTTCAGAATCCGTCCAAATGCTGAATGGCAACAGTCCTGGTGGGAGGCTGATGCTCAGCCTCGGGCAGTGGCTCCCCTGACGATGGTGAGGCCCGTGCAGCAGAGCAGCCTCAGGACGTCACCTCCTTCTCCTCTGGTTCCAGATAGTCTCTTCGAGAAGAAATATTGCATCCTACAAGACCTTCCCCTGACTTTCTGTTAACCTGTTACCCAAGCTTGGTAGAAGACCAACTTTGTGTCCGAGAAGAGAAATAACTCAGCAGCCAGAGGGGTGTCTGTTCTCTGCGAAATACTGCATGGAAATATTTGACTTAACCTGACCCACAAATTGAAAGAGAATCCTGAAAACAAAAGCTGGAACTAAAAATATGCAATCCCATTGATGCACTATCTTTTTCCCTGTACAAGAGAAATTGTTTGCATCCTGGGCTGTTGCTTTTTGGGTTGGGATAATTTGTTCATATAGGTAGGGGCAGGAGTATGTGCATGTAATAAACTTCCTCCCTCTTTCTTTTTTTGTGGATAAACATAAATGGCAGCTGAAGTCCTGAAGGACATGTGTAAGAATATTTCTGTCAGCAGACACTACTGACACATTGCAGAGCTGGATGTTTCACAATGTTTGTTCAAACCAGTTCAGCCCCTGGTGTGAACTGACTTCACTCCAAAGTGGGACAGGACTGCACCCCAGCTGGGGAAGCATTGCCTCCGCTCAAGTTCAGAGCGTAAGGGAAACTCTCAAAAAGACCATAGAAATACCTGCTGTAAACCACCAAACAATTCTCCGGTTACATAGGCACCATTCCTTCCTAAGTACTTGACCCGCAGCACACCAGAGAGTAAACTGCTCATGAAAACATCATGGGCATTGGGCGCTGGGGGCAAGGGGCATCTCAAAGGGGTTTTGTTAATAGCTGCACAACTCCTGTATAGCTAAAATCATACTGATGCCTTTGTATTGATGTGGGAGTAAGCACAGGATGTGGTTTTAGGATGATCAGGCCTCCTTATCCTGGTAAATGTTGCAGCAGTGCAGAGGAAGGCATAGAAACAGCGAGAAGCTGAAAGTATGTTAAAATATCATTCAGGCAGATGTAACAGGATTATAAAACCTAGCAAGGATGCACAGAGAAACAAGATCCAAGGAGAGGCTAATTCAATATTGTAGCAGAAACCTGACAAGGTGTTTTTCTTAAGATATTAATAACTGAATATTAATTAAAAAGAAATATCTTAATAGGATGATCAAAGGAGATTTAAGTCAGTACAAATTATTCAAGCATTCGTGATGAAATGCTGTTTGGAACAGGAAAGTTAAATTCGCAGAGGCTGCGGTGAAGAGCTGTAGGGTGAACAAGGTTTACATACCCCTTTTCCCTGGGGTTTTGGGCTGGGTAGGGACCCCCTCTCCGTACATGAGTGACCATGGAGCAGCAAATACTTTCCAAATTAAATGTTCAGCTGAGTCCCATGCAAGGTGGTGGGCTCAGGTACCAAAGCAGGTCTAGCAGGACCAGTCAGAGTACAGGAGAAGGGAACTTCATGGACCTAGAAACAAGCCTTCAGACAGACCTGCACCCATCCATCCCCCACCCCTCGGTCCCCCCATCAGTCCCTTAGTTATTCACATCCAACAATGCAAAAAGGCTCTGTTTGGCTGTGGCTCAGCAGATTACCACTACATTTAATAGCTGTCTTTGGTATGAAGCCGTTCGCCTTATCTCCTCTCTCCTTTGACTCGGCCTTTGAACACTAATCCACCTTCTAGCGCTGCCTGCACCCTGCTTCTGCTTGATCTTTGTTTGCCATGAATGCATATGGCTCCAAGGATTTTAGGAGCAGTTTCTTTGCTGCTTGGGCCCACGCTATTGCGACACTGAAGACACATGTGGATCTGCTAGCTCCCATAGCCTACTCCTGGGTTTACCCATGAAATGAGTCAGAGTTTTCCTTCCAAGAGCCGAGTTCTGATCTTAAGCTTTGATTCAGACCCTTTTTTTTCTTTTTTTTTTTTCTTTCTTCTTTTATGTATGTGTATTTATTTGCAAGGCAGTGCAGTACCTGAAAGGACTGAACAATATGAAAGTCTTTCTATACCTCCAACACTTACATATTTACTCTCCCTTCCCTTGCACATGCACACACACACACAGGAGCAGAGTTCAATAGCCCCTTCCTACCAGCGTTTAAAGTAACTTGGCCTCTTTTAAGCCTTTAAATAAAATTTGTTGTGTGCATGTGTGGGTTGTTTTTTTTTTTCTTTTCTTTACCCCACTTCTTAGGAAGGAAAGCAAATGTTTCTGGCACTCCACTGCTGGATTGCTTGCATATTTGCTTGAGGAAAAAAAATTATAAAAGATGTTTGGCATAGTTTTCATTCAAAAAGGAATCCAGTGCCAGATCCAAGCATTGAAAACAAATGTGTGGCTTAACTGTCATTTACTCCAGGATCATGGGAACTGGTTTTCCCAATGAGCAGCCGCTAGCATGCTCTTCCGCGGTATATGAAGCACACTGAATTGACCAGCTTGGTGCAGCTTCACATCACGGCTGCGCCTCCGGGTGACAGCCTGGGCGCTGATGTCAGCAGAGCCACATCTCCACCGCTATCCCTGCCACCGAGCTGTCATGCACGTCTCCTGCTGGTGAGAAATTCTCCCCTCGCCTTTTGCTGTGTTGTGACCAGACAATGTGTATTTGTCCTAATAATGTGAAGTTTCAATGTGGAGAGCTCTGCTGGACAATGGCACTGATGGAGTGTCATCCCAGTGCTACAGGCATTCAGCGGTCAAATTTTTCAGGGTGACATAAGTGATGGGAAACACTTGATGTCACCCAAATCCCCACATCCCTATGGTGCGCAGATGCTCTCACAGCGGGTCTGGGCTTTGCTGCTGTCACCACTGACCCCAAGCAGCTCCCTGGCTAGGGAGGGGTACCCTGACCCTGTGCGGTCCTCTCCGCCTCAAGGTCCTCCCCAACCCCTTGGCATAACACATTTTGTGGTGGAGGAGGAAGCTTGCCCCAGCCTGCACCGGAGGGGCAATCAAAGCCAGTTATAGGGCATCTGAAACTGGCATGAAGTGGCACCTTTTCTATCTTTACCTACAAGCCATCGCCAGGATCAGCTCAAAGCTCAGATCCTCAGGGTTAACTGCATGGGACGCATCCCGTCCTGGCCCCATGCTCCTGCAATAGCATCACTCCATGGGGTACAGTCACAGAGGCACCTGGCGAGGTGCACTCTGTGGCTCAGTGTCTGTCCACTGCACTTGAATCAGAGAGCTGCTCTGGATTTCACCAGCATTTTTGCAAGAGGAGAATTTGGTCTGCAAGATGTGCATGTAGTCCTCTGGCAGCCGTCAGCTCTGCTGTAATGCCCAGCTTTTATTGACTTCTGTGCAGCACTCAGCAAGGACCTGAGCTCTTATCCAAGGGCGGTGAAGCAGGAGCTAGCTTTAGAGACATGGTGATAAAATAGAAAATTATGTACAAAGTAAAAGGGTCAAACCCCTAATCTGAAGTGTTCTAGTCAGCCTGCCATGCTGGGTGTTCCTCCTGCACAAGAGATAACCCCATTTCCAAAGAGTTTGGGAGAAGTTCAGCAGAAAGGAAAAATAAATAAATAAATAAATAAAAACAACAAAAAAACCCCAACCAAACCACAACAAAAAGCACAACTCACAAAAACAAAAACAGAGTCAGTGACTCCAGAAAGCAGCTCTTAGTTTGCCTGTTCCAGTCTGAAATAAAGTCATCGCTCTTAATTCCCAGCGCATATTGTTCCTACCAAAGAGCAAAACCTTAGGAGGAAATCACATCAGTGAAGGGAACGCCAGCTCCTTTGTACTATTTTTCAACCCTGCCTTGGGAGCCAATAATCTGTCATCCCTTGAATAAACAAGCACCTTATCATATCACAAACATTTATTTAACCCTTTTCTCCTGAGCTTTTACCAGCCAAGCAAAGTGGCTGGCGGGGAGCGGGGGGAGGGTAGCCCTATCCCTAGACTGCTCTGGCAGAAAGGACAAATTTCCTGTGTATTACACCCAATCTGTAAAGTGTCAGGCTGCCCTTCTTCAGCCTCCATGAAAAGCAGCAGCTTGAATCCCTGCATTTCACATAGCACAATCAAATTTTCCTGTCCTCCCTCCCCATCCCTCCCCCAGTACATTAACACCTCCCTCCCTGGAGACATACCCTCAATTCCATCTGAGGGTCCATCCAAATGGAGCCAGATTTAATTTCTTGGAGGTTGGGGGGGTGAGGGTGGCAAGGGAGAGTGTTTACATTTCTTCTTTTAACAAGAGACTGCGATGAACAGAGCTTTTGATTCCAAGTTGCCGAGGGTTTTTTTTTAAGAGATATTCTTTGACTCTGACATCATCAGAAAATGGAATCAGCAAAGTATGTGCATTTCCTCAGCTCCCACAATATCCATTTTCTCTCAGTGGATGTTTCTTGTTTTTCTTTTCCAGTGTTGCTCCCACACAATGGGGCCAATTTTTGTTCAGGACAAAGAAAATATAAACAGAGCATGGATTTGGAATACGAGCAAGGCCTCCAAGCTTACAGAAATCTTCAGCCATGGGGAAAGGCTACATTATGTTAACCATTTGCCAATAAAGCCTGGCTAACCAAATGCTGGCCAGTATCTCCAGTTGCTTTGCTGGTGCCTCCAGAAGGCTGCACGTGCTGATGGCAAAAACTGGTGCTATGAATTAAATTCTTGATTTAGACTCTGTGAAGTCCCTGAGCATTTGAAGTGCATGTGTTGCAGGTAAGGCTGGCTGACCTAAGTGGAGGGGCAGGCAAAGTCTTTTCTCCTCACCACAGTAGGGTATCATAAACACTGAGCTCACCAGCCAAAGTCCGACCATCAGAGAACAGCCCCACACAGAAGAGAGGCAGTTACTGGAGAGTCAAAGGGGCCTTCCTGTGGGGCTTGGCATGTTAGCCTCCTCGAACCTTGTGAATTAACATGTGACATTAAAAAAAAATAATTTACTCCCCTCACTGAGTCATCTTCTAGCTTAAAACCAAGATGAGTATCTATTGTTCATGGAGTGAAACCTGCTCTTCCAAACAGCTTGGGAAGCCCGAGCTTTAAAAGGCAGTATTATTTTAGGCAAAATAGCTGTTTGCTGCTTGTGGGTAAACCACAGCATGTGAAAGTGTCCTCTCATGCAGCTCCACAAGTGACTTGCTCACGCTGGCCTGGACACCGGCCAGTCGCTGGAAGAGAGATGCCGCAGCTCAGTGGGGGCTGCCAGAGCTGAGCTCTGTTGTGTGCACCCCCGGGACAGGGGCAGAAGCAGGTCCCCCCAAGCACCCAGGGCATCCGCAGTTTCATGGGAGAGTCTTCATGACAGCAAGTCACCCAGGTCTGCATACATGACGGCACTGAGCCGTGACAAGCTGATTTACGCTAAAAGAGTTGATTTATGATGGGCGATATAAACCAACTGCAATAAGGACCTCATATATCTGGGCTCACTGACTGCAGCTCAGAAGCTGCTGGGAAATGCCCTGTGAAACATTTATCTACATAAAATAAAGTTCAGCCATCAGCAGATGAACTTCATCGACATCCTCTGAATCCACAGCTTGACAGACCTTGTACTGAGCAGCAGAGACACAAGCTGGCTTGTTAAAAGGCTGAAGTCTCCCAACAAACCTTGTCCCCACTGAAATGAGCAAGACTTTGATTCAGCTGCTCTACTCCAGGTCTTCTCTTTGGTCTAACATCCTTTTCTGCTGAGATCAACAGATTGGGATGAGAACTGACCCAAGCAAAAAGGAACAAATAATCAACAACTCAACTTCCAAAGGCTGCTTTTATGAACAACATTAAAATGGTGTCTTTCAGCTCTTCTGTTGCATGAGAATGAACTATCTGCAAGGTTTCATTTTGCCTGAAATTTTTTTATTCAAATGTGTCCACTCCTTAGCAAAATTAATACCCTTGCATTCAACCAAGACCCAGAGGATCCTTCAGTGAAAAACAGGGCAAATAAAAGCCTCACTTAGATGAGGCCAGGTGATGGCCCACAGGGTGGATCCAGGAGCTCGAAGACTGATGCTCCATGATTTTAGCATCGTGGCAGCATTTCAGTCTGTCATCGCCTTTGAGTCTGAAAAAAATTGTCCTGTGAGGTGACCAGATGACACCAAAATGTAGTCCTAAAGAAAAGCAAGCAAGCAAGCCTAGGACGAAGTGAGGGTTTGGGTCTAGTAAAGAAATGGCAGACAGAAATTGCAGAAAGGCTGGGTGAAGCCTGTGAAAGCTGGGTTCTGCTCACAAAATGCTGGCAATTTAAAGTGGAAATATGCTTTTTTCATAGGAAGCTGCTCAGGTCTCAAAACCCCAGGGTGGCTTGTGACCACTAAACCCTGCAACAGAAACAGTCCCAGAGCCAAATCCATCCTTAGCGAAACGCAAGTTAACTTAAACTTATACTCTTTGAAAAAAAGTCAGCACTTATCAGAGGCTGAAGAGACACATCGCCTTCTTGAAGTCCTTCCCCTACCTGCAGCAGGGAGAAGCCAGGGAAAAGGTTTTGATGTTAAGAGGAAGGCAGAGGGCAGCGCCTGGCTGGCGGGCTGCAGTTTTGCTTCAATTCTCAACGCCGTGCCTGCAGAGCCCCAGGATACAGAGCACGGAGCTGGCTCCTTGTAACCATGGGGAGAAAGGAGAAATGGATTATTTTGGAGTGATATGCACGTAGAACTCATGCCACTGGAGAATGCAGCCAGGCTATTTTTAATGTACTGCTTCATTTTGCACCTGCTACCATTACAGAGTTGTTTTTGTTTCCATTAGAGCCACTTGTCTTGAGGAGTTTATAACTCCTATGAAACATGTAGTTCTGGGCTAGATCTTTGTCGTTAGTTCAGGAGCGAAGATTTTTATCATTTAAAAACAGAAGTTAAGTTTAGTGTGGTGGCATTAAGAGTGTATGGAGGGGCGTTTTGAATAATTTTATGGGGTTTTCATAATCGTAATTCCCGAAGGGCAGCTTAACACAGCCTCCTTTACTCATTCTGAAATAAAGCAACACAGGCTACAAGGACCTGTCCCTAAGGAGCTCACAAAACCAAAATTGCATGAAGAGTCATTCTCAAGTACTTAATCAGTCACAATATTGCAATAAAATTATGAAATAAGAGATAAGAAACCTTAGCCCTTTTTCCCACTCCCACCATGCGGAGGGCCAAGTGGAGCTCAGCATCTCTCTGACAAGTGGGAGGCTGGTGTCTGGTGCGGAGCTGCGTTGCCTTGGATCACACACTCCCAAATACCATCCCGGTACAGTGCCAGGGAAGAAACTCTCGCTTCAGCAGCCTGCAAGAGCCTGCGAGGGAAGCTGACGTAGAAACACCACATCATTTGCTGCTTGCCCTCTGCCACCTTCTGTGACAAACACCAAATGTGTTTCGGTTAAATTGTGCTCATGTTGCAGTGTGATCCCACTGAGAACAACTACGGGCAAACCGAAGTCCCTAACACCTGGATGTCTGCAGCCTTTTGTGGGATCTCCCCAGCTAATGCCAAGGCAAGGGCTCTGCAGATGCTCCCCATGGCCCAGTCTCACGCCACAAGTGCTCCTGTGTTTGGACAACAGCCACCTGAGCAGAACCACACTCTCTCCACAAAGCAGAGACAGCAAGAGGATTATTCACAGGTGTTTTCTTGCTGCCACAGAAAGCTGCTGCCCTGGCGGTCTGCTAAATGGCTTTGAGGCATGGCGTGCTGTGGTATGCCAGCAATGATCGTCTGGAGGCAATGGCCAGCACCCACAAGACACCTGCAGCGCTGCAGAGCGCTCACCAAGCCTGCCGGATGTCTGTGCTTTTCAGGCTGGGCTCCCCAGAGGCTCTCTCAGCGTGACCCCTGGCACCACTGTCTTGCTCAAGACTGTTTCCCTGTTTTCCTTTCCATGTTCAAGCTCCTGATCAGGTTGTTTTGCAGTCAGGATAATAATGGGGAAGGTCTTATGTATCACCTCCATTATTAGTAGTCCTTATGAACTCTCCCCATCCCACACAGTGTTGTGTAAAACCAGGGCAGGCATGAAGCGGGGTATCAGTTTGGAGCAGCTGTGCAGCTCTGCACTGGTACCAACCACCTTCAAGGGGGGAATTGCATCCCAGCTTCCCCTGAAAACAAGGTATGGGGGTGATTTTTGCCCTGTGTGGCCCAGGAGAAGTCAGAAATAATGGTGCAAAACCTCAGTGCCAGATATATCCAAGACGACTGTCCCCATGTCTTCATAAATCAAGCCAAATCCCTAAATCCAAAGCATTCTGGATTCAAGTCATGGGTTTGGGTCCTTTATCTATATCAGTTTGGACAATAAAAATGCATTATTTCCCCCCTGAATATTAATTCAATTAATTCAGATCCAAGACCAAATTTATTTCGACAGCCTTTGCACACTCTTTCCTTAGCTTTCTGCAAATTCCTGACCAGTGACTTTGCCAGCAGTCATTTCGCCTGGTCCAGAAGCACGAGTGCTTAACCATCTAATTGCAACAATTTCTGTCAGGAAATCACAACTAATCGTGTGGGCGATTGCAAGTTTGCATGCTTTTGGAATTTGCAAACATTTCATCTAAAACGCGTTAACCTAACGAGATGCCACGGAAGCCAGCCAAGGGGGGCTGCAGGCTCTGCTCCCGCTGTATCCTAGTAAGGGAATCCTCACACTGCAGCAGTCCCACTGGGAGGATCAGGCTCAGGCCACTGAGCCCTTCTTATCACGGCTGCCTGCCAAATTCTTCTTAGGAATAAGTGTCACTTTGTGGTACCTCTATTTTCCTTCCCAATAAAATAATAATTTGGCAGTGCCTGGGATGATGATAGTAAATCAGTGTAAGACAGCAAAGGTTACCGATAAATTCAACCTATTTATCAAGCCGTGTCACTTAGCTATGTTAGCTGCAAGCAGACGTAGGCTACTGTACTCTTAAAGTAGTTTGCCTCAGAAAATGAGGTAGGTAGTGTTCTCAGGAAAGCAGAGAAACATGACCTCCCTTCATCCCGGGAGGGAATTACTGGGGGCTGACCTGCCTCTGTTGCATTAGCATTGCACGCTGGGGCTGAACGGCAGCCGCCGTGCCTTGTGTACCAGTCTGACCATCTCCTGGGCCAGCTACGGCCCGTGGTAGAAAAAGCAGGCATCCTCCCTACTCTTTCTAGTACAACAATACTTTTTGCACCTCCCTGACATGATCTGTTGCCCAGCACCCCAAGGCATTTCGAGCCTTTCAGAGTTTCAGAGATCTGTCAATAAGGAGGCTAGACAGTCCTGTCCATGGACTGGCCCAGAAGCATCCTGCAGGTTCACACTAAGCAGCTGGTTTCTCTGCTCTGCTACTGAAGGACTGCAAGGATGAGTGTCCCCAAAGGTCTTGATCTCCTTTTGGTCCTGCAGTGGCATCCACCTAATTGCTGCTGAACCCCTATGCCCACCCCCCATGGGACTGCAGCACCATGATGAAGATCCTGTTAGAAGTAAAACCTACAGTCTAAATTCTATGTGCAAATCCCCCACTCCTTATGGGTTTTACAGTGTAGGACAGTAAGATTTTCCTTGAACTTGGGATTACAATTTTAATACACATCCCCCTCTTCTGCTCATATCTTTCTTTCACTTCTTCCATTTTCCCACTGCATTACAATGCTTTTCAAAGAGGGAACTAACAGGTTATCTTGAGAACAGACCACAGACTTGAAATCTGCCCCCTGTTTTCATAAAAAAGAAAAGTTTTTCAGGAGGATAATCATATTCGGAAATGATGTGACTAAATGTTATCAGGTTGTCATGGTGATTGCAGTCTTTTAAAAAATGTCTGTATTGTGGTTCACTAATGAGCAATATATTAACTAAAGCAAACACTATTTGTCTTTTCAAGTATTATTCATATGCACTAGTGGATTAAATCTCTCTTCTTTTTTTTTCTGCTATTGGAATACTGTTCTTTGTCTTACAAACACTGGAACTGCATTCAGGCAATAAAGAAGAGCAGAGATAACTTTGTCACCTTTGCTATATTTCATACCACTGTGTCAAGCTGAGCTTCACATTAACCAGTGTGCAGTAGCAGATACTGAGCATCACATCACCAGCAAAATAACTTGCATATGGTAGAACTTCAGACCTGTAGTTTCTGGCATTGGAAATTTTATCAGTCTCAATTCCAATGTAATTCTGAACACATATGTCGCTGGTGTTAGGGCTTACATTTGCGTGATGTGCAGAATCACTGGAATGCTGAAGAAATGCACAAGCTGGGCTGGTTCTGAGTTTGACCCACCCCTACTAGCTCAAACCTTTAACATTCACCTTCCAAGTCCCCTAGACTCCATGTGGCACCTGAGGGAGCTTTCCTTCTCCTAAACGGACATGGAAATGGCACAGATGAAAGTACCTTTTAGCACTCATATACATGTCAAGACACAGTCTGCATTTCAGAAACTCTGGACTTTAGAGCTCTTCCCAGCAGCTCCACTAAAGCCTCTCCCAGAATGAATCTACAGCAACCCAAGATGACACAGGGATTTTGGAGGGTCAGTGAGGTCACACCAGAGGGGAGGAGTTGTATGAAGATACCCTAAGAGAGACAGTGAAAACCTTTGGGAGTCTGGAGGTCTTTCAATCCTGAAACAGTGCCATCTGAGGTTCAGGCTCAGTCAGGACCTTCACTACCATCTGAGCACTCGCCAAATCCTGCACTGACACTGGAGGATAAGACAGAGGTGAGCCCTGTCCAGATGGACATCAATGATAAATCACATCTTTGCAAAGCAATTTCAGGTGGTACTCTGTTATTTTTCTGAAATGAAAACTGTGTTTCTGTTCCTGGTTCTTTTGACACAAGCCAAGATGAAAATCCCAGCTCTTTCAGTCTTCCCTGGAACTTGTTCCTGCCCCAGATCTGCAGGAAATCCATGATTTTGGTTATGTCTCCTTGCAAAGCAAGTTTGTCAGTAGGGGATGAGAGAGCTGAAAACACATTGTTCGGATGTTTCATGCTTTGTGGGGAAGAGATGACATTATTGTGCACACTTAGCTCTTGTATTACATGCTTTTTCCTCTGCAGTTTACACTAAGGTCCCGTTGGCATCCCATTAGTTTTTCAAGCCTGCTAGAGGAAGACCACATTGACTGGAACATAATGACTAGAAATTGAATTAGTTAAGTCTTCCCAGGCATTTTGAAACTTTTGTTTATAGAATTTTTTAATATCATGACTCATTCACTTTATTTTTGTTCAGTGAGTAATATTTGGTACTTACACATGTTTTCTTTTTGCAACATGTGCAGCTTTGTAATATGTCTTTTGAACACAGAATCTCCCTTGTTTCAACTTTGCTCTACTTCAGAATTTAAAAACATAAACCCTGCTATTGAAAACTCATCATTAATTAATTATGCCTAACTACTCTCAACATAGGTTTCATGTATCAAAAGAGTAGTCCTGGCTCTCCCCCTCCCCACTGTATTTCCCCTCCTTCCCCCCATCACTGCAATGCTATATTTAGTTGGAGATTTAGGTTGATCTGCAATTCCCACTGCAAATTCCTTTCCATCAGCAACTACAGCCAGAAGGTCTGAATAAGGGAAAGGTTCGCACTTCAAGAGGCTTCCTGTTTCCCTGGATTTTCAGGTTTGCTACTGTTTGTAGAGCAAGGCTGGTACTGGACTCTGCAGACTAAGTGGCTGCTAACTCATCCCTTTTCTGGCACTGGCATCAGGCTCGGGTGCAAAACATTGTCTGGTTGATGGCCCTTCCAGAAATATAGTCAGCGAAAGCAGGGAAAGCATGTCTGATCCTGAAATATTTCCAGAGCAAAGTGTCAGAGAGGATAATGCTGACAGGACTGGCAATCTCTCTGAGAAGGAGAATGAAGTAGAGGAGAGCAGTCTGTAAATCACTGCAGAGGAAAATGCAGCGCGGGGAGAGCCCTGCGTGTAGAGGACTGAAACGCTCAGCCCTGCCTCAAATGCAGGCAGGGAAAACAGAAAAATATTATATACTCATGCTAGGTTTTCTCTAAGCTTTCCAATAGTTCTTTTTCCGTAATGCTTGCCTTCCTGGCCTTGGTCATGCCTGACCCTGCAAGCTCCCTCCACCTTGGCTTTAACCTAAAGTAAAAGGAAGCAGTGAGACGCAGCCTTCACTTATTCCAGGACCTACACTGCAGAGCCCACATGCTGCCTCTTCCCAAAGAGCAGTCCGATCTGGGATGAGAGCCTTGCCTGGGGGCTTTGGAGACCGGGGTTCAACCACATCCTAACCACAAAACCTTCTGGGCAGAGCCTGCCACCTGAAAGATGCATGCCTTTTATTCACCTACCTCCTAGGCACGTTGGGAGGATAAATAGTTTAAAGCCCATGAGATGCTCAAATATGATGGTCCTGGGAAGCGTGTAGTACTGGAGGTTAGTTGGGTTTGCTACCTTATTCCTCTCCACACTCTAAGGTTTCCATTTTGCTATTTCACTGCAATTCATGTTTTTACCCACTGTTGAACTGTCAAAAAATAACCAGTCTGGACACTTTCAGTTTCAGCTGCATTTTAACACTTTAACATTTCTTAAAATGAAGCCAAACACTTGCCTACCTAGTTTGGATGATGTCAGTGTATGTGTAAAATGAACATGATAAAGAGTGTAGTATGGAGTATATCCAATAGCTGATTTTTTTGTCAACCAGGAGAAACAAGATGGCTGTGTAAAAAAAGTTATCCCTACAGGAAGAATCAAGGCTGAGATGCAGCGAAAAGATGAGCTGCACTTGTTCACCTGCAAAACCTTGTTTTGTGGTAGTAGATTCTTGTCAGTAATTGTAATAATGACTCTAAGCCCGAACAAAAGACAGATGATATGTTGATGAAGTCTCACACGGAATTCAGTAGGCTCAGGAACATGCTTTATATTTATAATATTTTTTTTTGCCCTTGCTTAACATCTGTAGGCTTGAGACCAAACTTCTCAGGTGTTTATCACAAGAAGCCAAATTTTCTATGAATGTCCCCGAAGAATACCCACATTGCTCACCCAAAGGACTCACTTTCCCTAGGCCCAGCCATGAAGGGCCCTTTGAAAAGATGACTGCAAGTGTCAGATCTATCTTTTATTTTCACAGTGTGTGCTGACTAAACAGGGCTGTCACTGGCTTCTACCTCTCTCCGTATTTTCTGCTTTCGCTCTCAGTCCTTCTGTTGTCTCTTACCATTTTCCTATCTTGGGTCACCTGAAGTTGTATAATCTGTAGTTTATACCTTAACGATGTGGAGTGCTGTTGCCACAGAGATATATATACATAGAACATGCTTTTGCTGGCAGATTCATCATAGTAAACAGTTTTGATGGAGATTTTCTGTTTATGATTATATACTTCCAAATATCAAACAATATTTTGTCAAATACCTTGTAACTGCAACAAGTACAGCTAATTGCCTTTGCTCTTGTCCTTGTCCCAAACTTCCTGCGTTAGCAGAATATATTTATAGCTGCTACGTAGTAAGTGCACTGTGCTGGTTGAAATGTTGGATTTGTTTCAGTTATTGTTTATGCTTTACTATTTCTTCTTCCTTTATAAATTAGAGACTCTGGAAAGTGTTGGGGGTTCAGCCTGATGCAGTTACGGTGACTTCCTCATGTTCATTTCTCTTCTTATTACGACTGTATCTGCTGTTCAGGTTAAAAGACCTAGTAGCAGTGACCAGCTCTCTCCAAAACGATGGAGCCAGACACTTTCAAACCATGGAGAAATTTGGTCCAGATTCAAACTTCACAGCTTAGACTTATCTCCGTAATGAACTGAACCAACACCCAAGATACGCACAGCCTTGAACGCAGATCCCAGATAAGGTTGTTGTGTGCAAATTCTTCACTTAAAGCTCAGACTCATGATCTTTTTCACAAAGGGGCTTTCCTAATTTTAGATGCTACTGCCTATCGCCTCTCTGCGAGTGCCTTTAGGTGGGAGATTACCATGTGCTCAGCTGAGCCAAGTGAATGGACTTGGTGAGCAAATCAGGTTCAGTGCAAAGTCAGCGAAGTCACTTTGAGCTGTGGCAGGGGGTGAATTGAGCCAAGCCAGCGGCTTCGCTTGGACGCAATCTCCATTTGCACAATTGGTGCTGTGGAAACGGCATGCCTAGTGCAGGGGCAGCGGATAATGGCTTGTTTCTTTGGCTGTTTCAGCTAGACCTGCAAAAGCGTCTCTGCCTCCATCCCTCCATGGCACTCAAAAACTACGCCATCGACTTACACCAAAGCAGCATTTTGTCCCGCCTGTAACTGACAGGGGACGCATTGACAAAGCCCAGTCTATTTGTGTCCCTAAGTACATTTGCATGATGCCTTTGCAAATGCTTTTTACATGAGTCAGCTTCTGCGAAAGGAAAAACACTGGTTTCACCATGAAAATACAAAGATTTGTTTTCAATACCATAAAATGTCTCTCCACTTAATTATTTCTAAGAAGCTCAGACTTATGAATAAAGGGCCTAATAAGGAGCTGCCGTAGCTGCAGTGTCCCTGGGTCCGCTCTTTATTTACAATAAAGTGAGTGGGATCAGGATTTGCCCTGATGGCATGACTGCTAGCATTCCTGTAAATTCCAGTTGCAATTCCTCTTTCACATGTAACTCCGCTTTTCCCAAAGAAGCCTGTCTGGTGTTTTATTTTTGTGTTTGGGCAGACTGGCGTGTTGTCTCTGGCTTTGTGAGGAATGCTGAGGTGGAACAGACAGAACATCAGCTCTAGGGGAAAAAGAAACGGCCATTGCTTTGGCATAAGCCTCCTGCCTTTTGTCAACTAATGTCCTACCACTGTAGAGGGACATTTTTTCCCACCCACTTTGGCCTTGATGGAAACTAAAGGAAAACAAAATAGATCGGTATATACCTGGTCTGTAGATCACCGCGTCCTTCCCCTACTTAGTAAATGTTTCTTTAATTGGCTTAGTTAGCCCCTCTCACCTTTCAGCACTTGAGGAATGACTCTTTGAAGAGAGCCATGTACAGAGATTTAGTTGACATTTAGTGACACTCGGCTCTGCAGTCTCCAAAATATGACTGATGTCACTTGTTATGTTCCCTTGGGTCTCTGGGGACAAAGTCACTCTTACCCTGAAGCATGCATTGACAATCTCAAGATAACACTTCTTTGACAGAGGCAGGGGCCCTGTTCCAGGGTCTAATGTAATCTCTAGAAAGTTTCCAATCTGGGCATTGTTTGTTATTTATATTTCATAGCTGGGGTTTGCGCTCGCCTCGCTGTGATTTTAGCATGAAAGCTGCTAATAAGAACAAAAATTCATACCTTTGTGTGCTGGCAGGTCTGTGGTCAGATGGAAGAAACCTCGCTCAAGGTGAACAAACTCAAGCGAGCCCAGGAACACAGTCACCAGTGGTCCTTACTCTGCAAACGGAGCCGCCGGCACTGAGGAGGCCGGGGCTGAGCTGTGAATGAAACCCAGTTTTACTCTAACTTAATAATAACCTAATTATAAATTAATCTATTAAGCCCCCCATACCGTGTAGGTAGCCTTCGCCGCGCCAGCAGCAGGTTTCATACGCAGAGCGATACCCCTTGGTTTATCCCTCGCCCCTGAGGAGCGGGGCTGGCTTTATTGCGCCTTCATTTTGCCTTTGCTCCTGGCGGCCTTTTACGTTCTTTGCCCGGGCACAAGTCAACGGG
>JAVJGI010000040.1:55422959-55440924 GCA_035590275.1 Ibycter americanus
CGGCTGGAACCGCCAAAACAAGCCCGAGCTCGCTGCCGGCGGGCGCGCACCGGCGGGCTGCAGCAGGCGCTCGGCGGGGCCGGGCTGGCACGGCGGGGAGAGCAGCGGCGTGCGAGGAGCAAGCGGTACTGCAGCAGCTAGCCCACCTTTACTGCACTCTTTGAAGCATTAATTAGTCGTCGAGGTTAATAATTTATTGGTGGCAGCGCGAACGTGAAGAGGCGACCCTGGAGATTCTTCTTTTCTGCTCTGCCTCGGATGAAACGGCAGGTCTGCAGCAGCCCCGCCCTGCCGCCCCCTCCCCTGGGCGACCGCACGGCCCCAGTGCTGCCCCGTGGAAGTAAGGCGCTGGGCTCTGGCCCAGAAGGAGCAACTGGTACCCCGTAACCACCGACCTCTCGCCAAAACCCCAGCGAGCAGCTGGAGGTCGTTGAGAGTCCACTGAGCAGAAACCTGAAATCCTCGCGCTCCATACAAACTTTTTCAAAGGAAGTAACAAAGTAGCCTGGGATGGAGGGAGGGGGTCCCAAGGAAGAGTCAGGCATTCAACAAAGCGCGTCCCTGCCTCTACGAGAAGACACAGGTTGTAAGCGGTTCTGTGCTGTCAGAGTTGAAATTACCCGATTTTCTGTCTCTTGTACAGAAGCCCAAGGTCTGCGTAAGTCAGGTTCTCCGGGTAATGTGAAGCAGCACAGACAGCGGAGGGCAAAGGCAGTGTTAAAACTGGTGCTTGTGCATGCTGCCCAGGGTGCTCAGGTGGGCTGCTGTAAGGCAGGGTATTGGGTCATTGCTGTGAAGGGACCACAACACCATCTCATCAGACACTCCTCCAGGTGAGTATCAGTCATACCTGGGCATAGTAATAAAGGCTTCCTTCATGAGCGTGGACATACACCTGCTCCCCTCTTAGCCCCCAGGAGATTTCGGGAAAGGCAGGAGCAGCTTGTTCCTGCCACCTTTCTTTCCTTGGGTACTCCTCAGATCCAGGCAGCAACTTAGGCTGCAGGCAAGAAGAAGATGCCTGTGCTCTGCCATGTGCTCAGGGTAAAGTCAATGTTTCCACAACATGTTGGGTCTACAGCACATGGCCAGGCTATTGCACTGTTCATGGGATGGAGGTCTGGGCAGGTAACCCAGGAGACCCAGAGGGTCTCAGACCTTCCCTGCCACTGGATATGAAAAGTTGATCACCACTCATTTAAAGTGTCACATAAGGTGTGAAAAGTAAGGTATGTGCATTGGATGACATGGAAACAAAGGGAATTGGTGCAGATTCATGGGCATTACAGTGTCTCTCCTGTTTACCCTTGAGTCATAAATCAGTGCCCAGTGTCCCTGTGTAATAAAAGGGGGCACACATGCATGCAGTAAAGAGTTTTCAGAACAGACCTGAGCGTGGACCTAAATAAAGAGTGAAATGAAGCAAGAAGCAGGACCTGAGTATGTAATGTGGTTTACTTGGTCAGAGATGGCACCTCCCCCATCTTGAATCCCAGATGCAGAAATCCTCCTGCAGACTAAGCCAGATCAGCTGCTCGCTTAGGACATCCCTGTTTTCCATCCTGTGAAGCAAAACTGGAGGGGGGAGGATGGCTAGCGTGAATGAATGCACTGGCTGAGAATACAGAAATCACCAGCAATTTCCTAGAGGTTTTGTAGGATGGCTTTTGCATGAAGGTGCCTTTCTGTCGCCTGAAATGGAGCAAGACAAGGAACATAAGGGACGTCGAGGCATCTAAAGGATCTGGACATCTGCAGCGTTTGACAGCAGCTTGGATGCAACAGAGAGTCTGTCGAGGCACCAAGGCATCACCCATAAGTACTGAAGAGGCAAGTAGGTGTCTCAATACCATTGCAGCTGTAGGCCTTAACTTCCCAAGGACGGACTCCAATTCTGTCTCAGAAGCAACTCATATCCACTTATGACAAGTCTGTGTGCCTAGTATGACTTGTTTTTTGTGATTGCCCTGGCTGTCCACTCCCTGTCAATTCACAAGCACTAGGTTTGCATCTCCTTTCCTTCCAAAGCACCCAGGCTCGGCGTCTGGAGCTCATATTGCACGTGTACATAACTGGCCATGAGTAGGTGAAAGTCACTCTATTCTCTGCGTCTCTTAGACCTTTGGGTGCTTAAGATGGGCAGAAAATCCAGGCAAAGAAAATTTAATAGTAGTTGGGGCAAAAAGGATTTCCCACTGCAAAACAGACTTTTTTCACAAGGGTTTCAGGGTTGCTTCTCCCAGAGATGAATGCATAAGCTGTGAACATTCTTTCACTTGCCTATTGCCACATCAAAGAGGCAGCAGGAATGAATTCCCAGTCTAGTTCAAGTTAAATCAAAGTACATTCCAGTAAGGTGTTCCTGTGTGCATTTTTTATTTTTAAGTTGCAATGTTCCCATTGTAACTGGAAAGACACTTCACTTGTAAATAAACAGATTCCCAGCCTTGCTCCATTGCTTTCTATGGACACAGCTGCCAGGGGTTGCATTTATGTCAGGAACACTCTTCTTACTACACTCTGTGGTTGTTTCCCAAGAAATCTGTTACTCATAGCATGTTGTTCTTAGAAGGATTTTTCACATTTTCTGGTAAACACAGCACATCATTCTTGCGTGATCCTGAAATTAATGTTTGTAAATTGTTTGGGAGATAAACCAAGCTGTCATTTTTAGGTGCTGTCACGATCACAATCCATAATGTCAAAACACAATCAATCTCTCACCATATACAAAGGCAAACTATGCAATGGCACTGATGTAACGCTGTTTGTTGAGTAGACCACCACCTACCTTGATAGTTCCTGAAGAGGTGCTTGAAAAATGCCTTTTAACATTGGTTTTTAACAATATGGGATGTACCAGGAAGATTTGTACCTGGTGTTGAACAGAGTGATCAGTTTTCCTCAGTGCAACATCTAGAACAAGACAGCAGGCTGCACTGGTTAATCTGGTAGCTGTATTGTATCTGGTAATGTAATGTATGTGTAATGTATCTGGTAACCTGTATCAGGATATTAAGGTTCAGTGAAGTCATGATCAGTCACGATCACTCGTGCTGAAGGGAATGGGTTCTGGATGGATGCTGAAGGGCCAGAAGTGAGGAACAGAGAGCTATTGGTTACTGCTGATAGGCTTTCTGTGTGCAAAGTCTACCATACGCTGAGAGGGATGGGCAGGCTGGGAAGTGAGGAGAAGCAGGGCTCACTTCATACCTGGAGGTTCATCTGAGGCTCGAGCTGTCAACACATCTGGGCCTAACAGTGACTCGGAAGTTGACCCTATCATCTTAGCCTTGTCTGAGATACTCAAGATCTGGTCCTACTGCAGGGTATGCCATCAGGAGTGGCACTACCCCTTATTCTAAAAAGATTTCCTCCTTTCATGGTGCTTACCTCATGCATTATATATAAATGTCTCCCCTCAGATTTTCTTCTGCTGGTTTAAGTAAGCTCTTTAAGTCTTCCCTCAAAAGAAGTGTTCTCTATTCCCTGATTGCGCTCCTTGCCTTTCTTTACCTTCCTTATTTTCAGTTCATCTTTCTGGCCAAAGAGAGGTAAAACACATAGAAAGGATTTTTCACTGAAGTCCTACAAATGAGTTGCTCAATAGCATTAATACCTTACTATCATGGCTTGAAATATGTCCCCAGCTGCAGTCTAGAGGGGCAGTTGATATTTTCACATCTCCACCACAATCTCAATGCACAGTCAGCCCAGAAAATCTACCAGTATGATCACTACAACTGCTCACATACCCTTCATCTTGATGCACAGACTTTATGCAGATCTGAGACTTTTCAGAAATTCAGTTTAATCCTGGATGCAGCTTGGCATAATTCAAGTTAGTAGGGGATGGGTAAATTTGGATAATTTTCTACCTTGAGATGAAAATAAATAGAGTTGTGATGCCTGGCAAGGATTCTGATACAAATTCTGGAGTCCTCTGAAAAGCCATATTTGTCAGTAACTCTGCAGGTGGCATTTCTTCCCCTCACAGTAACTGGCCAGGCCACTGGATCCTTCAAAAATCAGATTTTAACATCCAGGATGAAAGCATTAGTGCATTACCCTGGAAAAGTTGGGGAGGTAGATTCCATGTCAGGATGCACCCACTAACTTTGAGGTCTTTAAGAGCAAATGGTAGAGATACCATGTACAAACTGACTGAATATTGCCCATGGCTTCAGCACCCACCAGTACTGAAAGGTGAGGAAAGATGTGAAAGAGCATCTTAAGCTCATTTAGGTTCTGTTAAGCAAAGCCTGCTTGGATGTATTGACTACCTAGTGGAAAACTGCTTACACAAGTTGTTAACAGCTGAAACCACATTGCAGGCCCATAATCTGGTCTCCAAAAGACTCTGTGGGACTAGAAGCATCATGCTGCTGAACTTCCGAATATGTGAAGAAGGATCTTTCGCAGACTGGAGAACCAGAGATGATGCTGTGAGACTGGTGGAGGATAGCAACTGGTCATTTCTGATCTCTGCAAGGATAAGTCCCAGCAGCTGATTTCTGGGGCATATGCGTATTTTGTTTTCTCACCTCCGTTCATTTTTAACCCATCTTTTTCAGCCTTGAAAACTTTGAAGTAAAATTGTCTCATGAGACACTGAAACAGTCCCTTAGGTGCTGCATTTGAAATGCAGCCCTTGTACACACTTTGGGTAAAATCATCAGTTCAGTGGACATCTGGTGCTGAAGATGCAGAAGTCCCACTTCCCTTTCTGTCCTCTTGGAGGAGGAAAGGAGGAGCGTAAGAGCACTGGAGGAAGGAAGAGAGGTGAGCAGAAGACCAGGAAGGCTTCAGTAAACTTCTGAAACTCCAGTCTTACTGCAGAGAACTCAGTGTTCACGGGCACAATGAAAACATAAAAAATGTTGGTAGCTCACCTGTCTGCTTTGTCCTCCATGTTGTGGAATTACATATGAAGTTGCAGCCACAGGTCCAGCTAGCCCATGTATGGCAGAGGAAAAGGTGGTGAGTCCTTCCAGGTACTGTCCCCTGCAGCGAGCAAATCCTTTCAGGTGTTTTCTCTATACTGAATGGAGGACTGACCTGGATTTGTCCCACAGTCACTTTCTAAATATACGGTGTTGACAAGATTTTATTTTCAGTGTCTTATCTATGAGTAATTCATTTTCTGTGTCTTGGAAAAAGCATATTATTAATAGGCAACAATAGTGTGGGAGTGAATCATAGGGCACCAGACTAGAGCCAAGTTTGTCCTATCAGCAGTCTAGTCTCTGCTCTTAGTTTCTGCTCTACCCCAACATAGTCATGTAGGCAGGGGTATCACCAAAAGAGAAATGCTGACAGCTAGCTAAGGGACACCGAAAAGTGTCAGCTGTAGAAGTGGTGAGGGTAGACTTCAGCAGGAGCCAGAGCTTGTGATACCTGCTTGCTTTTCATTCTTGCTGCTGTCTGTAGCCTGGGTCCACTCCACGTCACTGCATTTTGCTGGGCTTAGCAGCAGCTGAGGTCAGGCCATGGGCTGGCAGTCTAGGCTGTAAAGCCTGGTGGAGCTAGGCTGCTTGAGAAAGGGTTAAGTCCAGCCCTAACACATCAAGCAGTCGTGGGCTCTCTCTTTTGCAGAATTTGGAAGTTGGTGGTTTCTTAGCATAATCTTGAAGACTTAGAATGATAAGGGTGGTTGAATATGATGTTGAGAATGAGCTTTGAAATACAACAAATTAACATGATGGACATGTTCTGGCAGTTTATTTGGTCAGGGACCAAAATTATACCTGGTGTGAATCCATAAAACTCTGTATCCTCCAGATAGGGACAAGTTTCAAAATTATACGAGGATATTTAGTTCTCCTAATGTGTTTTTAATCATTAGACTTTAAAGTCTTGGCAAATGGAAGACTGTTTGCCTGACAAACTACCAGGTCTGTGACATCAGCATGACCAAAGATACTGAATAAACTGGTCTATCAAAACACATTTATGGAATTATGAATAACATGCTATATATTACTTGGCAGACTGAGAAGTAGAGTAGAAAACCATGGAGGAGTGTCAGCTTTTGAGGAAAAGGAACCAATGATCAGGAGCCAGCAGAGACCTCCATATGTGAGATACAATAAATTCAGTCTTGGGAGCAAGCGGAGTCAACTGGGAACCCAAGCAAGAGTTTAGGACTCGGTGGGGAATAACTCCATTAGGAGCTATGCATCAGAAATTTTAGATCCAGAAAACTTCGGAAGCCCTCAGCAAAGCAAGGGGCAGTCGTCACATTTCAGATTCAAGATGGGAGCCTGAACCGTGATGTCGTTTTAAGCTTGAAGAGGAAGCAGCTGAACCAAGGAGGAATTTCAAATTTCCTGTTAACTGAATGGTTAACTGAATGCTAAACTCCAGGAGTCCTGAGAATTTTTCAGAATCTCTGATCTCTTTGGTTTGGGGTTTGTTTGGGGTTTTTTAAGGTCCTGGAAGTATAACTTCAGTTCGTTCTAAGGCTCCAAAACCAGAAGACTAAATGAAACGCTCATTATATCCTTCAAGTAAGCATCCTGACTACAGAGTGGGACAGAGCTGTGAGCATATACGCCTCATGACATTTTTTGTCATTTAGAGCTGGCAATCCTGACATTGAGACAGGAGTTGCAGGTGAATGAACATTATCAAGGCTCTTCAAATGCATGCTAAAAAAAGACTGAGTGCATTTGAGTCACCCGGGAGCTAAACTTTTAGATCAGGGGAAAAAAAAAAAAAAAGAGCTTGAACCATCTGGGAATTTCAGATTTGGGGTCAGAACTGCATGAACCGTGGTGTGTTGTTGGGAATTTCTAGCTCAGCAAACTGGCTGGAGCCTGGAGGGAGTATCTGGGCCAGCAGCAGAGAGAGCGTGAGGAGAGCGTGAGTCATCTGGGACTGCAGACAGGAGAGGGCAGCTGCCAAGTGAGTGGGTGCCCTTGGGGAGGTTTGCATTTTGCAGGTCTCCCACAGATGAAGTCAGCGGTGCTTGGTACAAGCAAGAGCACTTTCCTGTGCCTGAACGTTAATATTTCCCAGACACACAATGGGAACTACACAGAAAAGCTCCCCACCTTGCCAGCTATTAGGGCCTCATCCTGCAAACATTTATACAGAAGACACTATTTACTGAAGCCACTGGGATTAATAAAGCTACTCCCTTGCCCATAGGAGGTGAGGTCTCCCAGAAAGCACATTCATTCCTGGTGGACTTCACTGGCTTCGTGGCTGTTTAAATCGGAGATAAACATTTCCCACTCTCTTCTGTGCTCAGAGATGCTTGTGATCATCTGGAATAGCTGCATCCATGAAAGATGGCATAAGAAGCCCCAGCTTTGAATAATTTTCCCTTGTTTTCTATTTTAATACTTGATTATCTTTGCCTGGCCATCAGCATGATAACAGTATACCAGTTTATTCAGTAAATATCTTTTCATCTTCCCGTGGAGCACTCATTATTTATGACTAGCAAGAAAACCTTTGCCTCCAATGGCAGAAGGAGAATGTCTCTTTGTTTAATTACCATGTATAGTGAGCTGCATGGTGATTGGGATAAAATAATTCACTTTCTATTCCCAGAAGAGTCTTCCTAAGTGCCTTGGGAGGCGAGGGGGAGGCTGGCAGATGAGTGCAATCTCAAGAAGCACACTGTAGTGGAATCCAGCACTAGGAGCCAGATGGCAAGTTTGCACTGAATAGCACATTTTTTTTAATAGCTGTGAAAGTTCTCTGTCTGCACATGGCTTTGCTGAATGACAGCAGAGAGCACTTCTAATTTATCTGGTGTTATACTTAGGTTATTCCTTCAGAAGGTTTCCCTTGTTTTTTCACATAAGATCAGGGCCCAGTTTCAGTACCAAAGCCAATGTTTAAATATCTGTGAGAGTTCAGAAAGCAAAGAGGGCAAAGGTGTGGGAGGAGAAACGCTGAAAAAAATGAAAAGAGAAAAATGAATTTAGGAGAGTGCTAACAGCAAGCAGCACCCTGGCCTTGCTCTGTACAACCCTCTGAGAAGTGGCTCTGGTGTGTAGCTCTTGTGCAACGTCCATTAAGCATGTTGGGATCTGCACACACATTTCCAGGGATGCGGATGAGAACCTGAGGTAGTCAATCATTTCCCATCTTGCTTTAAAATACAGTTGCAGTCATAAATGTTGTGTAAAGAATGTTGCCATAGCAGTATATACACATGGGCTTTAGCTTGGTTCCGAGAGCTTCGTTAGAGTATTAGCTTCCACTTGAGACCTAAAATATAATTTCCATCCATGGAATGATGATTGGACCCCACATTTTGAGTTTTCTGACTTCATTCAGATGTACAAAGTCTCAAAAACCCCATGAATGAACCTGGTCTGTGCAAGTCCAGCTCAGAGCATGTAGAATCACCTGAGGCAATAAGCTGAAGAGGAGACAAACCCTGCCTCTGTCTTCAGCCACCCACCTGATGGGTAATGCTCTTCTGGACAGAGGTGTTGGCAGAATTTGCAAAGACCATGGAGAAAACACGCAGTGAGTAGCATGGGGCAGTCCTGTGGGCTTTTACAATGTGCTATAAAGCAGTGAAAAAGGACTAGACTGAGACCTTCTAAGAATCAACAGATAAATTAAATCTCCCCTGGAGTGGACAGACGTGCCATGTGCCCCTGGAAATTTGGCCTGCCATGATAGTTGTGTATTGCTCTGAATGCTTCTGGTGCATATGGTGAGTTCCTCTGCCCGAAGTCAGGCAGCCCATGCAGCTCCTGTGCTTCTGGCCACAAAAGCCTGGGCCACTTCTTTCAGTGGGGCAGAGCCCTGAGCTCTGTCTCGCTCAGGTAACCTGGCTGCACATGGGAAATGGAGAGATGAGTCTGCCTTTGATAGCTGATATGCTTGCAGACCTGGTAACAGAGGTGTGACTCTATATCACGTCGCTTACTGTGCGCCAAGCACATTTGTCAGCATGAGCCACTAAGTCTAGGAGAATTCAGAAATTTCTGAAATATTTTTTTTGGAGTTTTGGAGTTACATGAGCTAAAACAAAATCCATGTGTTGCCTATTGCCTAACTCTGCGGCTTTTTATTCTGTCATTGATTACTGACCTCCCTGCTCTTACAGGAAATGACACAAAAGTGCCATCCTTCCATACTGTCCACGTATTTAAAACTTTCCCACTTCATAAATGAAGGGCCATTAAAAACTTGCAAGCAAACCTTTGCTTCATTGTTATTGTTTGCACTATACCTAGCACAATGGGCCCCAAATGAAACCTGTGATAAGCACCCAAAAATAGGAAAGAGCATCTTCAGCCATAGTGTTGCTGTTAAGATGGCACTATAATGTCTGTCTCATCTTAGATAGGGCTGCCTGCATCTATATAAACTGTGGAATTCATCCTATGCAAAAGGCTGCCTTCAAAATAGGACTTGTTGTGTCTTATCTGAGCCACAGACGTTGCTTTGGCTTTCTGCATGGGGGTCAGTCCTACAAAGTCATTGCTAGAACAGGCTGAAATGTTCTTGTATTGTTTTTGCAGAATAGTGCCTGGGGAGAATGAGAAGTAAAATGTTTCTTCCAACATTTTAGGGTATTTTTCAATGACATGCATCACGTTTGTTTTCACTTTTTTCAGTTTCTGTATTTTGTGCACATTTTTGATTCCCATCTCACATTTCCCCTGGGAATGTGGAGGAAAGAGTTAAATAAAAGGCAGAATTTACTTTCTGTGATGTTTCCAGCAGTCTTTTTCCTTATCTGAGCCAACATTTTCTCTTCCAGGATGGTATTTAATTCTTCTATGATGGGAGTAATTTTCCTTAAAAAAACCCAACTTTAACAACAACAACAGAAGAGGTAATTGGATCAGCTCAGTGCAGCTACACACAGTGATAGCCAGAATGATGATGATGTAAAATCATCTTTTTCCTCTTCTAACTGTTTGAAGACTGCATATTCAAGTCATACTTCATTGACAATCGATAAACAAGTTTTTTACTGCTGTCAGCACTACGGAGCCGATGCAGCACTGAGAGAGGGAGCTGATAGCTGTACTGACTCAGCCACTCTTCAGGCAACACTCAATTCATTTCTGAGCCCAAAATTGTTCTATTACACCGTGAGATGAAATAAGGAACCCCACTAACCTGCTTTTGCAAATTTTCATCACATTTTCAGGTTCCTTGTCAGCCATTCCTACTTAGGATGTACAAATAATCACAAGCTGAGCTCAATAACTTCTCTTGTCCAACACACAACCCTCCTGAAAGATGTCCAGCCTTGATCTGATGATGTCAAGCTTTGGAGCATTCACCATTTCCTAGAGTAAAGCGTTCCAGTGACTAATCCATGCTCTTGATAATTTGTTTCACTAACTCAGGAAGATTTTAAAGCGCTGTTTTTTCTGATTCCCCAGCCTAGCACCAAACCAAGCCAAATTGTATGAAAAAGCCCAGCTTGAAGGTGCATTTCTAAGGATTCTGAGTTGGAAGGATCTTCTCTTACACATCCAAAATTTTGCATTTGGGACAGAATTTATCATTTATAAATTGTCAGCTGCTTAGCTGGCTGATTACACCTACAGCTCAGGTCTAATTGCTTCTATTCTTGCTCAGAGGCACAAAAAATTGCATCTAGTACCCTAGGAAATGTTTAAATGATACTAATGCATATGGTCAGAACTGCCCCGCTTGCAGACAGAGATAATCTAGCTGTCGTGGACTAATGAACTGTAACCTGGAATTCTGGTTCATCCTGTCACCCTTGGCTAAAATAATCCAAGGAGGGACGTGACGCATGTTGAAATCTTGTTTTGAGAACTGGACATTCAGATATCTTCCAGGACTGCTCTGAAGGTTGTATTGTACTCACAATAAAATTGTTTGGGAGAATTTAGAAAAACTTAATGATGAAGGACTATTGTTGGGCTGTGAACAAAAAAACATCCTAACTTCAGAGGCATTTCATACCCCTTGCGAAGAATCCACTTAGACCTGGGCTTCACTGCTACATTGTGAGATACCCTGTTGTTTTACAGCTTACAGCCCTTCTACAGGGCTATATTTTTCCTTAAAATTAAGTATATGCTTTTGTTCCGTTTCCTTTTTCATTGTCTGTGTAACTGAATGTGGCAGATTTCAGTGTTTGTTTGCCTGAAAGTGTTAAGGTTTTATTTAAAGAAACATTTTCCATTTATATTAGTATTTCTTCCCCTGGGAAGAAACATTTGGAACCATCCAGGAAACAGTGTTTTAACAAGCATTAAGTTGCCATCTTTGAGAGCACAGAGAGACGCTGATGCAGGAGCGAGAGCAAGTAGCTGCAATGCAGCATCCTCTAGTGCAGTTTGTAACAACACCTATCCTGTCCCCCCTGAAAAAGTGATCCTCATGTTTCTCTAAATGAAAACCCAGGGAACAAAGCGTTTAAATCAAAGAAACAGTCATTAAAAGCATTAGATATCATTGGAAATGAGTGAAAACAAGTCTAGATTCCCACCTGTCAGTTCTGTCACAGCCGTGTGCCACACTTCCATCAGACATCACTTTTTGGCAACTTGCTGTATGCGTGAGGGAGTTTGTGACTTAAGAGCTATACTGTGAAGCAATGAGAGGAGCTTTCAGTTTGGTAGGAAATGGCCCCAGAGCCAATTCTGAGGCATTTTCCTGCCTCCCAGGGCTGCCCAGACTACCTGCCACCTCAGGGAAGTTCAATAGGAGGAGACATCACCTCTGAGTGCGGCTGGCATATGACATTTACCTGCTTCCCATGAAAGAGTGAAAACACTTTAGCTGGTTAAGATGTTAAAACAGCTTTAGACGTGAGCAAAATAATTTTACAGGGAAAAGATTATGAGCTTGGGAGATGAAGGGTGACCACTGAACAGTGCTCCATGCACTGGCATTTGTAGCCAGCAGCCCAGATAACACCTTGGAGAGAAATTTGGATAGGAGCGGTTTCAATGAGTAACTTACTGTCTCTGGCAGGGCGACTAAATCAAAAGTCACACCTTCCCAAGCAGGGCTGCCTTTCAGATTGGAGCGGCGCCGGGTGCAGGGCTGCCTGGGGCTGTCGCAGGCATGTGCATCGCCCACAAGCCGAGGGAATCGGCCAGCAGCTGGTTTTTTAGGTGCTTGAAGAGCTGCCTGCCCTGAAAAGTACCGATTATCACCGTATAATGGAGAAATCTGGGGTGTCTAACAACCGTTGCACCACTGATTAGGTCTTGCCAGACATTTCAAAGTAGAAGATCCAGACCCAGGCCCAAAGGACTGACTTCAGACAATGCTGTCACCAGTCCCACATAATAATTGCCCTGTCAGCTGATGCTAATGAAAATAAAAGTAACCTGTTCGTCATCTCCAAAGTGCACAAGAATTTTGCTATCGCCGACAATGATGATGACGCCACCTTATGTTTCCATTCTGAGCCTGACAAATCTGACACCAAAGCAGAGAGTCATTTAGGGGCGAGACAAAGCATAAATGGTAGGAAGAAAATGTTATTTAGCAATTGCACCAAAGTGGTAAATTTGGCAAATCACCAAGAAGTCAAACTGAAGTTAATGCCTGAGCATGCTTCTTGGCATCTTTGGAAAGTCAGAGCAAGTGAGCAGGTCTGTCTTGGAGGAAAACACCCCTGTTAGTGGGATATGCTCTCTGCAGAGGACTCCTGAGCATAGACTATGTGACTGTCATTTCAAGGTACCCACTTGCAATGGAGAGCTTTCCCATGTGCAGCTGAGCACTCAGACTGCCTGTGCATCTGCACATAAACACACAGAAAATCTCTCATCCAGTCTGCAAAGCACACACTGGTATTACAGGTGCTGCATTATTTCCTCCTGCTTAAAGCAGAACATCCTTTATCTCAGGTGCTGCTCTGAGATGATGGTAGGCAGATATGGAGAAGTGAAATTTTCCTCTTCCTACTATTTGTGGGTTTTTAACTTACAAATGAGGTATTCCTAAGCTTTGCATGTGGTACCTGCTGAGTAAACGCAATGCAATGGTGCTATTTCAGCAATATAAAAGGCCATTATCACAGGTGCTGATTGCAGCTGACGATGTTATATACCATATAGCCTAGCAACGCCTTGCTACATGGTTTCTTCTGGCCTTGAATTCTATACATAGTTTGAATTGTTTTGTCCCCTTCCCTGTTAGGAAGGAATTGCATCTCAGAGTCTTCAAAGCACACATTTCCTCACCACTTCTGGCTGCACCTCAGCAGTGGCTGAGTCAGGCCTTCAGTCCTTTTGTTCTTAGCAGCATCTGTACCTCACATGGCACCTATAGGTCTGTGGTGCTGCCGCAGCATCACTCAAACAGAGCTCAGCGCTGCCCTGGGCTCCCTCTGCCAGCTCCACAGCCACAGGATACGCAGCGCTGGGGCACCTGGCCCAGAGGCACCCCACATCTGGATGCCAGGCGGTGCAGATGCGAGGGGCACAAAGGCTTCGGCATTCTCAGGGAACATGACGTTAGAGCATCTAGGGCCACGGGAAAGGCAGAGGTTTTCTGTCCATAAATGAATGATCTCACTGATCTTGCCATGCCAAGGAAGCTGTTAAACAGCATATGATTTGGCTTTCCAGGCTACAGCACACATGCTTGTAGGATTGGGGCTGCGCGTGGACAGCCCCCACCTGAACCAAGACAAAGGAAGAAGAGGGAGGTGGGATCACAGCGTAGGCACGGCTGGCGATGGTGGGGACACTCAGCAGTTCATGTTACCAAAACTTAATGAAGCCATTGGACTGTTTACACAGGTAAAATTGGGCTTTTTGTTGGGTGACTATGAAATACACACAACAATGTGAAAAGCAGTTCAAGACTAGTAGTTATATTGAATAACTTAGTGCCAGGAAGAAACATCCTGAAACTGAGCAGTTTATATAGTTGTAATCAGGAAACATTAAAATAAAATGTACATGCAGCAAACCTCAAGATAGCTGGTGATTTTGAAATTACCAAAGGTTTTCAAAGAATACGAAGGCAAAATGCTACTACAGCCCCTCTGCAGCTGACATTGGGTGTGAAGGAATTTGTCACTGGAAGGCAACTCTCTAAATAAGAGTTTGTAGTTTTTCATATATCCATAGAAAAATTTATCGTATTTCATATTTGACATATATTCGTTTAATTTTTTTAAATCATATTTTAAATGTTCCACTTTAGTTTTTGAATGTTCCGTAATTTTTGTGTTCCTTAAGCTATCTGCTGGTAGCTAGCCTTGGGAAAAGCCTTCTTGGTTCTGTATAATTTGCTTTGTTAGCATAAGAAGTCTGCCCACAAGACCTTCCACAGCCTCAAGAGTTCACAGTGGTGACCCATTCACGTCCTAATTTAGGGACAGAAGCGATAGATGCTCTCTGCCTGATGAGTCCTGTTCAATCACAATTTAGAACAGGCATGTTTGTGTTATATTGAAATTCACATTAATGTACAAAATGAAGGGGGGAAAAAAGCACTCATTTTTGTGAATTCTTTTTCTCCCAAATCTCTGGAGCTGGAAATCCAAGTAATCCATGACTGTTCACTTTAAAAATACTGCTTGAGGAGGAGGAGGAGAACTAGATCTGAGCAAAGAATTCATTGCAAATAATTTATCTAGAGGGCCTGGCTTATTCTGTTTGTGAGCTGTCAGCAAACAAGTTATGAGCTTTTTAAGAGCCTTTATTCAAAATTATTTTCTGGATGGTTTTAGGAAACTTTGGTCTGTACAAATGTTATAAAACAGTTACTTATATGTGATTCTACTGCAGATCCACGATCAGATCTCATTAGCTCTGGCTAGACATTTACAGCTCATTTCACTGAGCCCAGGTTAGGAAAAACTAAATATTATTCCTTATTTTTATGTGATTGTAAGCATACATGAAATAAAAATTGTCTTTCCATCAATACTATCTTAAAAAAATTAGTTTCAGTATAGACTTCTACTAATTACCTATTTGTTAAGCTATTAACATTGAATAAATGCAGAAGCCACAAAAAAAAGTGAACACAGATAGCCCCCCTTTTTATTTACTCAAGATAATTTTTGGGTACTCAGGCAGCTCCGGTGATAAAAATGAGGGCACATTGTTTCTGTACGATGTCATTCATGGATGCCTGGCACTGAAAAACTGACACCTTGTCATTGCTGCAAGAGCATTCAGCCTGTGGGATCACTCAGTGGGCTGAACAATCTGACACCGACAGCGGGATGTGCAATAGCCAGGGTAGTAAAGTCACTCTGCTTGCACTAGCAGGGAAGGAAACCATCTGGTTTTATAAACTAGATGTTTTACAATCATACAGTCTAGTAATTTCAGCATTATCTACATAATTAATGTATTAGTGATGCTGGAATTACTACATTTATCCTTTAGGAAAAGCCTTACACCAAAGGAATCGTAAGTTTGGCCACATGAGGACAGATCCCCCAAACTTGGAAACTGGCATTTCCTCCTCTGCAGTTAGAGAACTGCATTTTGAGATCTCCATTTTTACTTATTTAGATAAAAGGAATAACACAAATTCAACAAAGACCTTTGGATTCATGACTTTGCTTTTTCTGCCTAATCAATTGATATTTTTCAGCATTTTTTTCCCCTATGTGGACAGAAAGGCTCCCATTTTTCATCTTTAGCTGAGAAATGTGAATTCCTAACTCCTTCACTATTTGGTCATGATTTGGGCTCCAGGCCTATCGGTCCCTCGACTGCAATCACATGGCATAAAAATGTTTTCAAAGAATGAGGGCTAGATTCTCAGACACTGGAAAAATTATAACTCTGTTTGACCTCTGACTTTTGGCACCTATTAAGCACAATGCTCTCCTGAGTTACCCAGCTGATTCTTTAAAACGGGAGGCTTGAAGGCCATGAAACAACTCTGGATACAGAGGTAGAGTCTAAAGTGGTAGTACTCCTTTGCGGTAGTAGCCTGCTATGTCCCAGCCGTGGATTTTCCAGTTCACACAACTATATATGTGTGGAGACCTGTTAAAAACCTCTCACAACTTGTTCTTGATACAGATTACTTCAGTTTGCCTGGGAAAAGACAGCATCCTAGATGAACAAAGCTCCCTGATTGAGCCCTCGGTGATTAATCACCATAAGAGCAAGTGGGAGGAAGGAACTGAATGCTCTGACACAACCCTACCGGGCTACTGAGCCGATGAACTGGGGGAACTGGCCACGGAGCGAGGGGGGTTCTGCCCACACCCTCATCCTGGAGATTTATGGAAGGGAGGTTTGAGGTACAAAAAGAAAACGACGAAGGACAAAAAGGAAAGATTACCCAATGCAGTCTGACTAATGGGATTGCACTGCTGCACACGCCATGCGTGCTATTGGAAGGGGATCAGCTTTGCGGAGGGGAAGAGGCTGACGTTTGGTGTTTGCCAGCTTTGTGTTAGCAACTGAACCAGCACCTCTCAGCCCTGCAGCAGGGCTGCCTGCTCACACACAGGGGACAGCTGGGGACAAAAGGTTCTGGACCAGCATCCGCACGCTTGGCCTCTGTGGACGGCCTTAATTACATGGGGTCCAGCTGTTTGTATGACTTGGTGCGCAGACACCACTAGAAAGAGACAAAAAGCCTGGGATCTGGGTGGGTCCCTGGACCAAAACTGCCTTTGGGATGTAGGGCTTATCAAAATTGGCTGAAGTCTCACCACAAAGGTTTGCGAGGAGTCCGGCAGGCTGTGCGGAGGTTGCTGCCTTCTCCTGGTGAGCTGGGCAAAGCACAAGCCGGAGAAAGCACAAGAGCCCAGCGCAGCAGAGAGTGTTGTTCTCAAAGGCCTGCATCTCTCGGACTGCCTTCCCCTTGACGTTTTGCCATTTTTCTATTTTGTGTAAAAAAAGGACTACCTCCAAACCTGTAATGCTAATATCAGTTGCAGGGACCTCACTGGTTTTATCTCTGCTACACGCAGAATACCCCACTGGGTTTCCTCCTCCCCAAAAAAACCACTAAGGAGAGGGGAGCAAGCAATGCCTACCAAGGCATCAAGGAGAGCAAAATGAAGAGGGCTTTGGAAGAAGAAGGGTGTGGACATCTGCTGGTTACTAAAATGTTGTCTGGCTGCCAGGGCAAACAGACAGAAGGGGGAAGTGGATGAGGGAAGTTTCTCTGCCCGAGCTCCCTGCTTGCCACAACTGCTCCCGGAGATAAGGAGTGGATCAAGGGAGATAGCAGGCTTGGCTCGGCTCCGCCGGGCGCTGCGGGGCTCAGCTCTGCTCTGCGGAGCCCGGCCAAGCTCAGCACGTGCGCAGCTCCCCGCGTGGAGTAACCCCACTGGCAGCCAGACACCCCAGAGACCAGAGAATTTGGGGGGGTGGGGGGGTGGGGGGGGGTGGAATATTATGGCAATTTTTCCCACATGTACTCTGGAGATGAGATTTTTCACGAACAGCCTTGCCTCACTTGGACCATCTGGGCTTCTCTGGAGAGCCCTGCTGGAGGCCAGGGCCTCTCAGCTGGCCTGGCGGGGTGCGGGGTGGTGCCCCCAGGGTGCAGGATGGTGCCCCCAGGGTGCAGGGTGGTGCCCCCAGGGTGCCAGGTGGTGCCCCCAGGGTGCGGGGTGGTGCCCCGGGGCCACGATGCCGCTCAGCGCATCCTGCCCACGGCGAGGCCACCGGGCCTGCCCTCACGCCCAGCCCACAGGCATGCCCCACCGCCCTCGGGGAGACCCTCACTCTCTCCCGTCTCCGGTGGGATTCTTCTGCCGAGACCGTTTTTTGCTTTGTGAGAGATCAAAGGCAGCGAGAATAAACATCTCCATCTTCCCTCCGAACATATCCAGCCTAATATGCGTGGTATTTTTATTGTGGAAGGGAGCGATTTGTAAGAAGAAATGAAAATCTCCAGCGTGTCAGCTCATAGGAGCTAATGATGTTTACACAGACATACCACACTGATGGAATAGTCCCAACATCCCCTTCTCCGGGGGGGGGGGGGGGAGGGGGGGGCGGCAAAAAAACGGCGGGGCGGGGGGCAAAAAAAAAGGGCAAACTCG
>JAVJGI010000040.1:55441401-55495286 GCA_035590275.1 Ibycter americanus
GAAGGCCAGATTCAGGCGTATTTGGGTGGGGGATATGGCTGGCGCACCCTGAGGACGAGGAGCCCTGGGTGCCACTGGCCCCTTTGCTTCCCCATCCCTCCATCCCTCCGCGCACCCCACGGGCACACTAGACCACCTCTGCTGCAGGCACAGCCCGGTGGGCTGCCGGCTTCCCGGGGGTGAGGAGCACTGGAAGGGGTCCCTCGAAGACCATAGACGGTTACAAGCGGCAAAGGAAACAGAAGGTGAAAGGTCTCAGAGCTTAAAAAAAAAGTCCTTTATGAGTCAAATTTTCACGTTGTCAGAGTCTCTCAGCCTTGCTAGTTCTAAGTCGTTGCAGTGTTGTCTAATCCCTGCTATCCATGTTTCTGCCGCTGCTCAAGTGTTTTAGAAGCTGGAGTAGCCGAGTCCAGCGGCAGCCACTCTACCTGCCCGGCTGCATGTTTTCCTCTGTCTTTGTACTGGGGAAGAACTATTAAAATGCATTTCCATGAGTCACAAATTCCACTGTTAAATATTTCTTTTAAAATGCTTGCGATGTACCCGGTTTTCTTGAGTTTTGCCACAAACTTCACAGAAAAGCCTAGAGCAAAGCCTCTTTTTTTTCCTTTTTTTTTTTTTTTCCCCACCAGTCTGGTTGTTTCCTGAAGTACAGGCTTGCTTTTAGCAACAGCCCAGGTTGCTCTGGACTGACCTATTTCCTATAGAGCTGATTCAAAGCCCCTGGCTGGGTCAGGGCACCAATGGAAATTTCAGACTGTGCGCAAAACAGAAAGGCTGCAGGGAAGCCAAAGTGACAATCAGTTTATTTTTAAAATAGCACTATGGGTAAAACTGCGTGTAGTAGTTCCTCGGCTGCAGAACTGCTGAAGCCTTAGACAGCTAAGGTAGCGTCGCTGCTCCAAGCAGCTCAGCGTTGAAACCTCCATCGCTGTTCACAGGCCCACACTTTGAATGGCACTGCTGGTCGAGAAATTGATCCCAGAGCCCCTGGGGGTCAGAGGGGACATGTTTCTACACAAACCTGTGATGACTTCATCCAGAAAGCCCCTTTTATCTGAGCCTGCTTGCAGGATGCGTTGTAAGAGCATTGGCTGGGTGGGTGGGAGATAGCTGCTTTTCCATAGCTGAGGTGGTTGCCAGCCTCCTGAGCTTTGGGGCCAGGCATTATTTAATTTTTTTTCCACTCTCGGCTTTCATAGAAAACACAGATTTTAAAGCCACTCTCCATCTTGAGTTACTATTGTCTCAGCACATCCCTAGAGACAGCACAAGTGAAATGTGATGGAACAAACGGCTGCAGAGACCCTTGCCATGGTGTACCAAGTCAGTCCTCTTGTGTGACCACATGCAAGTGGCTGTGAAAATAGCTATGGGGGGAAAGAAGTCTTGCCCCTTTCACCTAATTTTCAGGGTAAGGCTGAAGGATTTAATTTTCTCTGAAATCAAGAAAATGTCCTCAGAATTCAAGCATGTGTTATGTGTTTGAAACAGCGTTGCTGAAGGGTGGTAACTGCGTAGGGTCGGCCAGTTCTGAAATACCACAGAGTCACAGGGTGCTGAGTTTCAACTGTGTAGGGGGTGCAGCCATAGTAGCTTTGCCCAGTAGGCTGTCCATTATTTTCTCTAATTTACCTGAGCCAGTGCCCCTGCATGCATTTGCTACGGAAAAGCCTCTAGAACCTGACTCAGGACAAAAGAACAAACTCATCTGGCATTGCAAAAGAATGGTGCTGTTATTTTTCTGCTCAGGAAATGTAAGCAAGTGTGTGCCAAATGCCCAAGTCTTGTGATTGTAACCATTATGCTCATGAATGTTCTTACAGAACTAATGCAGTTACTGATGTCCAGACCTCTGTCTGTGATTTAGCGTCCCATAGCTGGGCTCTGCACCTCTCTACAGTTCCCCTTATCCATAAGCCTTCCAGTTTTTCAGATTTCTAAGCAAATACACTCCAGAGCAAAAAAATTTCAAGTAGCCCTATTTTGAAGGCAGCCCCTCAGTAAAACCCACTCAACATCAGATAAATTGAAGTGCTCTGATTTAAATCAGTTCTCAAGGCTCATGATTCTCCCATCCTTAGGCACACTATAGGGCATCTACTCATGTGCAGTCTCCCAGTGTTGTTCACCTCACCGGTGAATAGCCTTGATGTTCTGCTCCACCTGGAAGCAGGTAGGATCACTGCACCTTTTCTCATGTAAGACAACATCATCCTGAACAAGGTATAAGGAAACAGACAGACAAAAAGCTCCTTATTAGAGAAAAACACTCACCTATCTAGTTTCTCTCCCATTTAAGACCTTATTTCAGTGTGTAACCTGATGCTGGATGCTGCGTGGATTATTGCAATGGCTGCATGCACACAGGTTGAGGAGTACCTTGTTTCTGCCCTCCCTCTTCCCCAATTTTTCCACATTTTTCCCTTTGTCTTCTATTCCTTTTGCTGTGAGTTCAGAAGCTCAGTTGTAACTTATGTTGTTGACATTACATGTTTGCCAAGTTTTGGTATTTCAGTGTTCATGCAGCTCCAGTTTCATTCATTTTCCCCTATGTGCTTTATCCCTTTTATCTTTAGCCTTATTAATGTGATTGCCCTGTGACAGCAGTTGCTGGAAGACATACAGGAGAGCTGGAACAACCCGTGTTTCCCAGTGGCTGCTGTACACTGCCTTCGCAAGGATACCATACTCCAGCAGGAGAGAGCAGGAGAGCCGTGCAGCCGTGCTGCTGTCCTGCCCTCTGCCCGTGCAGTTATCCGGCTCAGCTCTGCTCCTGGCAGGGATATGAGTGTCTTCCTGGGGAACTCAGCTAGCCCTGCGAAGGATACCCCAAAGCAGACCACAAAGCAGACTCTTGCAGTTCATTAAAGAGCAAACGGGCAGGTTTGTCTTCTATTTATTTCTCCTTTTATCCTACTAGCAAGGGATCATCAATATGCAGACAGTATCTAACACTCCCAGATAAACTGCATCTGTACAGACTCATGCAGACACAGGCTATAAATACCCGCCGCCTGTGCACAGACTGCCGCCATGCTCCCTGGGTGCCCTCCCCAGGGCAGAGTTTCCAAAAGGCTTTTGGAAAGATTCTCATGCGGTGCCCAGACCACGCTGGGACAAAACCTGAGAGCTGTGATCAGCAGCATGTGAATACTGCTACGGCAGCAGCACCGACCTTCTCCATTTTATACCTATATGGTTTCAGTGCCGTGATTTAAGTAGGTTCCCCATCAACGGGGACATAAATTACCGCCAGGACTCTGGCAGGGGACGCTGGGAGCCATTCAGGGCATTTCCCTTTCCAGAGATTTGTTTCCTCCAGAGCAACTTGCTGAAGTAATGCCTTCCTCCTTCCCACTGCCCTCGACTTCATGTTAAAGACACTGTTAACCTGGTGCTGCCCTTCTTCTAATCCTGACATAGAAAAACAGGGGATGATGTGAAGGAAGAGTTAAATAATTAATTTAGAAGTATCTAATTTTCAAAATCTTGCCTAATCCGGCTTTCCAGTTTAGCATTCATTTTCCCCACCCTTTGTATATACCAGTTTCAGTCCTTTATCTCTCCCACTTCTAAATATTTTACTGGTGGGTTTTTTTTTTATGCAGCTGAGAGGAATGCTGTTCTGATAAAACAGGGCTATAATCTCCTCAGGCTGCATTTCCTTAGTTCCCACTCTTCATCTGTAGCTTTTAAACAAAAAATCTTTACTAGATGAAAATAAAGACGGTGAATTTCAGTGGTACGTTTAATAATTCATAAATCAAATGAAGTTCAAACAGGTTCAAAGTTTAAAAGTTTAAAAGTTTTGCTGAAGCTTTAAAGTTTAAACTGTCAGAGACTTTGACAAAAAACTTTTCCTGTCTGGAATATTTAAGATTGTTAAACTATATTACATGCATGGCTATTGCTACATCTTTTCAACCAAAAAGTTGTCTTCTAAAAGAATATTGATTTTATGCTTTCTTTAAACAGCTATTATATATGCTGTATAAAGAAGCATATTATTAGGGAAAAGAAGATCACAACTACATAACCTGCATATTATACAAAGTTTTTTCAGGCCAACTTACTTTGGCCTGCAAGAAATCACTTGATTTATTAATGCTGCTACATGCTGGAGGGGTAGAAAAGGTCTCCTTTTAATGGCTTGGCCATTATAAAAGAAGAATTCAGACGAGTGTACACAACTACAAAGTCTGAAAAGCAATAAGTTTTATGCGTGATGTCCTTCCAGACTTTGGAAAACACCAAGGACCTGATTCTGCCCTTGCTTATACCAGTATCAATATCAAAGTCAGAAATAATGCCACCGAAACCAGTGAATTTGCATGTGATTTTGTTTATGCCGACTTAATTTCAGTAACATATTTAAGGATCATTTTATTCATATTTTTATCATTCCCAAAGCTTTTAAAGTATTTTTGAAAATACATTCATTTCATTCATTGTATTTCTGAATGCCATTATAGCTGTAAATGAGACTCTGTGAAATAAATATGTTATAAATAGCACATTAGGCAGATGCTCGTACCTAAAAAGAAGAACAAATTTCCCTTGGGGAAAAACTGGCATGCCATCAGAGGAACCTCACCAGCATCCAGCGGCTGTGGCCCAGGCGCAGCTCAGACGTAAGCACCACCAGTAAGCCTAGAATTAGACATTTTTCATTCAGTAAAAATAACACACACTTTATCTGTCATTATTAGCCTCTAAAATTAATTTAGTTTTCATGAATGAGCTCACAAAGTAAGCTGTTTGTTATGGCAAAAGCAGAAACATTAATAGCTTTAAATGGCTTTAACTGATAATAGTCTGATAGATGGGGTAAATGGAAACAGGCATTATACGTCCCTTAGTTTCTCAGGGAAATCGGGATTGGAGAGAAGGAAGTGAGGGAGAAAGGCAATCTACAGTTCCTGATGCAGCATAAGGTGGCAGTAAGAAATGTATGTCTCAGACCACTTCTGAAACAGTTCTTTTTCATTCTCAAAACGCAGACCAGTTGCAATGCTGAGAGTTCAGCAGAGAGCAGAGTCATGTTCTTCTATCAGTCAGGAATCCCTTACTCCTTCTAATAAGTGCAGATTTTTTCCAGCAAGCAGCAGGGAATGTTATGCACATGTCACAAGACTTTTCTCCAGCCTTTTGGACTGCCTCACCCTCACTGAAGTTAACAGTGAATAAAGGACAGTTTCCCAGCATCCTGCTCTAGTGGATTTTTTTTTCCCCCTAGGGCCCATTGGAATAGCGTGTGAATTGTGGTGTGAATAATCTACAATATATGCTTACAATGTGTCGTTTTGCCTGCCAGGGGATCATTTGCAAAAAGTCAATAAAGGAGAGATACAAACCCGGCCAAATAAAGTTATTTAAAACCATGTATTTGTGGGATACTGTTCACTCGGTGCAATTAAGAAACCTGAGGATACACCCAGCAAGGGACTAGGTACCCACAAATTAAGCACCTGTAATGGCCAGTAGTGGCAGAACCCAGAATGAAGCATTATGCGTTAAGACCGAACCCATCATGAGGGAAGAGGGCTAGGCATTTCCAGAGGATGGTCCAAAAATATCTCCATGCGGAGCTGGAATTCGCCTGTGAGCAGAAAGTACTCATCGCACAAGGTGGATCCAAACCCTAATTCACCACCTCCCCTCCATCCAGGGAGTTTAGATATCTGACTTAAGGTCAGCAATATGGTGCTGCTACCCTCACAGGGACCTGTTGAAGCTGGGTGCCTGCAGATTTTCAGTTATGGCTCTCTAGGATTAGGCAGCTGAATACATTTTTTCCATCTCACAGTTTCTGGTTTAAAAGCTTGAGGCCCCTCTATGTTCATTTTGCAGCTGTCACTTAAGTGTAATAATGTGACTTGGTAGTGTCCTACCCGTAATACAGTTTTATCTCTTTTGCATGATAGTTTAGCATCACCAACTTAGAACTGACTGATTTTGCTATCCTAGGTGCCAACAAATTGCTGAAAGGCTCTTTTATAACTTGCCGCCTGGGAAGAGGCAGTGGTCATCTTATGACAAGAGTATAAATAATTCGCAATCCATGATTTCTGACAGCTAAAGAAGTTAACAGAAATAGGTTGTATGGAGCTTTTCATTTCAGGGACTGCTAACTGGTATGGCCACTGCCACAGCTGCTCCTTGCCAGTTGTGCTAAATTAAAAGCCTCCACAAGCCCTGCGGTGAAGGGAAATCCAGCAGCCATACAACACAAACGATGCCACAAGAGACTTTCTGCCCAGTTGCCAGGCCAGAGCTCTTCATGGACTGCTCTGCATCCTTCTGGTGGCTCACCTCTTGGGTGCCTTCCCTGCTCTGCTCATCTGGGGAGGAAAAGGGCTCGTTCCTATACAAAGAAGTGGGTAGGGCCACAGCAGAAGTTGCTCAACAGACATCTTTCCTTGGTGGAAGAGGGAACCCGTATATTCCTTTCCCAGATTATAGCTTATTTGATTCCTGTGTTTAGAAATGGTAGGTAACTTGTGTCCAAGGCTGAACCAGGAGAGAGGCCACTTAGTCCTGTGACAGGTCCAGTGCCAGAAAGCACAGAAAGCATGAAAACAGCTCTAATAATGGAGAAGTTCTGGCAACATCATTTGCAATTTCTAGGCCTCTTGCTTGTGTACTTGCTACCAGCTCAGACAGGGCTCTCAGACAGGTCGGGGTACAGATCCAGTAAGGTCTGGGTTAACAGTTTAGGGATGAATAAAAGGCTGAGTCCAAGAACCGTTGCACAAATGATTTTCAGCATGTTGGATGAAAAGACTAATCTGGTCAAGCTTGGAAGAATGCATAAGAAAAATAGCTTCTGATGTGCCAGCAGCACCCTGGTACCAGGCTGCAGAAAAGAGAAAGGAAACGCCTGATAGTCCTCAGAGGCACGTAAGTTTCCTCTGGGAGGTGCTCTACAAAAAGCCTGAAATGTCTTTAATCACATCCTCCCTGCTTTTAGAGCTGGTAGCATCCATCTAACAGAGCGTGATGCTGCAGCTCATGCAAGAGGACATGACCTGGCCATCCTTCTGGGCTCCTGTTCCCTGTCTATCCACAAGGTGACCTCCAGACCTGACCACTTCCAGCAGATCCCTTGCCTACATGCGGCGACAGTTTTGCAATGCTCCTCAGTCGCTGCCGTCGCAGGAGTGCAGGAGCAGCATGAGACTGAGGAGCCGAAGTGGCCCTTGAGCAAGAGTTTTTGAGGAATTCTCCTCAATGCTACTCTACCCACAGACGCTGCTGCTGGAGTGAGTCTGGGAATGTTCCACACACATGGGCAAGAAGCAGGAGGAGCTCAGCTTCACGCTCGCTGCGGGAAAACTGCACAATGCCCAACTTTTAGCTGACTCCTGGCATTTAAAAGAGTTTAGGGATGGGACCGTTCAAAACTAACAAGGCTGTTTTGAATGTCCCGTGGCCAGCTCACATTAACTAACCAGTTTATGTGCTGTGGGCTTTGGAGCATTATTGTCTTTCTTGCACTGCATGTTGAGATAGAGCTGTGCCTTCTGACTGTTTTTAATGAAGCAAATGTCTGAGGTCCTGTTTTGCAAATGCTTAACCTATTTTAATATACCACAGTAACATTGTTGGAGCCTCTGGGTTTTGAAGACAAAAAGGTTTCCTGGGAAGAGTTTTGATTTTACTGGCCCTCTCAAAGGATATAAATTCTGCATTTTGTAGCAATCGTCACTACTATACTTAGGTGACAAAACCAAAAAAAACCAAACCCCAAAAACATTTGGGAAAATCCATCAAATCTGAGACAAATAAGAATGCAGTGACAGAGTTTTCTGAATCTGGCCCTCAATCACAATAAATCCTGGAGTGCCTTATTGTACCAGCTTATACCACTGTATTTTAGCAAGGAAGTTGTAATGGCATTAGGTTAGCGGCGGGGTTTATACTGTATGACTACTGCAGTGAAACCTTACACATACCCAGAGACCCCAATGTCATTACACATAGGATGAAGCTGAATTAAGGAGGAGAAAACTGCAAGAAAAGGAGTCATTCTTCTGACACAGTGAATTTCTGTGCATGCTTCACTAGATTGAGCCATGAGAGTGAACAAGGAGAAGGTGCCGGTGAGCACAGCAATGTCTGAGCTGTCCCAACAGCAGTCCCCTGGCCTGTCACCAAAGGGGCAGGGAGGTGGTGCACGGGGAACAGCAGATCTCTTATGAAACCACACTTCCCCAGCACAACTTCTCACTTTTCAGAAGTTAGCTGCTGGATGCGTTCTCCCTGAATTTCTCTAACCCCTTCCCAGACCTGTAAACTTCATCCCTCCATTACATGCTAGGGGGGAACAAGTACCACCATCTCGTTCTGCATTACTGCAGGAGAAAAGGACCGTTTGTTTGTTTGATGGTGGCCTTTACACCACGTGTATTTGACAAGGAGTTTGCACTGCCGGTTGTTGAGGGGTTTTGGTGCTTGCTGTGGCAGGGTGAGCAGGTCCCACCAATGCCAAGGAGGGAGGCACCAGAGCTGTGGCATCCTGCCCTTCTGCCTGGCCCCAGCCTCAGCTGCACCCAGGCTCAGGAGGTGCTCATCCCGCTCCGTGCTAAGCTGCTTCATGGAGCTAGACCCGCAGGATACTATTGATTTGATTTCCAGCCTAGTGGGAGAAGACAGGATGGCCAAGGCCTGTCTTAGGTCAGTTTAGGCTGCTGTGGAAATGTAACTTTCATTCTAGAAATGTGATAGTTGTTCCCTAGTCACTTTTTTCACACCAGTCATTTTCTGTAGACTTATACCATCTCTCTCACTTGCCTGTGTTCCCACAGGATGCAAATAGATTTCCAAACAAAATTCTTCTGAAGGGACATTGCTGGTTTAACCTCCGTACAGTGCTGCCAGTTTTAATGACCTTTGGTCCCACAAGCTGAAAATAGCCTCCTGAAATCAACGGGATTCCCTGCAGAGTCGCGCTCTCCCCAGCGTTAATCAAGATCTTGCATGTGCCACAAGCAACGCCAGGCGTCCGGCTGCGTGACCTCGCTGAAGCCGTGATGCAAAACCAGGGGCGAGCCCTGGGGCTCGATGCAGCCTTTTCTGTCATCATCAGTGCTGTGCTGCGAGGCCATGTCGCTGCTGCTCCACGGGACGTTTGAAGACGGGGTGCCACACATGCCTGTAAGAAGCCTTTGGGCAGCAGACTCTCCATTTCCAGGTGTAGGAGACAGAGAGCCCAGATGGTTCTCAGTTTCATTTTGACCCTGCAACAACTTTTCTATCCTCCCCTCCATCTTTTAAATTATGAAAAGAGGAGATCTGCTGTGGATAGCAGGTAACCCCTTTTCAAAATCACGGGGTGATCTCCCAGCTCTCCCAATCTTTCTCTGCAGTAACTTTGTGCCCCAGTGCTCAGGGCAGCTGGATAGAGAGAGGAACTTCTTGAATTCTAGGTATCGGAGACCCTCCTGAAGCCTGTGTGTCCCCATAGTCTATCCGATGTTTTTTTCAAGAGTTTTGCCAGATCTTCTGGGCCAGAGCCTGTGGTTTTGGAAGAGGAAACATTATTTGTCTCATAATACAGACATCAAATACAAACAAGGGAGCTGCAGTTCCTGGCATGAAAGCTTTTTGTAGCAATTTACTATCCAACATCCTTATAATTAATGAGGGCTATAACCACTATTTTTAGTACAGCTAAAATGAACTGTAAGTTATCAGAGAAAGACATGTTGTGTAATATGTGACTAATGTATCATTTACCAAGAATTTGTATTAGATTGTTGAAAATTGCAAGGAAATTATTTCCAGAGTATTCCAACTGTGCTGGATGCTCTTTGAGCATACAGTAGAAAGCAATCCATGGTTTAGCTTGCCTGACTGGTTAATTATGCCAAAGCCTTCAGAAAACTAAAGTACTATAATGCAAATCCAATCTACGTATTGCAAGAAAGATGTGGTCAAATATCTTTCAGGTGCAACAAGACTGAAATAATTGAAATGAACTGGGGCAAGAGGTGGAAAATGGAAATGGGAGAAGGTTGCCAATGGCAAAATTGATAAAATAAGAAGTTTCCTTGAATGGGGAGATTAGTCTAGCTGTTAAAGCCTGTCTTGATTATGGAGGGGCTGGGCCGAGCCATGCTCCCCCTGGCAGCCTCCAGCCTTTCCTTGGGAATACCTGAGCCTGGGAGGCAAGGGCAGAAGGGAAGAGAGCTGGCGGGAGGGGCTGCAAAGGGGGGAATCTGAAACCTGGCTAGGTGCCGGGAGAAAGCCGCTGTCCTGGTGTACATCTGATTTGTTCAGTGTAGGGTTTCGTCTCTCTGCTGCTGCTGAGGTAGCCAAGTGTCTTGCAGGATTTGCCTCTTATCTGCCTTTGCTCAACTGCACTGTCACACATTACGCAGCATCAAGTGCCCACCTTGGGAAACGGAGACCCAGAATCCAGCTCTCTGGGTGTCTGACCCGTCATTTCAGCACCAGCTTCTTAGATACATACCAAAAGAACCCCAACAAAAAAATCACAACCCCCTCCCCAGGTAACATCCTTCTTTTTAAAGAAGTAGCATAAAACTTTTTTGCTCTTCTCTTGAGATGGGGCACATTCTTCCCTACACAATGATGTTGTTTTCTTGTCTGGCAGTGTTGTACACACTGCCACAGCTATTTGCTATGCAATTCAATTCATAAAAGTCAGCAACCTGTTGAAGTGATTAGCCATGTTTGCTTAAGAGACGCCCAGTACTGGAATTGCTGGGAGAGTGCATTACAGGTCAGAGTTACAATATTGACCAGGATCTAGGGGGAAGCTTGTACAATCACATTAGCTATTCCTATTTATGACTTCTAACCTGGTTAACCTAAACACAGCTACTCTGAAGAGGTACAGGTGGGAAGTAATACCATATAAACTGTATACTGTATAAAGTTTATATGCAGCAAGTTGAAGATGGAAAGATGGAGGGGGTGGATCCTTGAGATGCAGATTACTTCTAGCTGCTAGGCAAAAGCACTGGTGCTGGCTGGAGCATCAAGTGTTCCAGCCCAGACATTGACATGTTCTTCAGGGAGTTCTCCAGCAAGGAGTGTAAGGTCACCAGTGCTGGCTTGATGCCTCGCTGCCTGGAGGATTTCCATCTGTGCCTGGAGGATTTTCATCTGCATCTTCTTGGGCACTTCCCGGCCAGGTGGCACAATGTGAGGCCAGAGCACATTTGGCACAGGTGTAAGATGCAAAACATGCAGGGAATCTATGTGACTCCTTGCCTTCACCAGAAAGTAAGGCAAAGGTAGAAAGAGCAGGTATTCATTATGGGAGAAAAATGTCCCTGTGATGGAGCACAGCCCTCAGAACACAAACTGGACAATGGAAACAGCAGTGGGATTTTTCAAAGCATGAAAGTAGCTTAGCAACACGTATTTATTTCCTGTTTTAGAGAAGGTGCTAGGAAGGCATGAATTCCTAGGAGATGAATCATATATAAAAGACACACATCGTTTAGCTTTGAAATTGCATGCAGAATACCAGTGAGACAATTCAGCATCTGCTCTCCTCCATTCATAAAGACCTGACATGTTGATCACCTAGCAAGCGTGCATCCAAACACAGTACGAACCTGGGAAGTCCTTGCAAAAAAGCATTTAATGTCTTTCCCCTCACATTTCTGTTAGTGGCACAATAAGTAGCAGGCATCTTACAGAAAAGTAAATCCTGTCCAGGAGATTATATTGGTACATGAGAAAACTTAAGTTAGAAATTTCCTGTGTTCCTAGTTTAGTAAGTAATCATGTAATAGCTTACTTCCAGGAGTCCAAAATCTAAAGAAGATGCTTGTTACAGTGTTGTTTCTGTTCTGGAAAGTGTAAAGCTTGATGATGCAGGAATTATGTTTCAGTGAAATCAAAAGAAAATCAAACTTTACTAAGACAATTGTCAGTTTGTTCTGTACATGAAGAGCTTCCTGCTTTCATGGTGACCTCCAATTTTCAAAACCAGCAACGCTGTTTCTGAAAAAAATCAAGTCCAAGTGGGCATAGTTTTACAGATTGCATTGATGGCAGTTATGGTTCAGCTATAAACATGAGATCTTTAATGGTCTTGAGCAAGCTAAACTCTATAGCTCTGTCATAACCGTACAAATATTGTTCCACCTGCATTGAAAGATATTTATTAACGCTTAGCAGTTTATATGAGGTCACTGACCTTTCAAACAGATCTCTTGTTGAAAATTTTATTGCCATGTTACAATGCTTGACTAAAAATAATTAACTTTCTACAACATTATTTAATGACATTGCCAAACTACCGACAATTAGGTGAAACAGAAAAGTGAGATCTTAGAAAATTCTACCTCCTGCTCATTGAGCTTTTTTTGAAAAAGAAAAGCAATATTTTTACAAATCCATGAACTTATAAAAATGTCCTGCTTCTATTCCCAAGGGATTTGTATGGTCTAGTAACTGCAGTATCCACACCGCCTCCTAATCTTTAATAGATTTGCCCTCCCAACACCTTTGTGAGAAAGTGAAAGGACTTTTTTTCTTTCAACAGATGGATATCTGGGAGATAGAACAAATCGAAGTGGACATGGCGTGGGCATGGACTGAACTGTGAGATGCTGCAGGCATTAGTATAGACAAGCAGGAAAATGTTCTAGAAAACAGATCTTGCAGCAAAATGCCCAGGTTTGTAACTAGCTTTTCACCCCACAGGCAATATTCAAAGCAACTCTTGATAATTACTCATTGCTAAGTGACTTGCTTGGCCTGCTGCAGTGATTATTAAAAAAAAAAAAATTCATCTGTCTACCCCTGCAGCTGTCTATACCGGGGTGTATCCAGGCACACCTTTAGTCCTCTCACGTGATGCTGTCTGTGGCATCACGACGGCAAAATTCCCTGGGGCAAGCACTTGCTGAAGCTTTGCTGGAAGAACCAAATGCTGCAGCCTGACAGATAAATTGTGAAGGAAGGAAGCACGGCCAGCAATAGGACTACCCTAGGGAATTTTAGCAATTGATAAAGAATAAATATGGTACCTGACAGCTGAGTGAGAGCGTGGAATAATGCACTTTTCAAGATCTCCCAGATGGTCCAGCCTCATTAGCTGTCTTGAAACACATAAGAAAATGGGATTTTTTCATGTTCTCCCATTCCTCATAGTTTTCTTTGATAAACCTGTACTTATAGTGAAAATAGCGATTTAGCCTGTCTTTTGTATTTACCTTCTCACTTGCAGAATTAATTACCCGGTCTTAAGTAATAATGCTTCATGTCTCCCCAGCACCTTCAGTCTCCCTGTGCCTGGTGGGAGGTTGGAAGATGGTTCAACCCAGGACAGAGCCATGAGTGTAGGGCTTGGGCGAGAGGACTGACCATTTCTCTGTGTCTTCCCTTGCCCCTGGGCCCATGTCAGCGGTGTGTGTCGGTGGCTTTGTCTCCAGTAAGAGAGCTCTGCAGCCACTTAGAAAATCAATTCCCAGGGTTTCTGGCTTGCTCAGTTCTCCGCAAGTTAATGTGCACACAATTTCACAGCTGATTTCAACCCAAGCCACTAATGATGGTAATAAATGTCTTCCAGTTGTATTAAGTCACATGTAATTGTGTATTTCAAAGAAACAAGAGGTACAGGACAGATTAGATCTATGAAAACATGAGATTAAATTCCTCTCTCACTCGTAGCAGCCCTATTTGAGTATCAGAATTGGTGTCTGTGTATTACTGATTTACATATATCTCTATTTATCAGTAAATTGAATATCTGTGCACACATATAATAGATCTCATTATTTTTAAAAGCAAAGTTTGCCTTGCTTTCAAAGGAAATGGGAATTCATCGCTCTGTTCGCACATGCCCCAGAGGCAGCAGCAAGCACTTTTGCTTGGGAGGTGTTCCTCGCTCTGCCTGTGCCCATCACCTGCAGAACACTTGCAAAGTGGAAGTTGTTCTTTTTGGCTGAATTTAAGGGGAAGCAAATCCAACCACAGGCTTCACTCATGTTTGTGGGAGATGGACAGAATTGCTCTGCCTGTAAAGCATGCTCTGAATGAAGGAGAAGGCAGTGTGTGTGTGTTAGGGCAGGTTTTAAAATTGACTTTTGGGTATTCTGGAGACACTCTGTGTCTCCTTACTCTGCCTGCCTATGCCAGGAGCCCCTTCCCAGTGACTGGGCACTACCTACTGAATAAGAACCATGAAGACCCCAAAGCCTGTGCGTCTCCCAAGGAATAAAGTATTACTGACATGGGAAATGGAAGCAAGAACAAATGCACGTTAATTTCAGGGCTGTCAGGATTTTACCTGAAAGTTACAGACAGTGATTGCTGAAGTAAAACCATGAACCATTTAGAAGATGTTAATGAAAGTATTTCTTCACACGAGCCAAGCCAGGTGATAGGATTGCGTTTTGAAGGGGGTGGCTAATACAATGGACTTCAAAAATACCGATAGCTGTGCAAAGGACGTACAGTGTGACAAAAGCTAATCCCACCCAGTTATCAGAAAAGCCCTGCATGGTGCTTAATGCTTATGTACATGTGCACTGTAAGAGTGTCACATATTAGACTCACAGAGTCACCCAGGCTGGAAGGGAGCCCTGGAGGCTGCCAGACCCAGGCGTCTGCCAAAAGCAGGGCTGCTGAAGTATGGAGCTGTAGGTAGGAATCAAGATTTGACAGATCAATAGCTTATTCCACTAAGTGTTCTAGAAGAATTAATGGAAATAGCAAGATGTAGAGGGTTAATTAACATCGATAATGTACAGTTGTGGGCTTGCTTCAGGGGCGGTGGGTTGGCTGACATGGATAATGTACAGCTGTGGCTTGTTCCTGCTAAGTAGCTAAATAGCACTGAGGAGGCCAGAAGGGAAGGAGCACTGGTGGAAGAGGAGCACTAGGTGAAGAGACTGGATGTAGGAGAGGCCCTGGGAGAAGCTGAGAGGAGAAGGGGGCCTGGATGAGGAGAGGCTGGCTGGAGGAGAAGCCAGGAACCCACACACAGCAGAGGCAAGAAGCAGGGTGGACTGGCCTGAAGAGGATGAAGAAACAGCACGGACAGTAGATGAACCTTTGGAACCTTGTGTGGGACTGGTGGTGGTGCCGAGGCATGAGAGGGCTGGTATGGGACGGTAAAAGCCTTGTTGCAGCTTGATAGTCTGGTAGTGCTGCGACAGCAAGATACAGCATGATAATAAATTATATTATCTATTAGAATAATTTAAATTATTCTAAATCAATGAAAGTTGGGAAGTGCTGAGCTTTATTAGGCTGAAAAATAAATGGAGTGGTAAGGCTAGTTGTTGCTTGACTAGGGATGCTGTACAGCAGGGTTGCAGATATCATATATTCCTCCAGACCAGCATCCTGCCCCAGGTCTGAGACTCCACTGCCTGTAAAAAAAAAAAAAAAAACAAAACACATGAAACATGAAAATCCCTGAGAAAATGCCTGTGTAACTGCTGCAGCTGTCTGCAGGACAGTAAGTCGGAGTAACTGCTTTCAGATGAACTAGCTCTCTCATCCGAAGTTAAGTCATATTAGCATCAAGCTGCTTTAACGTTTAAGACTATGAATTATTTGAAAGAGTGTCACAGAAGAAGGTGAAGCTTCTACAATGAAGTCTGGACCATCCCCTGTCAAATCCATTTTAGAATCCCAATTGGGAAGGACTTACCATCATTTACATTTCCCCTTGAACAAGGACACTGGCTGAGGACTCCAGGTGGAGCTTGACGAAAAATCTGAATGCCTCTAAAGGAAATTTATCCCAAGGGAGTCTGGTAGCAGATCAATATCATATTCTGAATATCTGCCCAGCCCCTTGTAAATTTTTATTATTTTAAGTGTATTGGACTTATAGGAAGAAAAGCTAGAAATTGTACAACTATCAGGATTTTTTCCCACCCTCATTTTAGTTGCTATTTATTTGATATGGCATATGCACAGTTATGTATTAATGAAGTTCAAAACACATAGATTCATTTGTGCCTGGGATATGAATCCTGCAAGGTCCTATGCTGAATGCAGACTAGGTAAAATTTTTGCAGTGTGAGGAAAAAAAACAATTGTAAGGCTGATCACTCAAAAGACTGAATGTTTTGTTCCTCTTCCTTCAGCATGAGCTGCTCTAGCCAAGAATGTTAACTCAAGTAACAAAAGGGATGGCTGAAGGGGAAGTGCAAGATGAGGCTTAACATCCTCCAGACCTGAACCTAAAGTACTTTCTGCAGCCAAAACTGCTATTGTTGCTAAAGAGCCTGTTGTCAATTCAGGGACACAGGAGCAAGCCTGCCTATATCACTCAAAGTTTGAGAGGAGTAAATTACTGGAGTAACAGTGTGAAAAGAGTGTCTTGTCATCTGGGAAGACCCAGAAGATGGTCTCATATGCATCTTTATGAAGGTCCAGATTTTCCCAGATGTTAGGGATTCACTCCTTAACAACGAGTGTCCTTTCAAAGCCCTGAAAATGTCCAAAGTTCACCTAGTCAGGCCATTAGGCAGCTGTGCTGCCTGGAGGAGTGGGAAGGAGTGGAGCAGCCAGCCTCACTGCTTTGTGGTGCCTGGGGTCAGCCGAGCCTCGGGACGCCGCAGAGCAGAGAAAGGGTCTCAGCTTGTGCACCCCTCCATCCCCATGGGACAAGTGCATCTTTCCATTTCCCATGGGTAAACTCAGAGCCTTTGCTCAGGTCCAGTTACAGCTTCATCAGTGTTAGACGAAATGAAGACCTGCACAGTGTAATTGCCCTGGCATTGGACTGCATGGGTGTTTGTCCCAGGGTACACCATGACTGGTAAGCAGGGACCTGGTGACACTCTGGCTGCGATGCTGAACACATCTGGGGCTGCTCACAGACTGGCTGAAATGGGAAAAATGTTGACTCACGGGAATAATATCTGGCCTTCTGGTCAGAAGAGCACGGTGGTTACCAGGCACGAATAGGCAACCCAATGCACACACTTCTTTTTTTCCCCACTACTGCCCATGCAGCGAAGGTGCAATTTAAGGCTCAGAGAGTGTTTCCCACGAAGGCAGAGGGCAGTGGGTTAGTGGCTTCCTTCCTTGCCAGGCTGCGGGGCTCCCTCGGCTGTGCCGTGGCAGGCGGCAACGAAGGAAGGAAGCGGATAACACATGGCCGTCCTGCACACACCGAGCGGGGCACAGAGGAAGAGTTAGAGGTTGTGAGCTGTGAATATCCGGGTGGGAGAATAAAAGCCAGGTGATACCGATCTCCAGATGGGGCTTGAGCTCTCCCCCAGTGCCTCTGCTGGGTCTGTGAGAACTGCTCAGGAGCTGAGACCCTACTGCTCCTCCCGAGCAGCGCCTGCCATCCTGCCTCCGACCTGATCCATGGCACCATGCCATTCGGGTCAGGGAATACCACATGGCAAGTCCAGCCCAGGCTTCAGCAGGACCCTGGAGGCAGCAGGGTGCTTGCTTCCTTTGATGGTGTGATGGGAAAACCCCAAGTAGGAGACAGAGAGAGAAGCTTCAAAATTAAGTATCCAAAAGATGCTCCCCCCCAAAAAAATCCTCAAGACAATAGTTGTATCTACACTGTTTTTCACTCTACTATGGTTATATACCTATTACCTATCTTAAAAACAAGTAGTGTTGCCAGGTCAATGTATCATTTATTATCTTTTATACATAACCTTGCTTCTGTGTTCAGCCTCACTATTAAATGCGCAGGGAAGTAACAGTTACTGGTTTGGTGGGAAGCGTATATATTCCCAATATTACAGTTTGCCTTCTATTTTAAATAATACAGAGAACAGGAAAAACACAGTGCACGGAAAAACTGCAGCGAAAATTACAACCTAAGTATTATTCCAGTATCTAATTGCACTGAAATCTGAAAGAAATAGAGACGTAATAGAGATAACTCTTGTAGCATGTCTTTCCAAAAAAATATACCAGATTAACTAAAGGATTAAAAGCAAGGATGAGGAAGAAAACAAAGTGGGTGATAGCGGCAGTAAATGAACAAAAAAAGGAAAGATAATCAGGTCTTGTGCTTAAACAGAGCCTTCCACTGGGCCACAGTTTGGTGTGAGAGACACTGAGAATGCTTTTGTTGTTGTTGTTATTCATGTGGCTCGTGGTTCAAAGATGAAACACTGGAAACATCTGTGCTCTGCTCTGCCCTATTTAAATCACTTCAGGACAAATCCAGCCCTGTTGTAAGTGGGTGTAACTCTGTTCAAGCCAGTGGAGTTGCACCTGCTTACACTAAGGCGAAATTTGGCTCAGTTTGGATCCAAATTAACTCAACATTTGGAAATAAAAATGAGAACCTTGGCATATTCCAGCATTTCCTCTGGAATCTCATAACGCCTGAGATTAGTTTATCTAATAGATTTACAGCTTGAAAAATATTTTATTCTGCTATCAGCTCAGTCCAAAAATCTCCCTCTCCCTGCTCCTTCCATCCTTCCTCCCAGCTCTCCCTAGGCAGGAGGATCGCCTGCCTTGGCCCATGTTGGCTTGCTGCAGCTGGTGGGGAGCACAGCTAACAGCAGCACATCCTTTTTGATCTCCAAAGTGCTCCACAGGAGGCAGATTCCTGTTGGTAAGGCTGGCCCTGCTGCACTCATCTGCCAGCTTGCCCTCAGACCATAAGGATGTGAGCATCCAAGGATGAGGGATGCTTCCTGCACCGGCACTGCCAAGGACCGGGACAGCAATGTCTGGCATCACTGGGAAGGAGGAAGTCTGGTTTCCTCCCTCAATTACTAAAGAACTGGTCCAGAGACTTATGTGGGGAGGAGAGTAATTTATCTTTTTTTTTTTTTTTTTAATTATTTTTGCAGCTTTGTGCAACTACTACGTTTCATTAGCAGTCATAAGGGACAAGTAGTTAAGCCTGAACACCGGTAAACATTTAAAGGGGTATCTCTCAAAGAAACGAAAGCACAAGGAAATGTCGAAGATCCTCCACACCAAACCCATCCGTTCAGAAAAAGCCTGAGTAAATAGATAGCCTAAGCAATGTGTTGGGAAAGTCAACAAACCCAGGCTCTCTCACATAAAGGGGGATGTGCATTCCTGAACCAAGGATTCTCTCCTGAGGAGACCCTGCCCACAACCCTGGGAAGTGCAGAGTTACAGCCTGTTCATGCAATTTCTTGCTCAGCCCTCCAGAAAGAGTAGTCCAAGAAAGCACCCTGGAGCCTAAGAGAATCTGGCTCAACAGAGCAGAGTCACTTGCGTTACACTTGGAAAAGAGCTGCAAGACAGATTAGTCTTTGCATTACACATTTGTTATGTTTGAACATTTTTATATGTGCATAGATACATGTATGATACCCCGGCCTTTCAGGGACAGCCAAGTGAGCACACTGTCATGATCCCAGATGGCCTGTAAAGCCACCAGCAACATTGGCAAAATTGGTAGGTGGTAGGAAACAGTGCTTGGAGAAGAGGGAGAACACATATGGCTCAGCTGGGAAAGCAGTGGTCTCTGGGGTTAAGTACTTGCACAATCACAGAGTGGCTGAGGTTGGAAAGGACCTGTGCAGGTTTTGACTGCGGTAGATTTAGTTTTCTTCACAGTAGCTGGCATGGGGCTATGGTTTGGATTTGTGCTGGAAACAGTGTTGATAATTCAGGGGTGTTTTAGTTATTGCTGAGCAGCTTACACAGAGCCTGCTCATCATACCACCCCACCAGCGAGTAGGCTGGGGGCTGCAAGGAGCTGGGAGGGGACACAGCAAGGACAGCTGATCCCAACTGACCAAAGGAATATTCCATACCATATGACGTCATGCTCAGCATATAAACTAGGGGGAAAGTTGGCCGGGGAATGGTTGGGCATCAGTTGGTTGGTGGTGAGCAATTATTTTTCATTTGCATCACTTGCCTTTCTTGGCGTTTATTTCTCTCTCTCTCTCTCTCTCTTTGTTACTTTCCTTTTAATTACAATTTTATTTAAGTATTATTATTATTACTATTATTTTATTTTCATTTTGTTTTATTTCAATTATTAAACTGTTCTTATCTCAACCCACAAGTTTTCTCTTTTACCCTTCCTGTTCTCTTCTACCCCGTCCTGCTGGGGAGGGAGTGAGCGAGCAGCTGGTGGTGCTCGGTTGCCAGCTGGGGTTAAACGACAACAGTACCTCTGGAGGTCACCTGGTCCAACCCCTCTGCTCTAGCAGGACCACCCCTAGAGCAAGCTGCCCAGGACCATGCCCAGACAGCTTTTGATATCTCAAAGGTGGGAGACACTTCAACCTCTCTAGGCAACCTGTGCCAATGCTTAGTCAGTACTGCCCTGGTAGAACCTCACAGCCCAGCATCTTTCCATCTTTCAATCACAGGATTGCCATTTCAGCCTCATCTCAGCCTGGCAAGGGAACTGAGCTGCTGCCCTGCCTGTGTGGGATAGCAGGTGGGTCACCTGAAGGGTCAGGAAGGTGGTGATGCCACCACAGGGCATATTGTCCTGTTGCTTCCCTTTTCAGCTTCATATTCACCTGAATATGCAGAGTATATTCATCCAGAACACAGCACAAACTGCACAACTGAAAAATCAATAAACCAGTGGAAAGACAGACGCAGCTCAAATGGAGCTTTATCTGGCTTTCATTAATAGACATGCTCCTGTCACCTCAGGCTTCAGAGCAGCATCTCCTGGTAGATGTTTGAGAATCGGCAGTCCCTCCACACCTTCATCTCTTATGGGAGGGAAAACAAGCACATGCTACAGCAACACTCCTCATCTATGCCAAGTCTCCAGCCAAATACAAGTTGGTCAAATGATCTACCTTGTGTTAGCTTGTATGCTGCTTTTGTCACTATATGTTTTTTACCAAGACTGCTTTATTAAGCCTTTGTTATTGAGCTGAGGAAAGAAGCTTGTTAATAATACTGTCCATGTCAGGATAAGACTGAACACATTATTTGTAAAATGGTGAGGCATGGCTTTTCTGAAGGCAACTGTCAACAGTTGCCATGAACACTGTTTGAAAGGCTATTTGCCTGTAACAATTTCATGGGCAATGAAGAACCTACTCTCAAACCACAAATAGCAATCAGCTCACCTTCCATTTCCTTCTTGAGTTTTCCTATTTAAAACACACTGGATTATTTCCCAGCAGCATGCAAATAACAGAGTTTGGATCAACAATAAGCTAAAGAAGAGCACAAGGAAACAGAGGGCTACACCACCCAGACAAGGACAGCAACAACGAAGAAACCTTTTATTAAAGTAGATGTAAATTCCTGTTTGCTGAAAATCAGTGGAAATTTTGCCATTTACTTCAAACTGCTGTGGTCTGGTCCATAAAAGTTTGAATCTAAACACAAAAAATATAGCACTGACACTTTGGACACTGAGGAGAAAAAAATAAATTAGCCCATCAGCAGAAATGAGATATTACATCTTTTTTGGCTCTGTTTGGGTTCTTTTGGAGGTGAGAAATCTTATAAGCATACTTAGTGGTGTGTTTTACTTTATGCAGGAATCAAGCTAGATTTTCATTTCTCCTACAAATGTTCTGAAGTGATTTTTACACTCAGTAAGTCTGCATTAAGAAGGGATGAAAAGTCAAGTCCATGGTGGCATACCTTGGATGGAAGGTTAGCAAGGATCAGCCAAAAAAATTGTAAAGAACATCATTAGGTTGTTAATCCTATGATAATTCATAACTAGGAGCTAACTCCTGCCATCAAGAAATCAAGATATACCTCTTATTATCAATGACTGTAGGATCTCTGATATTTCTCCCTGTCACATAGACTGGTGGCAAGATCCAGTCAGCGTAACCTGTAACAGTGATGACTTGTGTCATCCTTCCTTCCTGATACGTAAAACCTAGAGAAGAATTTGTTCATCTTGGCTTCTGATGACACGGGTCGGTCAAGTCATCTAACTTGAGTTTAGGGGGTTTTTAATGCTTCACCAAGACATGAAATAGAGCCACCAAGTTTCTCCTGTCATTGGAGTCAGATTTCATTGAAACCACATATTTCTAAGTCTGGAATTTACCCAGAAAGCAGGAATATTTTTGCCTTTCCCACAGATGTCTGTGGGACAAACCTACCAATCTGCACAATTGTTTGTGATTCCATGTGCTTGTGAAAATGATCAACTCTCATAGTTGCCTGTGATGGTTACTTGCTGTGTTTTTGACTTGCTCCATTACTTATTTTCTTCTGTCTCCCACTCAGCAGAAAAGACAATTGCTGATAAACAATGCTACTGCGTGATTCCAAACTGTGGATGAAAGAAGCTGAGAGGGAGGGGGAAATAAGAGAGGGTAATTTTGTCATATCTCTTTGACCCGAAGCAATAACAAATGTGAAGTCTGTATGATCATGGGTGATGTTTTTATATACGTATCATATTTTAGATTGGTTTGGGGAAGAAACACATAAAATTGATTGAATGGTGATGGGGCAGTAATTATGCAAATAAAGCAACTTGACCATAAAACACTTTAAAGGGGAGAAGGTAGCTTGGTAACGAGTAAGTGTAAAAACACGGTTATTGTATCTGTCCTAATGCCCTCCCATCTCTCCTGCCAAAGCATGAAAGGAATGGATGTTGTGTGACAAAATTAAAACTTTATAAAATGTCAAATGAAGGTTGTAAATAACTTGTCCTTATAAAGAGCATGTCTTTAACTGTCAACTGTGTCTTTGTTACAATTTTGTTCAGTCTTGGGCAAAGTTCAGTTTTATGAGACCAACCTTATGCAGCAAACACACCTTTGCTCTGCTGCTTTACTGCAGTGTTAATGGTTCATTTGCCTTTGGGGGTAGGGGAAGGTAAGCGCTGCAGTTCTAGCCTTTACCTTATGCTGCTCAAATGAGAACCATGAGGTAACATGAGTTCATTGAATCATTCTGTGACTTATTCTCAGTTGCTGTGATAAGTAAAAGCAGAGTATTCCCCCACTGCCCACTCCGCAGTCCCTGTATTTTTGCAGTTGCAAGAATCATAAGTGATGTGAAGTGGCAGATGCTTGAGAAGGGGAAAAGGAAAGGAATCATGCACATTTTCATCCTGATCACAAACAAAGCCTAAATAAGAGTACTGTCTATTCATTGTTTTTCTTGACACTCACTATGTTGTGTCCAAGGTGTTTTGGCCCTACCCCAGACCATATGTGTCTCTATAGGTCATTATGACCCCCAAAAAATTCAACCCCAGTCTTCAGTTACATGCACCAAATCCCCACAGCCCTTCCAGCCTTCCTCAGCATCAGCCATGTGCTAGTGGCATTCCCCTTGGAGAGGAAGGGTTAACCAGCAGCCACCTCTCCAGCAAGTCCCTGGCTGATCCATACTGATAACAGCAGTCAAACTGTTAATACATTTCTATGGGCTTCCTGTATTTTTATTTGCCTTAGTCCCACAGGTAAGGCAGCTGGTCAGAGCCTAAGGCATCTCCACCCTTTAGAAAAGAGCCTGGACCATCTTTGAGTGGAAACCAGGGCACAGGAGTGGAAGAACACTCATCTGAGCACAGACTTGGCCTTAATTTGGTCTAGATTTGGGATGTGGTGAAGAACTCTCCAATACCAGGGAAATCAGAGATCTTTGTCCAGAACAGCCATGGCATTAGTTTTAGAAAAGCAGAAATTGCCTGCAAGGACAGACTGGTGAGCAGTAAGACAAGAAGGAGAGCTACAAGCTTGCAATGTAACAGAGAGGGTGGAGAGCATTTCACAACATACACTCTACCTAAACAGGGCTATCGGGAGATAGCTGGGGATCCTAGAGAGATCCTATTTTTTGGCTGGCACTTTGTCCAGGCAGAGTTTGAACTTTTCCCACATCAGCTCTGGCATGCCCTTGGCCAACTGCTTTCCTCAGCATTGAGTCCAGTGCCTTTGGGCAGGTTCAGTGTGTAGCACAGTCTGATTGTTCCTGTGCTCTTGGCCTGATGCTTTTGCATGTCCCAGAGAGTCCTGCTGTGCATAAACAGGCCAGTTCTGCAGCACAGGCTTCCTTCTGGACAAAACCACTTCTCTCCATTCTCTATTGATTAACTCTCCCAAGCTGAACGTGGCCTTCGTGCGTACCCCTCTGGAGGATGACACAACGCTGCATATAGGCAACCATACTCCACTCAAATACCAATCAGCAGTGTCAACATGATATGGACAGCATGCTGTTGGGGTTTTGAGGTATTAGAGACAGTCATTTATCAGAAGTGGCTTCACAGGGATCAGCTGTGCACAGTATCCTCCAAAGATGACTTAGGGATCATCAAACAAAGCTAATAGGAGCTGGGTTCATGACAAGCCAAAGGTGGTGGTTCTTGCAGCAAGTGCTAGATCCGTGCAGTTTCTTGTCAAAGGACCCTGTGGATGAACATGGTTTACATGGGCACGAGGAGGAATAGGACAAGCCCTGGACAAGAGATCCATTGCAATCTACTATGTAAATAAATTGCAATGGCTAGGAAAGTCCAAAACATTCTGTGCTGAAAATAGTCAAAGTGTGCAAAAGAATTGAAGGAAAACATTATACATACTTGCCCTGTTTTCACACTTTGCAGGTGTGCATTCAGGTTTTTGTAACCGTTCTTAGAAACAGAGTATTGGGCTAGAAGGATCCTTGGTCTAAATCGGTACATTCACACGGATGTTTTCCCCACAATTAGACTGCCAAATGCTTTTTTGCCGTCTAGGTAGGACATAATAAATATATATATATAAAAAAAGAGGGATTAAATCTTGAACCTTTTGGGCAGAAAGTCACTCCCACCCCCATTATTTCACAGCTAGTTATGGAGACTAGCGGAAGCCAAGACTGAAAAGGTGAAGGTGAGGAATCTCAGCTGCTGTCAGCAGTGTTATAAGGCAAGACCATAATAATGCTAGAAACGGCCATGACCATATAGTCCAATAGTCAACATGAAATCAAGAGATGTTGATTTCTCCTGTGTGTAGAAACAGTGATTTTCATACTGTGTGATAAGATCAATAGGTCACCAAGCAGCAAACACCGTGTCATGACATGTGAAGGTCTATCTGCTCTGGGAAACCGGGAGCTCCTGCCCTGTACAGCTTTCATGGTGACTGTGCACATACTTCTTTTTTTTTTTCTTTTTTTTTTTCTTATTTGGTTTTTGTGCAGGTTTCTGGAGCTCTTGTCAGGCATGAAGTCTCACAGACAGTTAGACAGCCACAATGGTAACAACTTCCATGGCTCCGGTAAAGGCAGGAGTTCAGTGTCACCAGGTGAGATGACCAGGACTTGGTAAGGCCATGCTTTCTAGCCCTAGTGTTGTCATCTGCATTTAGTCCAGTGCCCAGCTGGACTAGCACAGAATTAGGGAGAGATAGGAAAGATGTATTTATTCTCTAACATCAACAGCTGGTATACTCAGGAGACAGCTCTTCAACACAGGACACATCAGACACCAAAGAAAAGGCAACATTTCAGTCCATGTCCTGCAGCTAGTCCAAACACAGAAGCATTATTCCTGCTGGGGTCATTTAGCACTTAAAGGTAACTAGTAGGCAAGTGAGGAAAAAAGTATCCATCTCTGATTTAAAAGCAATGCTTGAACCTGGTACAGCAGAAACAATAGGCTGTTTCCCAAGTGGAGATCAGGTATGTTTATTTTACTGAAATATATGGGTTTGTGACAATCAAAAGCAGATGTTCATTAACAGGCAGAGACATAGGTAGGTTTCCAAGGCATAAAGCACGAGGAGGGCAAAGAGGCAAAACATTCAATCTCCTGCCTTGCACCTGAACCTGCCCGGCCCCTTAAATCAGTTTTCAACAATGCTTTTTGATTTTCATGTTTTTAAGTTAACAGCTAGAGAGATGCTGCTCCTGCAAGCCTTACAGAACAAGCACTTTGGAGATCATTTTGATTTCTATTTCAGGATATTTTCCCTTTGTTTGCCTTTAACTTGACCTGGAATCCAGAACTAGATTTAACATCTGATGTCTGAAGATGTGCAGAGCTGAGCGACTTCTTTTATAAACCCACTGCAACCTTCAGCCTGGCGCTGGGTTCCTTCAGAGCCTGCATGTGCTCACATCCCGTGTTTGGTGCAGAGGGATCCCTGTGGATGTGTTACTCCTTATAAAGCTCTTATGTGTCTCCTAACAGTTTGAAACTCCCTTGATGGAGGTGAGTGATGTTGCACCAGACCAGGGCAACCTTATTTCAAGCAGGAACTGTCAGCAGTACCAGTGCAAGGTCAGCTACTCTGGTTGTTCCTTTCAGGAAACTACACCTCCTACGGACACCCTCATGCTAAACAAACCCCCGTAAATACATGTGCTGCAGCATTCCTCCATTTGCTGGCGTCATGAAGACTGGCAAAAAATGCCATGGCAGCAAATGTTAGCAGACTGCCAGACCAAATCAAGCCCCATTCTCCCTTGTACAAGGACAAGTCCAAGATAACTTAGCAGTTGGCTGAGTTTCTCTTTCCAAACAGTGCAGCAGAGTATCAGCAAAAGAAAGTCTTGGGAGTGTTTCTGCCAGGGAAATTGAGCGATGGGACCTGTCACCGGATTCAACACACCGGCAAAAGGATTATTTTTATCAGCCAACCCTAAGCACGCCTATAACATGGTTTTTAATTTTTGTCTACAAGTGCGTCTGAATTGCAGTTCCAAACCAAACTGAAGTCTACACACTGCAGATCAGTCACTTGAGTGCTTTAAAAATGAAAAACAGGGAAAAGAGACAGGGTGGATATTGCCCTGTGAAAATTCCACAAACAGCACTCCACATTCGCTTTCCTTCACCGAAAAGCCTGAGACACCTCTGTCCACCCACCTACGTGGCTCATGCTCTCAGAACATGCGCTCTCAGACCAAGATGGTTGGTTGCCCACTAGACTATGTGGCCTACAAGCTACCCTCAGTGGAAATGCTCCTGAATCTGCCTTGCAAAACAACTCTGAAGGGGAGGGGACCCAGCTCCTCAGCTGCTGCATTTCAGGGATAATAGTCCCAGAAGCAGAATTCCAGTCCTAACTCCTGCAAAAACCTTCCAGCCATGCAAATATACAACATATGATACCTCTGGCATAAAAGGTAATAATATTGACTATCTGAAGTCATAATGACTAATTAGATGTCCAAGGCTGAGTCCTGATTCTTGTCAGCAGAAGCTCTTCAGTCCGTGCTATCCTGAAAGGGAGGTGGCAGAAAGGAGCTTAAGGACAGCCTGGAGAAGGACCCCAGGGATGCTGGTGGGCCAAGGAGCTCCTCCATGTCCCCCTACACACGGTGCAGAGAACTGTTTCGGCAGGGTCAGGGAGCAATGTGCATATAGGTTGTTTGTCCACACCTGGCACAGACCTCAAGGCCATCTGAGTGGTAAGTAGGTCTACCGTCCACATCCACAAGGGATACAGCAGCTGGAGTCTGAGCCACAGAGCAGTCTCTGCATCCCCATCCCCACTCGGCTTCCATTGCCCAATCCCTCTGCTGCAGACCATGGGATGAGGACAACAAAGTTAAAACAGGTATTTGACACCACAAACCTTATTTCACCGTGTTATGAACAGTCACACAGGGCAGTCCTTATTTCCCAAGCTCAGCATTCAGAGCAAACACGTTGCTGTAATCTTTAGCAAATACATTTTTGCTTGCACAATAAATCTGTTCAGAAATCACACATTTCCATTCAAACTAGTCACTAAAGAGTCACGTGTTGAGGCCTATCTCTGCTTTGTGCTGACACTGCATAGGCAGGGAATCACGTGCCTTCATGAAAAAATATCCCCAAGTCTTAAGGCAGGACTTGGCTCAGGGTCACATAAGACTCACTCCACGTTTCATATCACGTTTCCTCTTCTTTCTTCACCAACCAGTCTTGACATACTTCATTTCTGTACAAGCAGACTGACACGCACCACAGACACACACCAAGTGGCTCTATCTATGCTGGGAAACAAAATGGGCCAGGGAACAGTCAAAGGAGGAGTACTGCAAAACACAGCCTGTGTCCCTAAGCTCTTTCACTCTCCAAAGCAGGGGGATAGAAATCCAAACCAGGAGCATTCCCTGGCCCAACACTGTTCCCTAACCATGGGCAGCAGCTGGGAAGGTGCTAGGGGGTCCCGACCAAAACCATGCCAAGAAGTCACCAGTATAAGCTGTTACACACCACTGCCCATGTCCTGGCGCTTGTGAGATCCTGATGGAGTCCGCCAGCTGGGATATCACCTGGCACCTGGAAGATATTCAGTAAATGTGTTGTCTATGAATGACTTCTGTGAGATTTCAGGAAAACAGTGGAGGCTTTCTCATCCGTGATGATCCATAAAATAAGTACCACCGTATATCGCAGTGGTGGAGAGAGGACAGAACATTTTCCAGCTAGGATAGTAATGCGAAAGCATGTGAGTACCCTGGCTGTACAACTCAGTTTATCTCATTGTATTTTTAATTTTCATTTGAACAGAGAGTAAATACTGATTTAAGTGGGTCTAATTCATAATTAGAACAGAATTTTGGCCGCTGCTTTAAATTACAAACCAAGCCAGTCATCTGCATTGGAAACAGTCATATTTGAGATAAACAGGAGCATATACTTTTAAAATACATAGTTATTGTATGTATTTTAATTAATTAATAAAATTTAATTAATAAAAAAATATTTTGCCATATTCTGGAATGAAGTGTTTTGCATTTTATTTCCTATTGGTACATATCCTCTTGTTTTTTTCATTTGTGTGAGTGAAAGATGTTTATCCATTCTATTTTTATGACCTACTTATTGCTGTTACCTGGAATGATACTACTACCTGAACTTCAGCAAAGAGAGGCTACCACTTCCTTGTATTGAGGAATGTAATAAATGGGGTGGAAAAAAAATCAGGAAGTGGTTTTATTTGGTGCTGTGGATTTAAAGATTTTTCCAGTCCCTCGATTGTCCAGAAATATATGAGAGACAGCCCTGTAGCTGGGAAGAAACAAAACGCACAGGATGAAACAGAGGGAGAGAGGGAGAAAAAGGGACAGAGACAAAAATAGAAAGAGAGGAAGAAGGAAGAAGGGAAAGCAAGCAAGAAGGAACCATCTGGGCTGATGGTCTCTTGCTCGCTCATGCATCCACATGCCACTACAACATTTACAAACCTGCAGCTCTGCTGGGTGCAAAGCATCCTCAATTTTCAGACTTCAGTGCTGAAGATCCTCTAAATTTTGCAGCCTATATGTAGATCTACATAGAGATAGTATGCTTGAAATGCGTAATTTAGCTACACTTCTTCCAACCTACCTGGCCTTCCCCTTATACACACAGTAGATCTCCATTTAAAACCTGAAAGGTATATACCATCTATGTTGCCCAGCCAGGGGCTGTATTTCCACCTTCAGGGAAGGTTTAAGTGTGAGGGAAGTGTGGTGGGAAACTTATTTTCTGAAGAGTTCACCACCCCCAGCAGGGCTTTACCTCTGGGTAACATACGTTACGTAGGTGTAGGCTCTCTTTTGAAACTCATGCACAAGACCATTCTGTGAAAAAGCTTCTGCGCAGCAGTGAGGCTTTTGCAAAGGCTGGTGTATGAAAGGCTTTCAAATGCATATACTTTGGTCATGGTCATGGGAAGCCATAAGTGCAAGACTACATCCTCTGCTGCCGTGCGTTCACAAAACTGCAGTGATGCTGGTAGATGAAGAACGCTCGACATCAGGTGAGGGTCAGCTGCAAAATGTCTGTTTTTCCATGTGGAAGAATTAACTGGAAAGACGGTTTAAGAACAATATTCCATGACGTCAGTGGTGTTTATGACATGTCCTTTAATTACCCTTACCAGTAAACCAGCGTGTGCACTTTAGTACTGCAGAGTAGGGCATACTTCAAAGAAAATAACAGCTCTGTTGATTAGCTAATGAATATGCTATCAGAGAAGGAAAGGAGCCTTTTCACTATTGCTCACTGTAAAGAATAATGCTAATTAAAAACATACCGCATGCCTCAGGTCCACTGCTCAACTTTTGAAAAAATGAAACTCTCACATTCTTTCTTTCAGTTATCTACTTTGTATTTATTAATAGAAGGATGCTGCCCTGTTCCCTGGATGCACATTTAATTCACAGAAGCACAATAGTACACACAGAACAGAGGAGTAGATCTAATCATATCTGTGGCTGGAAAGTGACACCCCCCCTCCTCCGCAGTGCCGGGGAAGCCCTCTCCACGTGCACTCTGTCCAAGCCTGCTGGCTAATGAGGTTAGGTGATCGAGAGAGCTCAGATAGTCGCTGCTGTGGCTCCCCAATGCTTTTACCTTATATGCTTCCCTTGTGAAGTCCCCACTTTGCCTGGATTTACTGTGCCTAAAAGATCCATTTAATCTGGGCTTTTTTTCCTCTATACATCCCTAAACTCATTCAGACTTTGTGGGCCAGGTTCTGCACTTCTGGAGGACTGTCTCGTGGGGACAGCTGTCTTCAGGACAGCATACAGCCACAGTGTCTGTGGGTGCCTGTAAGTATTCTCTGATGCAAGCAGGACAAGTGCAGATCATGACAAAATCACTGCAAAATTACTGCAACAAACACTGTGGCAAATTACAAATTTCCCTTAGCCCCACTAAGAAGTTTGCCATCGGAAAAGGTACAACAGAAGATATAACTAAAAATTCTAGAGCATTTTCTCAACCAAAGAGGTTCTGCAAAATGTTTGTATTCCTATTGAAGGACTGTGGTTGTGATGAAAATTAATTTTTTTTGAAAACCAGATACTTTCAGCTCGTGAAATGAGAACAAGAAATGGAATCTCTTCAAAAATCTTTGCTGAAAAGACTTGATCTTCTGATCACACTACAGCTTCTGGTTCGTCCTGCTTTTCCTCTTGTGCTGCAGCTGTCTTTAATCTTAAGTCTTCTCCTTAAAAAGGTATATTCCCACTGCCTTCTGTTGCAATGTCTTTTATTAGCAGAGCTCCATCAGACTGTTACTACCTTGCTTGTCTCCCACCCATGCTGAGTAGGTAGCACACAGTCACCTTTTTGAACCACAGGGAGTATTCATTCTCCTTTAAACAGGCCATTTTTGCTCAGGACAGAATTTCTGGACCCCAAGTGCAAGCTCTCTCAGCAGCATCCCAGGGGGGCACTGCTCTCCTGCACCACCACTTAGGTGGTGGAGGTGGGAGTGTGATGCCTGATGCCTCAATGGCAAGGGATCTACCTGCCCTCCCACAGGTACAGGTGGTAGCCTGGGCTTTTAATAGCCAAGATTGCCTGATACCTCTAGCACATGGCAAGCCCCTGAACGACCGACTGAATTCCTCTGCCTTTTAGGAGGCTCCTCCCAATGGCTGGGGCTTGATCTAGGTGGCTGCCTTAGGTAGTCTCATTAATTACAAAGGTGTCAAACACACACTCCTCGCCTTTGCAGCTAACACAGCTTTTACATTGAACCAGACAGCTTGCTGCTTCACATGTGCTTGCCTGCTTTAGCTAGCCATAATTTAGAGCTGGGCTCATCTCTTTAAAAGGTCCTTATAAATCAGAGTTCACTTCTGCCACTGAGCTGTGAGGAGTTTGAGTCCTGACTGCAAGGGGAGCAAGAGCAGACCTGGGAGAGGTATGGAAAATCTCAGTGTAAATCTGCAGGGATAGAGAGGCAAGATTAAGATTTCTCAGAACCGTGTATGGTTGAAACCTCAGAGTCAACATTTCACTCCCATAGGCTTCCCCATTGACGGAGTACATTGAATCATGAGTGATGTATCCTGACCACCTTTTAGGTTGCCTAGAATAGGGAGAGCAGAGTGTACATCAATATCATAGTGCCTTGGTACATAACAGGTGTAAATATGAGTTTCTTTCAGCTTTTGCCTGAGTTTTTGATATAGGGTTTGTTTCAGAAGTGTTAATCCTTTGCTTTAGATAAGAAAGGGTTTTGCAGTGTGACAGATTTGACCCTGTCGCGCAAGCCTGAAACAAGTGGTCCAGCTCATGCCCCTAGCTACATGCACAAGGGAAAACTGCTCGCACCATTAAAGGCAGTGGGATCAGGACTGTTTTACACTGGAGAAGGGGTACGGCACATGGCTGTCAGTACCTATTCATGTCTTCCCTGATAAACTGAGCTGCAGAGAAATGCTAAGATATCGGTGTCTTGTTTACAAAGCCCAAGTCGGCTGGGCTCTGTGCTTGAATTTTCTTACTTTTGCTGGAAACTGATCATGGAGACTTAGAAAGGCAAGCTGTTTTTCCTGAATTTCCTGCTTATACAAAGCTTTCATTTAGTCCCAGGAATTTTATCACTACTCTGAGCAAAGCCTAAGACTGGGTAATAAATTGGGAGCTCTAACTTTAAAGACACCACTGGCCTCCTTCTGCCTAGCACACAGTTAATCCTAACAATACTTTGGGAGAAGTTGCCTTTTTTATTTTTCTGAGTGTTGCTAAAGTGCAGAGAGTATAATTTCTGCATGCTTATTCTGCGTGTAGCCACAGTTCTTTCAAAAACGTTGAAGGAACCTTTTGGTGATTGCAATGAAGAATAAATATTTTGTCAGTCAAACTTTTAAGAAACTTTTTTTTTTCCATTTGGTAAAATAGTAATCTTAGTCTCCAGTCTCCAGGCTCTCATCTTGATCGGGGAAAAAAAAAAAAATTAAAAAATTAAAATAATTTAAAAAAAAAAGGCAAGTCAAAGTCGCTGGCAACTACAGGACATCACCTTGCTATAAGGAAGGGAGTATTGCTGTTTTGGGGAGCCTGTTCCAGGCTGAAATATTCCCAATAGTTTAAAATAAAATTAAATGAACCTTGTTGTGTACTTCATTGATTCTGTGAATAACAGAGGGTATGGCTCATTTCTTGTCCAAGCCATGGAAGCCTCAAGAGGTGCCCCTGCCCCAGTGTGCACAGTGCCAGGCAGGGGGGTCTACCCAGACCTCACAGGTGCTGATCCTTGCTGCTGTCACTGATCTGGAGATGGTCTGTCATCCCAGCACTTCTTTTTTAATAAACTTGGATTCAGGCAGGACAGAACAACTATTGGCAAGTGTGGGTTATGGCAGAAGAAGGAAAGAAGAGTAAAAGATCAAATTTTAAGAAAATGAAGGCACGTGCATGCACACACACACACACACAGAAGATGGGGGTCCCCAGCCTGCCAGAGGTTCTTGCAGGCTTGGCGAAGGGCAATTTCAGCTTCTTGATCCTCAGGCACGTTGAGTCACCGTGAGCAGAGGCTGCCCACAAGCAGCTGCTCGTGATGCTGTTACGGCCCTGTTGCTGAAGTTGATGCACAGAATATCTCCCCTCCACCAGACCTTCTCCTCTCTCCCCTCCCCAGGCCCCTGGCCAAATACAGACCCCCCTCTTCTGTCACCAAGGCCACTCCTGCCTGTGGTGCAGGAGGCAGGAGAGACAGGTCTACCAAGATTATGCAAAACCCCTTCAGAGTGTGGACACTCACCAGGACCTGCCAGGCTGGTTTGGGGCTCCTCTGCACTGCAAAGGAGTCAGATAAATGACCAGCCAAATAGACAAGGCACATCCTCTCCCTCTCGTGCCACAAGACTGGGTCCTCTGTAAGCAAGGCACAAAAAGCAGCGTTATTTTTTTTTAATGTTGTTTATTCCCATGAGAAGAACAAGTAGGATTTGGATCACAGCTGGAGTTTGGTGCACTACAGAAACCTATCATTGTGCTCTCTGTTTTGTAAAATTATCACATTTGTAAGATGCTCCACACACCTCTGTTCATTATGCAGGCTGTGGTCTTCACAACATCAAAAGGTCACAGACAGAAGCCCTGCAGACCATGGCCTTCAAAGAAGGTCTCCTTCCTGCTTCTCCAAGAGCAGCAAGCTGCTTAGCAGCCCCTGTCTGTGTGCCATGCCGTAAGAGGTGATAGATTTTCACATCTTCTATGTTTAACTTCGAAACACAGTGCTTTCTTCTGTGGAACTCAGGAAGTACTTAACAGGAAACAATAAAGATGAAGGACAGATTTGGAGAGGAAGTAGGACATTTTAGGTAGGCAAAAAATAATTACTTATGCTGAAACTGGGTCAAAACACTACAGTGTTTACCACAGCTCTCAGGAAGAATGCCATGGGGTTTTTAATAAAGACAAAAATTCAAGATCTCAGCATTGGGTCTCATCCTGAAAAATAATATGGTTTCAGACTAAATGGAAACTAACCCAGCCTATAAATCACGATGCAGCAGATGTAATCTGCTCTGTCCTGAACCCAGTCACTTTTGGTTGGCTAAAGCTAATCTTCCAGCCAGCTTTGTTGCAAAGGCATCAACAGACTGAGCACTCATCTTCACCCCTTGCTGTCACTCCCATTGCTGATTATATTCATTGTTTCAGCTGAAGTTAATTTATTTTTTTAATTAATCCAGCTTCACGTTCTGGCCATTAGAGCTTGTTATGTCTTTATCTGCAAAGTCAAAGGCTTGTTAGCACCTACGGTTTTCTCCATGTGAAGGGACTTACTACACCAGTCACCTTCTAGTCTTCCTTTGGATACTCTAAGCAGACTGTGGTCTTTAAATTTGTCAAGGCCAGATGTTTCTCCCTGCCCTTAAACCATTTCTGTGGTTCTTTTCCCTACCTTTGCCAATTTTTCAACTTCCTTTTCAAATGTGGGTGCCAGGTCTGGATGCAGCATCCCAAAGTGAAATTGCCTCCTTACTCCTCCCTACTCCGTATTTTCCTGATTATTTGTTCAAGGAGTACATTAGCACTTTTGGTTACTACATTGTTCTGACAACTCTTGTTTGACTGTGTCCACCCAAGCACCTAAATCCTATTCCCCTTTCCTATATATTATACCAACTTTCATCAGATATCTTTAAGGAAAGATTAAGAAGTGTTTCCAAGACACGTTACAAATACATAATGAAGACCCCAGTCAAGCCTTTTGCAACATGTGGAGCGGAAGGCACTTGAAACTGCTCCTCAAGCCCTCAGTTTCCTTCTCGCTGGTCCACTGCAATAACCCTTGCCCTATATTTTAATACTGAATTCAGTGTGTTTGACACAACCCTGGAATGTCCAGTGTATACAGATTTAGGAACTGGAGGATCTGTGAGGAATGAAGTTCAGGACAGCTGGATAAGTCCAGGAAGCGCTGGAGCTCTGAGCACACAGGAAGAGTTGAAGTCCGCTCTGGGTTTCCGCAGCCAGTACTCAGCTAAGGCTTGTGATAGCAGGGACAGGGTGTCACTCCTAAATCCCTTCTTCTCTTGGAAAGGAGCAGAAGTGATAGTATTTTTATGCAGGAACAGACAACAAATTACCCAAGTTCTATATGGCAAAAGTTACAGGGCTGAGCACGTGGCTCTGTCTAGCTTTGCAGCAAGAAAAACTAAACAAATCAGCTACTTTGGCTCCTCACTTCATACCCAGGTCCTTGCCCTCTGATCATCCACATGTTACAAAGCCCACCTGTGGTTCTGGAAACAGCCAGGCACCTCTTACTCCCTTCGGGCAACCTGTCCAATGCTAGTTCTCACCACTTTACCCAGGTCATCAGCCCAAGCCCAGCAGCTGTTGCACCCTCCCATACCTCCACAGCACTCATACCACGCCAGTATACACCCTCAGCACCATGCTGAAAAGTACCACTCGGAACCACAGTAGGGATCTCAACTTATTGCAAGTACTTTGAACAGGAACAAGGTGATTATGGGTGAGGGTGATGGGAACACTAAAACAAAACCTGAGACCTAGGGAAGATCACAGCTGAGGTAACACACAGGACCAGGAGCAGTCTGCTCTTGAGGGGCCACCCAAGCAAGTGTGAGCCTTCTTGTATTGCTTGGTGGGGGAGCCTGAAGCAGGTGTCTTGAGTCACTGGCTATTTAATTTCAGCTGTTTCCAGAGAAGAGGTGCTAAGGTGACAAGTAATGATATGGGGGGGGGGTCCCCAAACGTCAACTCTGAAGCTTCATTCTGGTAGTAGAGAGACATTCTGGGGTCAATCTGGCTTGTTCAACCTCACTGGTAACTGAGACCCACGGTCAAACTCTTTCTTTCCTCTTTCTCAGCCCACCTCAGGAGCTGTCACTGAAGAGAAACAGGGATAAGTGAGGAAAGCTTCTGGCCAGGCTATCCATCAGTATCAGTGCTATTGATGATGTATGAACCAGAGCAAAGCCCAGCTCACATGCTCAGAGCCTTGCTAGCTCAGCAGGACTAAAAGACAAAACATAAAAAAAAAAAAAAACAATAAAACCAAAACAAAAAAAAACCCACCTTTTTTTTGTTGAGCAGTAGCAGCTTCAACAACCAGTACACTTGGAGAGTGGCTTTGGTGAGTAGTGAGGTACGGTTCATACAGTCTTTTTCTATGTAAAATCTTAACACAGAACCTGGCTTTGATCTCCTTAGCATCTATACAGCAAGGCAACGTGGTACTGTGCCCCCTCTGCCTCTTGCAGAGGGATGAAAACCTGATTTTGTCCTGCTTCTGGTCCAAGGAGGAAAAGTATTTCATTCTTGATGTTTTTGCTGATAAGAAATAATGGGAAACACCTTCCCTATGAAATACTGGTTTTTTCTTGGTTTTTTCTTCCCCACCCCCACCCCCGATATCGCCTAAAAGAACGTTTTCAGACTCAGCTCCAAGGGGAGTCTTTTCGCATGGGACATCCTTTTATGCCCCCTGCAAGACTTATTACCTGCTGGAACCACCCTAAGCCAGAGCCTGGGTTAAGGTGATGCTGAGAAGGGATCAGAGCCTCCTGGGAGCCCTGTTAAATTGTGCTACAAGGTTTCAAAGCAATGTGGCCTTGCACAGGCTGCTGGCTAGAGCGTCATCAACCAGCTGACTTTTCCTGCTGGGTCAGCAGCCCAAAACTGGGACATGCTGGTCGAAACGTCCTGTTTTATGATAACTCCAAGCAGCACAGCTCTGATACAGCCAGCAGTGAGTTTTGCACTAGGATTTTCAGAAGTGGCACACTAAATTTCACCCTGGCAAGAGAAAAGGGAAAAAAAAGATGCCAACCCCAGCTAAAGCTGAACACTCTTCAACACCAGTTAGCAACAGCGTATTTATCTATTTAAGTGTCAACACTGGAAAATCACAGAAAAGGGCATTTTAGCCAACAAATGCTCCAAAAGGAAAGATACTCACCATCTTCTCCACACCTTTTGCTTTTTAAACCCAATGTTTCTCTTCATGGCTCACTTTGCACTTAGATAGGGATTTATTTTTGTAAATCACGAGATCCAAGCCCACATGGCCCCAAGGCTAGCAGGGCTGGGGTACCCAGCTGCATCAGCCCCCAGGGAGCAGGGATATGAGGTGGCCCAGCACCAAGCCTGGCATGATGGCCCCACCAGGAAGGGGGTCCCCACTCCTGGCTGGCCAGAGCAGCCTAAACCCCAGGTGAATCTTAGCCTCACCTCTTTTTGCTAGAAGCTGTTCCCCTCCGAGGGCTGTGCTGCAGCGTTCATCCCATGGTCCTCACAACACCCCCAGGGTAAGGAGCTGGCCTCGACTGTCAGGGTTGGAAAACCAAGGGGCAGGTTCTCAGCTGGTGCAAATCAGCATAGCTTCACTGGAGGCCAAGGAGCTATCCCAATTCACACCAAGCGAAGGTCTGGCTTAGAGAGGCAAAGAGATGCATCGCAGCCACTCCACAGGTCACTCAGTACAGAGATTGGGCATCCCAGCTTCCCAGTCCGACAGCACTGCCAGCACAGCTGGAAATCACACCTGGCAGTATGTCTTGCTGCAATCAGCTGAGCAATGCAGAAGACTGGTCCTCAGAGCCAGAGCAAGGTTTTCCACTCCCCTCAGTAGCTAGAATTCACCATCTTGTCTTTTCAGCAGCAGTGCCTTCAGTTTTTGCTGCCCTTCACCTTTGGCCACCAGAGGATGCCAGCAGGCTCTGCCACCCAGTTGACCTTAAGCAGTTACAACTGCAGTGGGTGACAGGCAGATACCTGCACGTACAGGGGACCTGGGTGAGTCCCTTCAGCTATGGTGTGAAGGCCAAGCAAAACCATGACAGTCCTCACAAGGTATGGGATCGGTTCCCCAGACCTTCACCAGAAAAACCTCCCACGTGCCTGTGAGGGGCTTATGTTGGTAGATGGAAGCCCTAGCTTTATGTATCATCGGAAGGTGTAGTGAAGGGAGCTGTAGAAAAGCCACAGGCAGTGCAGACTTAGCTAGACAGAGCCAGCACTTCAGCTGGAGACCTTCCTTGCAGCCATCAGACACACTGCCTGTATCAGGTACATTTCCAAAGATTTTAATGTAGCTTAACAATTGCGTTGGAGACAAAGGAGAAGGCACAGTGTACGGGGGCGGAGGGGAAATCCGAAAATGATACCCTTTTATTTGTAAAGCTCTGATGAAACAACTTTCCAAATGACATCCCACTTAAAAACCAATGGAAACCAACCTAACTATGCGTCAGTCACACTATACAGATTGCATCCTACTTTTTCAAGATGCCAAAATATCTTCTGGAGTATTTACATATGTATCAGTTAGGTAGTAAAGTTTCATTGCGATTTGTCTCTTTCCAGCACATACTTATTCAATGGCAAAAAAAACCCTGGGGATGCACTTGCATTTTTTTACACTTCCGAGCAAATGGCTAGGGCAATTTTCCTGAGAGAAGGCTTGTTCTTTGAAACTCTTGCTTTAACAACGGGAAATACAGAAAGTGGATGGGTTTTTGTTGCGCTAAAAAGCCTAAGGATGCCTAGTTAAGTTTTTCTTTTAAATTATTTACGTACCATTAAGTTAAAATGTTTACATTCATTCATTCGTATAAAAACTGTTGTTAAATCTTATGCAAATGATTTAACACTGATTGCTGCAACGCAAATTGCACTTCTTTAAAAAAATTATTGTATATATGGAAGAAAAATATCTGATTGCTACCCTGTTTACAAATTTCGACTGACTCTATACAGTTCAGCCAGAAAATACGAACTTTCATAAACACCAGTCACAGTGTACTTTAAAAGTTATATCTCAGTCTTGCAAAGTGAGTAAATATTTGAAACCAAAAAAAAAAAAAAAAAAAAAAACCAAACCAAAAATCTCCTTAACCAGCTGGACCTTGTGAGACTTGTACCAAACGTTGTGATTCCTTCCAGGAGCATAGCTGGGCTCTGAAGAGCAGAGCAAGGCACGCTGAAGATGGAGGGTGCAGGAGGACAGGACCGACAGGGCGAAGACATCAAATGTTCAGTGCAAAACATCTGCGTCGACTCAAGCAGTACGCACTTCTGACACGCTTTAAAAAGCATCTCGCTATCTCTGGTAATTAAAGCCTTTGCTGCTCCCTCCCCGACACTGACAACTCCTGCCAAATTCTTGAGGGAGAAGGTGATGAGAGAGTGAAAACAACTATACAATCAGACAGCCAGCGCTGCTGGGTAAGTCAAGGATGTATTTCTGAAATTTATGAATAAGTCTAGATTTAACTCTTCTTTTTCTTTTTTCTTTTTTTTTCTTTTTTTTCTTTTTTTCTTTTCTCTTCTTTTTTTTTTTTTTTTTTTTTGAGAGAGAGAGAGAGAGTATAAGGCTGCATTAGCTATCCCCTGGTGGGCATGTTCTTTCCGTATATTTTTCTTGCATAGATGAGGAACTGGATGCTTCAGCAGAGCCTCTTTTGGAGGCTGAAAAACACCTCTGCTGCCAAGGCACAAAAACAATTTCAGAGGAATGGTCTTTGCCAGCACTCTCGCTGCCACCACGACCGTTCTGCAGAAGAAACCGTGCACGGACGTCTGGGGGCTGCTGCACAGCGCTGGGATCCAGCTTCTCTCACGCCAGGTCACGCCAGAGCCAGGGCACACCAGGGATCCTGTCTCACAGATGCTGTCACTTCAGCTGTGGAGGTCAGGCTGACTCCTGTGTACAGCCCGTCTTGACCTGAATACTTAAGGTTGCTGCTTTCAGGACTGGTGCTCTCTCCTGGGCCAGACATCACCGACGAGCTTGCCTGGAGTGGGGGAAAGAGCAAAGAGAAATTTCCTTGAGCAGGTGAGCTTCGCATGCACTGGTGTGTGAGTAGGAGCGCGGTGGGCTCAGGACACAGCCACTATCCCAGGATATCTGTGGAAAACCAGGGCTTCCCCTCTGCTTGCCACTGTGCCTCAAAATCCTGAAACTGAAAAAATTGCCTCAGGGTCAGCCCACTCATTCAGCTCCGCTGATGGGAGCAATACCTGTGTTTGGACACCAGCACGTGGTTATCTTCACAGCAAGGTGGAAAAGAAAGCACATGATGTGCAGAAAAACCTGGAAAAGGGACTATGATGAAGAAGGTAATGTGCATGTGTCCCACTGCCCCCTACTGAAGGGACGCAAATGCCAACACCAGAAAGGTCATCTGGAAGTGGTGGCACTGACAGCTTCGCTTCCCCAGTGGAAGAAGCCCGATACATCCCCATCCAGCAGCAGATGTGGAGAACCTCCTGGATATCAGCCTTCTTTGGTACCTCAGACCTTGAAATGCCTAAAACCACTCCTCACCCTTCAAAACGCTAGCCACAACCACCTCATCCCTGTAAGACCGGCCACTAAAGGAGATGCTCTTCTCATCTCCAGTGGAGAAACACTATGCCTTTGAACCAAGAGTCTTTCTGTTCCACCACCTACATGCACAAGACAATGCGCAGGGAAGCCCTGGTAGGCACAAAGATGATCTTCTGAACTGCACTGCAACCAGTCCATTTATTTTAACAGCAAAATGGAGAGTTACAAAGACAAAGGAATGATCATTTTTTCCATGAGGCTGAGCAGATCTGCTAAAGAGGAAAAATTCACAGTGCCAGACAGAGAAGGGGCAACATTTTCACCTGATAAAGGAAATGTTTAAGAGCTGACTTCATGCAAAATTAACTCTTGGATATGTCAACTCTAAAACCTTAATTTACTTGTTAATGGATAGTCTTCGGATGAGATTCCTTAAAAAGAGAGAAGGAAAAAAAAAAAAAAATAAAGACTATCCTGAACTGTGGTTGCAGAAGCTTCCTGCCTGCCGTTTAAGTGAAAAGTATACATATTTAATCATTTTACAAGAGTAGAGCTCTTGGCTCTCCTGGAGCCATGCCAAGCTAGCAGTCCTGACATAGGAAAAGCAAGGCGTCATTTATTCAAAGGTAATTTCCAAACAGTGCTGTGCAGGGTTCTTGTTGCCATGCTTAACCCAGGGAAAACCTCACCTTCTGAAAGAGATATTCATTGCCAGCAGTCACTTTTGTCTGAAATAACCCGGACTCCAATATTTTCTTTAGCTTTTATTAAAATGGGTGATCACTGCTATTCTTCCACCCAGTCATTCATCGGGATCCCGCTCTGCCAGTTACTACCCAGAAATGCAGAGATGGAAGGAACAACTGCTTGCCCCCAGAAAACAGACAAAATAGCTCTAATCCTAAGAAATCTGTTTTATCACGCCCTCAAATACACAATTGCCAATCAGTGACAACAAATCTCCATACTCTCTTTCCCTGTGACTACGCACAGAGAATTCCATGAGGTGGGTCTCACGCTAACCTTTGGGTCTGGTTTTGGTCTTGCATCAGCCTAGTTTTTAAAAAAGGCTCTTTTTTAAATTTCTAATACATCAAATAGACTGCTGATAGCACAAAGGACATCTTTTTTAACAGCCCGAGTGCCCCCATGGGTGAAGAAGGGTTTAAATTAGAGTTGAGCAGTGTTTGCTCAGCCTGAGCTAAAAATATTGGGAGCTGCTTAGAAAGGTTCCCGTTCGCCCATATTTGCCGCTGTCGTTCCGGTAGGCAAATATCTTATCACTACCTGTTTTTTCCAGGCTTGGAAAGTGTAATTCACCCTTTTCCTGATTCAGACCTACAAAGGTGGGGTGCAGGGACCTGCCGTCTCCATGCAGGGTTATCAGCAACCCCTCCCTCAGGCACCCCAGAAGGGAGGATGCAGAGGCACGTCCTGTTTGAAGACTGCCCATCCCTGCCCAACCAAGGCCGGATCCTGGCTCCATTGAGCCAGGACGGGCAGGACCTGGGCAGGACCGCTGGGGCTGGAAACCCCACCCCAGTAATGTCGGGACAAATCCAGACAGCTCGGGCAGCTCCCAAAGCGAGGCATGGAAAACAAACTTTAGCTCATGAAAAGGACACAGCTGAATCATGGCTTTGCTCCCGAGCCTGCCTACATCTGCTCTTACTTCCCCAGTTTAAGGGATGAAAGACGACAGAGATTACAGTTAGTTATTAGAGGACATTGTTCAGTTGGAATAAATAAGTTGAGCAATGCTGCTGAAGTCAACGAGCTCCTCTAATTGACAACTGCTGGCTCTATCAATAAAAAGGTAATGGATTTATTTTTATTGCTGAAATCTGATAATAAGATAGGTAATCAACTGAAGGTCAGCTTCCTGAGGAAAAAATGAATGAAGCCCATTGGCAAGCTCTTGCCTCCCAAACAAACAGAAGGTTGTGTTTGTATCTGCAAAGGTTCTTCTTTTTACCCAAACTGGCAGGAGCTGGTCATGGGGCAGCCCCCAGATAGGTTGTCTGGTTCTGAGTGGGCTTTTCTGTAGAGGACCTGTCCACCACACTCACAGGGAGACCTCAGCCAGAGCCACAGGGGGACTTAGGCACCGATGTCATACCCAAACCTGCTGCCAGCACTCTGGAGCCAAACTCGCCCCCATTAAAGCTGGTGCAGATCAAAACCAGCCTGCTCAACCTGTGCTGGCCAGCATTTAGGAAACATCACCAGCATCTCTGGCTGAAGGACTCCTGCTTTCTTCTGCCTACTCCTTCCTGCACCATCTGCCCACCACAGAGAGCTGGAAGAGGGGAGGGAAGACCCCCCAGGACCACCACCAGCCAGCCTTCCCCCACACCTCCACAGCCAAGAGGCCAAAGTTCTGGGCAAGGTGTTGTGCTAACAGGTGGGGGTGGCAAAGAGCCTTGATCTAGACCTTTGCTCTATCAGATAGACCTTTGTTCTACCCACTTCACAGGTTCCAAATGCTCCATGAATTTTGGACATTACACTAAGTCTATAGTAAGCCAAGTCTCAGCTGACACTCTCTTCCTCCTCAGTCAGTCTAGTTTAGTTTCGCTATGCTTAAATAATAACCATAGGCAGCTGAAACACACTCGCAAAAACTTCTTTTGCATATAACATGTTGCAGCAAACTGTGGTGGAGTCCTCAGTTTTTCAGCCCGAGCTCCCCTGCAATAATTGCCATCCCCACCAAGAGCACTTTCTCCCAATACTGTCACCCCCTGCTTTCTGCAGAGCAAGTCTCGGCACTGCGAAACCACAGCGGGTTTTTTTTCTGATTTAGTGACCCTCTTGGTACACAAAGTTGTCATTTCTTGCTAGTCCAATTGATCCTTTTGTTTATATTGCCAACGTGTAAGTTTACATGTCTTTGAATCTCTCCTTTGTGTTATAGCAACATAAATCTGTGATTAATACTTCATTAATTTCCTAAGGGAGGTAATTTCCAGTGTGGCTTGGGAAAGCTGATGACCCCACCGCTGTTGAGGTCTGTATGAATAACTAGCTTTATTGCTTTGGCAATAAAACAAAACCAAGCAAAATGTATGTGTCTGTCTGGATATAGAAGTTTTAGGTAGGACGAAAGATACTCTTTTTCCTTGGTTTTCCCCATTGAAACAAAAAAGCTGGATTGCTTCGCTCTGTTTGATACAAAATGAAATGCTCTCTTTTGAATACATGTACACAGAGCAAAGAAAATGAACAACTGAATGTATGAAACTGAGTGGAGAGAAGAAAACAGCATCTTATTTTGTCCAGGAGCGAGGACTAATGCAGAAGAGGTAGGAGACCAAGAGAAGATTTAAAGTGGAGTATCAGGTCTCCCAGCGTAATGCCCTGACTACCAGACTATTTGGTATTTTAGGTTGCCATGTTCCTCATGCCTCCTGTTGATCTTATTCCACCTGGTTTAGATAAATATTTACTCATACCAGGACTGAGGCGCCGTGTTCCCGTTTTCCAGGTGAAAGTCCTACCAACCATGCTGGTGAGCCTTTCTCATCAGAACTCTGTCCTGATGGCTACAAAGTTATTCTGCACCAACTGAAATCTTATCATCAGATAGTCTGAAGGACCCTTGGCCATTCAACATTCCAGCATCCAGGTGTTTAGGAGATTTTTTTAAAGAGGTCAAGTCTTTGGTTCATCCAGACTCTGGGAGATACTGTATGAAGGTTGATTCCCCCACAGCCTGCATGAATGTCCTACCAATCCGCTGCCTAAAAAGGTGCCAAGAACACCACCCCTAACCATCTCATGAACCCTCTTCTGAAAACAAAAGCAAGCAAATGCAGGAGAAGCTATTCAGATAATTCAGCCCAGGTTGTGAAGCATTTTGGGGATGGTTAGAACTGCATTTTCCTGCTAGCTCACTGCCTGCCAAGGCCATTTCAGTCAGCTCTCTCACTTGCCACCCTACAGCACTGAAGAGGCAGTCCAGAACTGCCTCTCAAGGTAAACCTCCAAGGGAAGTAAGCGCTAATTTTACCTGCAAGGCCACTGTCCTAAGTTACTCTAGGGTGTGTGATTCCAGTCCTGCTGAGAAAGCTCCAGAGGGGAGGCAAAGGGCACAGTAGACTCTTCTGAAAGGAGAGCTCCCCTGGTGCTGCCGAGCCTTTACTGACATCAGCCCAGGCTCAAGGAGCCTCCATGTCCTGCCATAAAAAGCAGATTTTACAGCAGTTTTCATACTGCCTTTTATCCTAATAAGGAAATAAAGTCCCTCTGGTAATCACACTGCTTGGAGCCCTGCTTGGAAATGGACGGGTGTACGCTACAGACCGTGCCCTTCCTTTAGCAGCTTGTTCTGCATAGCTTTTCTCTGTACAGTTTCAGCAGCATCAAAGGGAGAGCAGGTATAGATGCAGATGCAGGCTGCCTGAAACCTCCAAATCTTCTTTTTATGGGGACGTAAGGCAACTTCATATATCATGAAGCTGGACCTTTTCCATATTAGTAACACAGGACTCCCAGTACTTACACTGCTTAGGAAAACAGAAATAGGCCTAAATCCTAGATCCAGATGTGAATTTGGCACATAGCCCCTTTACAATGGGACAACAAAATACCTCTGATGCAAACACTTCTAAATTTTGAGATGTTTGAAATCAATTTTGCACCCACAGCAATTCATTAATCATATCTTTTAAATGTTTAAACTTCAGCTAGAACGTAAAATCAACATTTAAGGTTCTTGCTAATCTGTCTCAAAATTGGCATCATATAAGATTTCCATCACGAAACAGATAGTCTCAAAGATATTTCCAAGAATAATTGCTGCCCTTCTCTTTTTCTGCTCTCCCCTCTTTACTTTACTGTAAAAGAGATAAAGAAAGGTAGGGCAAAAAGTGAGTATTACTGACACAAACGAATTCTGCTGAATTTCATTTCCATTAGATTTCTACATAACTGGGAACTCTTTTGGCAGCCTCCCATAAAATGCATAATAAATTGCTTTTGTACCAGTAGAGGAATTCATTTTCTCTGTTTCATTTAGCAACAACATTGCTGTGAATTTCACACAACAGTTTCTAAAACATCATCAGATTTCTCTGCCTAATGTCAATTTGGCATTTTTCCCCGCTTCACAGAATAAAGACTGGATAAGTAAAAACAGAGCAAAACAAAAACAAGTTGCCATGCCAGCTGTGCAATGCACAGGGAATGAGCCAGGTTCACTCTTCCAGCAGGTGCCCGTGTTTCGGCCACGTCACCAGCTGGCAGGAATCGATGCTGTTCTCCTTAGAGCAACCAAAGATTAGAGCCTGCGTTCATCCATCTGAGGGTTTTTTCCCCCCTGACATGGCCTGGAGAAGTTTATTCGCCTTGTGCCACTGCCAGTTCTAAGAATAAATGCAGATCTATGTACGGGCTATCGATGGCTCAACTCAAATGGAAAAACGAAAAAATAATCAAGGAAAACAGAAGTCTAGAAGATTATCTTTGTTTCAGCATGTGATCAGATTACACGCTGCCCCGCTCTAAAATGCTGACATCCCTTCACTGCCAACACCTTCAATGGGCCTTGTGAGTGCTCAGCCCCTCCCGCAGGATTTAGGCCCATAAGAAATTATTTCACTCCCTTTGCAGCTAGTGGTCAGGTTCCCAAATGATGTCTGGGGGCAAGGGGAGCCAGCCTTAACAGCCACTGCTTTCTACTTTCAACCTCTAGGCTCCCCGCTCCTCATCCCATTGAATTGCTGATGCTTGGACAAAGCCAGGAGCCCAAGGGAAGGATGTGGCTGTACCCACTACATGTCCTGACATGACAACCGCTCCCCTGCAAACCCCGTCCTCATTTACATACATATGGGGCTGGGGTGCAGGGGTGGGAGATCAGTAGCCCTTCATGTAGGATTGGGGGGGACTCAGGGTGATGCCTCTATGTCTGGTGGCTGCTGCAGCCTCCTCGCTTCAGCACGTTTCACAGCCTCTCTCCATCACTTTCCTTCATGGAAATTTTTCACAGGAGGTAGTATGCAAGTGCTTTGCATATGCAGGGCACATCCGATTAAATCATGGTGGGGAAAACACCGTGCAGATGTTACTGTGCTGCCTGCTGGATACGAGGGGACAGATTTCCCTGGCCCTTGTGCAGGGGTCTTTTCCCAGCCTGTTCTACTATGGAAAAATCAGAGAGAACTGAAGTCTTGGCACTGGGGGATGCCACCATGTAATTAAGAGCAGCCTCAGGGCCACTGGGAGTTGCTCTCAGTTGCTGACAGCTCTCAGCTAGCCTTTTGGCTCACAGACCGTGCCCCCACCCTGCTCCGCTCTGGTACCCACACAACTCCACCTGGCAAAATTAAATTATGAATGGTACTATTAAAATTATAACATAGAGATTATTAATAACAGGTTCTCCTGGGGAGAAGGGCTACAGAAAGCAAGGCAGGCTTCAGCCAGCCAAGAAGGCAACAGCACAGGGGACATGGGATGTCATCTATACGGTCTCTCCTTCCCCAGGCAGCACACGGCGACGCTGCCGACAGCCTCCACTGCAGCCTTGGCCCCAGCTGGGCTTGTGCTTCTAATTCTGCCCATTATAGAAATCTCACAACATTCCTCAGGATAGGTAGTCTCGCTTAAGGCAACGTAAGGAAAATTTAAGGAAAATTTGGCTGCACTTTATTAGGGGACAGCCTAAGGCAGTGCGTAGTGGTTCACTGAGGGAGCCTTAAACCCAGTAACACTTCACTTTTTGGTTAGTGTTTCTCTTTTTTTGATGTGATATGTTTATTTTATTGGACTGACAGGGTTCTCTTATGTCAAAGACAAGCCCTTTTAGTAATATCCCTGTCTGGCAGCATCCGAACCCAAAACCCAGTGCCTCTGAAACTGGGTGGCCCTGTCAGTCCACGAACAATCCCATTTGCTAAAAAGGGGTTTTTTCCTCCCCTCGTACAATGAAACTTTGTACGTCAGGAATTAAACTATTGAAAGGAATTTGGATGTGGGAATGCTGAGACATATTGAAAAATAGTTATTATAAACAATGTCTTCTTTTTATTAATAAAGGAGTAGAGAAAGCCACATTACGAAAGCTTTTCAAAGAAATGATGTGGCAGATTAAAGGATACAGAAGGCCCAAGGAGTGAGTGTGGATATGGGTATGTATAGCCAAGGGGTTAGAAATTAATCTGCATTAAGCTTCACAACTTTAGCAGTAGTATTTGTTTTCACACATATTAACCAAGTGAAGAAAGGAAGTTTGAGGTGGTTTGAGTACATAATGCAAAATAAGGATCAGAACTAAAGCAGGGATGATCAGTGCTCCTCTGGCGCTCCTCTGGACTTGGTGCTGCCAGATGCTGCGACCTGTCCCTGCGGAGCCCTCTGTGAGGAGAGGGCTGATCCCCTACGCACTGCCATAAGCAGGGCACCTCAGCCTGGGTTCAGCTGGGTCTGGACTGGGGTTTAAGTGCACATTTTAGTTTAAAACAAAAGCCTTCACGTTTCCCTTCATACAGCAGGATATCATTTTGCTGGGGTTTACCAGTCATTTCGGATAATGTGTAAAAATGTATAAAGATACAGATATAGATACAGATATAGATATAGATACAGATATAGATAGAGATAGAGATATTAGATAGAGATATAAAACAGCTTTTGGGAAACACGACAGCAGCAGTGCCTTGAATTATAACTTCTTATCAGATCACTTCAGAAAACAAGGGGTACATGCACAATTGTTTCTTGAAAGGTTCAATTGGGCATGATTTATTGTCTCTGCTCCAAAAGAAAACCTTTGACATGGAAAAACCCAAACGTTTCAAAACAAAATGTCTGAGGTTAAGCTGTAGTTAACTTAATCATAAAAATTATATAGATCTTAATTAAGAGGTTTGTAAAGCACTTCAGCTTGCTGTTCTGTTTACAGCTATATGTAATATCCTCTGAAAATCTTGTTCCAGTATCAGCTAACAAAACTGGAAAGTTTGTTTAGATTATTGTTCTGCTAGATAAGATAAAAGCTGTGATAACATTGCACAGTGATCAGCCTGCTTACAGATACGGACACCGGCTTACGGCTTACCCCGGAGGCTGCAGTCTGTGTGCTGGGAGAAGCGGTTTTGCTACAGTCATCTGAGTTAGTAGAAGATGTGGATGTTGGAGTCATAGGAACCGCAGTAGTACTGTTACCTGAAAGATGGGGAATTGGTATTAAAAACAAATATTTTCCAGCCAGGGAAAAAAAAATCTTGCAGCTCAACTGTCTTATCTTTTTATATTTACCAGGGCATGCCTTTGACTTATTTATGTTCTTAGGTTTTCGCTTCCTGGTCTGAATTCCTTCTTTTTTCATAGCAAGAGGTCGGGGAACCTGAAAAAAATAGATTTCCACACCGATCACAGAGTTGTACAAGTACTCTAATACCAAAAATCAAAATACACTATAAGATCAAATAGTGATATTGAAAATGCCTGGATAGCAAGTCAATTTTCCCTGTCACCATACTGATTCCAAAAACACTTTGCATTTTATTTGGGCAAAGCAATAGGTTGTTTCAAGGGGAGTTTTAGCTGAATAAAGAAAGCGGGGAATTTTTTTTCTTGATGTGAACTAAACAGTTTTTCCAACACCTCAGTCAGTCTGCAGATAAACAGCATGTTTTTAGGAAAAACAGCATCGTTTGGCCATAGGTCATATGAAAATAAATTGGACAGGGTCTATATGATCCCTGATTCCTTATTCCAGTCAGTCAGGAATTATCTCCAGGGGCTGATTATGGAAAGCAAGAATGCATATGAGGGGAAAAAATACTCCTCTTCCTGTGAACCAGCTACGCAAATCATACCATCAGCAGTTAAGTGTCTTACAACAGAAGCTTTAGGCCATAATAGACGTAATATTTGTTCTTATAAGCAGTTCTGTCTGTGATACAGCTTTATCGTATCCAAGTTTATATTTATAGGAAAAATGTGCTCAAAAATCAGCTTTGTGTTCTGTGTCATCATGATAATTATACAGAAAACATTGGCTTAAAATACATTTTAACTTAATGATAACACAAGTTTGGGGAAAGACAATTCAGGCATACGCTTACTATCATTATAATGTTTAAACCTGTGATACCATTTACTTTTTTCTTGAGGGCCAGACCAAGTCCCAATCACTCCTAATGCCCTCACCCTTCAAACACTTGTGCTTGACTAACTTAATCCACAGGGGCACAACAGGCTCCAAGTCTCACCCAAAACCTATTCTGTCACATTCAGGATAGAACTATTTTCTTCCTTAATTATTGCCTAGTAATGGCTGAAATGACATTTAAAGTTTTGCTGGCATAGCTATGGCTTGAATTACATTTAAAGTTTTGCTGTCATGGTTATGTTTGTCTGTAAAGAACTGTCTTATTAAAGCTCTAGGGGTTCTTTTTCCCACTGAAGAGCTGGTTTGAATCCTGGTTGAAAAAAACCCTCTGCCACTCATCCAGAGGTGGTTTCTTTGTACAAATCTGTCAGGAGAGCTACAACAGCAAACACATAGCTTGTCAAAAGCATAACTTGCTAAAATGGCATAACCGTTTTCTAATGTCACACATTTTTCAATCATTTTATCCATTTTGTTCACCATTTTTTAACTGCATGGTTCACACTGTGAGCCAAAACCATTAGCACCCACAGAAACATTGCCCCGACCTGAGGAAGCCCAATGACACCCCCTGAAGTCACCGGGCACCCACCGGCAGGAGGAACACCCCTTCCCCCAGGGAGCATCAGAGCCAACGGGGAATCTCCCTCGGCGAAGTGCCCGCTTACCCCATGGAGCTTCATGTAGAGGCCGCAGGCATTGCAGACGGGCTCACCCTCCGCGTTCCTGCGCCACAGGGTGGTGGTCGTGGTGTGGCAGTTGGCACAGGACAAGCCCAGCCGCCGGGACGAAGGCTGAAGGCAAGCATAGGCAAACGGACATTAAAGGCGGGCAAGAGCGAACGATTTATGTCTTTACAGTTTACAAGAAGTACTTTAACACGCAGTGGGGATGGTAGGAGCTTTTTTTATCACATCTATCAGCAATGTCACAGAATTAAATCAAGATTATCCTCATTTCAGAGACTGGAAAGCTGATGTGAAGAGGTACTGTGAGTCTGCAATTCTGGGCAGCCGTGGCTGAGACAGAACTCACGTTTGGGAGCTGCTGACCCAGAGACCTCTGTTCAGACCTCCAGGCTCTGGCTCTTCCTCCAGCAGGACAGCTAGGAAACATCTCCACTACAGCTCCGTCCAGCTGAAGAGAAGGCACATCACTCCTGTGCCGCCTCTCCAGCCAGTTCAACACATTCTCTCCTGTACGGTGAGCAACGAGGCAGCTCTGAACCTGCCACTGATACTCCCAACTCATCAGCAAAACCAGCTGCTTTAATCACCTGCCTTCAGTAGCACCACCACTGGGGAAAACATTCCTGGGAATCCCAGGGGTAACACATACAACAGCAGCGTCTTTGTAAAAAGATCTTTTTATCATCGCCCATTTTACTCTTGTGCGAAAAACATCGTGCCTCAGGAGCGTGTTTTACAGAGCTGAGTTTCCCCTCAGCCAGCAGAAAAGCTCGTGGGTGACAACAAGGTCCCCACTGCAAACAAGCCATTTATGACACTCTTCCGTGGAGTTTGGAGCCAAGATGAAGCAACCTTGTATCAGAAATAACCGTATAACCCGGAGCTTTATGGCTGCAGGCTGTATATCATAAGTGAAGGCAGTCCTCATAAACATGTGAAATGAAGGTGAATGGGTTATAAAAGTCCCTGTAACGAGTGATCTCTTTTACGTTCATCACAAGCAAAGAATTCCAGCTACATCATAAATCTAGTCTTTTTCAAAGTATCGCATTGTCAAAAAAAAATACAAAAAAATCTGTGCCTAGCTCTGTGTCTGGCAGCTGAACAAGTTTACATGGAGAAGTCAGTTTTAGAGGATTGCATTAATCTTATTCTGACTATAAAGCACCCATAACCAAAATTACTAACTTAAGGGTACAATGCCCTTCCTCCTGAATCATTTACTGCTGGGTTGTTAGACATAACTCAGTCACCTTTGATACTGCAGAGCTGCCTGCCACTTGGAAAACCAATAAAAATGTTTTAAGAATGAAGAATATTCCAGAGTAATAACCAAGTTTTCTTGAATTTTATCTGTTCAAATTTCTTTAGTAGTAAGCTGTCATCTTACACCACAGCTCAGAAAGAATTCTAGATCAAATATGAATTTTGTAACTTTGAATCAGTAATCCATTATTAATTGCACAAGGGAAAAAAAAACACCAAAAAACAGCCAAGTGTAATACAGGCTGAAATACATGCATATACTTTTTAATCTTTAAAATCCAGGTCTCATGAAAACAGAATTTTTTACCTCATCATTAAATACGTACACACAGAGCGTCCAAATCGTGCCCCTCGATTCAGTAAGAGTTTTACATGCATCGGGTAGAAAAAAGCTGGTCTTAACACATATGCTTTGTTTTCTGTCTTTGCAAGTGAAATGCTGTCAGACATTTCACTCTGTTAATCTTTCTTTCTTTTGTATGCAATCTGGTATAAATCTTCATATATTTTATTTCAATAGCTTTTGGTCATTGCCGTATCTGAACAAACAGTGGGGAGGTTGGCATGTTTTGAAGCTAAAACGACTTTCTGCAGGAATTTTATCAGAAACTTCAGGGCAATCTAAACATGTTTAGCATTTTGAAAACATTTTCCCTTCTCACCTACATATTTCCAACTGTATGAACACACAGTCCTGGTTGATTTATAGTTATGGCCAGGGTACTTGGTGAGGATTGTTACACAGAGCTATTTCAGAGTTATTTTGACGAGGTGTCAGGCTGAAATTGGGCTGCGGTTTGACTCTGTTTTAGTCTCCTCATCCCTACCCCTCCATCAAAAAAAAAAAAGAAAAGAAACACAGACATGCCAGCGCCAGGTATCAGCTAATTAAAATCTGCATTGGGCCAGGATGCCGTGGCCAGTCGAGCTCCAACACCAGAGAATCGGCAGATCTGGCCCGTCCGCTGCATTTGTCCCCAGTAATGAGGTAACACCTTGTGTCATGAAATTTAGTGGACAACCAGCTAGAAAAAAACGGGCACCCAGCAGTAATTAACCTCTGTCTTAAAGTTAAATTAACTCTTTGGCTTAAAGAAAGATCTTTAAGCAGAGGTGGGGTTGGTTCTTGAGCCCTTACTGCGTGCTCTGATCATCATGCATTTGGTTTTCGTTTCCCCCCGCTCCCGTAAGGGCATTAAATTAGAACGGTTGTGAAATAAAAAACGGGATGTGTTTTAACGCTAGGAGAGCCGGCACGGAGGGAAGCAGCTGGCGTGACTGAAAGGGGCTTGAAAGGCTGATGGGTTTGATACACTGTCTCCATACACAAGGGTCCAAACATCAGCTTGGATTATACCGGCATGATTTATTGTGGCTCACTCGGTAACAGCCATTACTGAAGAGTGTATTCTTTCTCTCTGCTGACCTCCACCCAGATTTGCTAAACATAATGTGCAGTTCCCGCTTGTTAAATTTTCTCCTTGCCTATTCAGTGCCAGCCTGAGTTATAAACAGGGGTTCTGGTTTGTATTATTTATTTCCCCCCCTAGTTTTAGGAGTATATTTTTAGAAAAATTGCTGCTCATTTCTTAGGAGTAAAACAAAACAAAGACTATTATCATTGTTTAAACAATTGGTTTTCTTTGAATTATATACAAAACTTGCTTACATTCCCAAGGATCGAGCTCTCAGCAAACAAAGCAGGTCTGGAGAAATTCCTAGCCCTCTGAACAAACACTTTCCAACCTTGATTTTTTTTTTTTTTTTTCTGTTGGAAACGCACAACATCAGCAGCAAAAATTTCTTCCAAGCCGCCGATGCCCCTTCACCAACAAGGTTCATCAACTCAAAAAGCCAAGCTGGCCTGTGCCCAGTGCGCTGCTCACCGGCGGCAGAGGGCAATTTTGCCCGTGTAGGGCCCGGAGGATGGCCCGGAGCAGCGCCCAGAGGGCTGCCAGCCCTGTCACTCCTCATCGCGACCTCTTTGGCCTGCAAAGCCGGTCAGGAGCCCCAGTTCTGTTTTGCAGCTGGGGGCATCACCGGGCTGACTTGCTCTGCTTGCGCTCCCCCATCCCTGCCCCGCTTGCCCCCTGGCTAGGGCTGAGTGGGGGTCCCTCGGGGCGCAGCTCCTCTCGCCCCCCTCCTCCCCTCCATCCCCACTCACCACTCTCTTCTGGGGCTTGATGAGGGGCCGGCTGAGGCCGTTCATTTTGGTGTAGAGCCCGCAGGCGTTGCACAAGTAGTTGCCGGTGCCGTCCCTCCTCCAGAGCGGGGTTTGGATGGAGCCGCAGTTGACGCACTCGCGGCTCTCGGACAGGTCCTCCAGCAGCTCTGGGGGCAGGAGCAGAGGGCAGAGGCGGTGGGCACGGCCGCCGGTGGGCGCGGAGCCCCGCGGAGCGCTGCCCC
>JAVJGI010000040.1:55506560-55678723 GCA_035590275.1 Ibycter americanus
AGCCCTCCCTGCCGCGGCGGCTCCCGGGCCGGAGCCGTGGAGGACCCCTCGGAGTCCCTGCCCGCTCCCGCCTGGGTGCCGGGGAAGGCTTTCAGAGTTCCTTCTGCTGGGTGGGACGCGGAAAGCCCGGGGGAGACTCTCCAGGGCTTCTTGCGGCGAGAGCTCGTTGTGGGAGAGAGCTGGAAACGGGGGAACGCGGGGCACGGCGGAGCCGCGCTTCGCCTCCGCGCCGCTCGCAGCAGGGCTGCTCCCCACCTTCCCCCTCCTTACCGCGGTGTTAGGCAACACCAAATCCGATCTGCAACCAGCTATCCTGCCTCCGCCCCCAACCCCACAGCAGAGGTTGCAGAGACTTCATTCTTTTTCACTTAAACCCCCCCCCACCCACACAGGCAAAATAAAATCCCCCGTCGCCAAGTATTCCCTGGGCCGGATGTCACCGCTGCCCCGTACCCCGAAGGAAAACCCGTTTTCTGCATGGAAACCTGCCGGACAAACTCCGCCGCGCATCGTTCCCTTCTTATTTCTCTGCCCGGGAAACAAAATAAACCATCAGAACTGGTCAAAACCTTTCAGCGAAATGTTTTCCGCAGGACGAAATGAATCCGTCCTGCCGGGGGCATTTTGGGGGAGTAGCTCCGTTCCGCGCGTCCCTGCTGAGGACCGGCGGAGCCGCTCGGTTCCTCTCGGCATCGCGGCAGCCCCTCGCCTGTCCCTCAGAAACCGTTTTCCTTCCCATTTACCTGCCTTACCGAAATGTCTGAGACCAAACTAAATAAACGCCAAATAATAGTAATAAAAATCCCCCCTAAAACCCCCGAAATTCGCACTCTTAGGTGAGTAAAACGCTTCCCTTGATCCGGACTAATAACGTTTTCAGTTGCTGCTTTCGTCAGAAAGAGCAGAATTTGGGGACTTTGTTCCTGCTTGGAATGAAAGCTGGTTTTAAAACGTTAAAATAATATCTTCCAAAGCGAGTCTGACCAGTTCTGTAAACGCCAAGTCCTAGTGGATTGGAAAAACAAATCAAAACAACCACATCACAGAATTAGAGACTTCAGAGTTAACAGCTCGGACTAATTAGATAGCCTATTAATAGCCTTGCTCCTCGCTGCTGTACAAAGTAGGTGGATGGCTCCTGCCTCGGAAGGTATGTGCAAGCATACCACGGGAGGTAGGGTAGAGACCTAGGACATAGAGGGAGGTATCCGACGAGACGTGTGGGGCCCCACTGCCAGGCGAAATGCATGTACCCCCCTTTGCTTTGCCCGCCCGCCCCCCCTCCCCCCGACGCGGGCTTTTCCCTTCATTTGATATGCGGAGGTCCCGGTGGGAGCCGCGGAGGCAGGTCCCGGCCGGGCGGGTCCCATCCCCACCGGCTCACAGATAAGATGCTGCTAATGCACCGAGGAGGAGGCGACGCCTTCCTTCCCTTCTTGTTTTTCTTACACTTTTCGTTGTTTTTTGGTTTTGGTTCTTCCCCCACCCCTTGGGTGTTAATGGCTTGGCGGACACAGCCCACTATTTGCAGTTAAAAGTATAAATATATACGTTGGCCGTGTGAATGCAGCATTTTCCATTTCGTTCATGTAATCACTGGCAGTGTTTATCCATTTCGCTTAAGCCTCCAGGACAAAAGAGGCTGTGCAAATAATTGGCACTTTTCGATTACTTTAGGAAAAGGTTGGTTTTGTACAGCCGTTATTGCTGCTCACGTGGAATTTATAATTAATTATTAAATGACATCAGTATTTTCGAACAATAAAAAGAGCAATCAAAAAGTCGATTGTCCCGAAAGATGCTTATAACTAGGTGGTTATAATGTATTGTTCCACTGCTGCTATTGACTTATTTTAAAAGGACACAGATGACTGAATTTTAAGGAGTCAAATGACTTTATTTTAGTTCCGATTAGATGAATACAAGCAAGAAGCAGAGTAGCCTGATATACATAAGGATTTTTTTCCACACTGTAATAATTTCTTACATTTTTTTTACATACATACATTTTAGATACACAATTTCTTAATTTATCGCCCTTGATGGGCATAACAGTTTTAGTATTTAAAGATTTAACACAGTAGTAGCAAAGTAGAGGGGAGTAAACCCCATGTTAGTTTGGTTTTGTTTCTTTTTTCCCCCCCAGTATTCGTAATATGGATAGTTAGCAGCCTTTTTCTGAAGTAACCAATCCTCAGAGTAAATCAATGTGATGGCAGGCTGTACAGTGACTACTTCCAAGAAAAAAAAAAAGGGGACCTAGGTGTTTTCAGTAAACTCTGAACATAATACCATGCAATAATAGTATGACAGGGCCACTTCAGGGATTTGCTGCTAACATCCATCAGTAACCAGGATGGTATCTGGATCATGCATTTAGCATTTACTGATGACAATCAAACGTAAGTTTAGCCAGACACAACTGTAATATTCACCTGTGAAATAATGTAAAGAAACTTTTACTAGAAATTTACATACATTATTTACTTTGCAGCAGTGTATTTTCATGGTGATGTTGCTGTAGGTTTGTTTTCCTGATAGTGATTTGAACGCATGTGAATCAGTGCTTATAAAGTAGCCCTGCTTCTATGTCTCTGCTCATTTACCCAGATCCTGAAATGGTCTCATGCTACTAATTCAGCTGGAAGTTGTCCTCATTCATAATGACCAAAGCATGAAAAGCCAGTTTCACAGACCTCTACGGAAATACCTGTTGAAGCAATTAACCTTGTTAATGGATCAGTTCTGAGGTTAGCAACAAGAATTGCCACTTGGCCCTTCAAGTCACGGTTGCAGCTTAACTAAGATGGATTTAAGCAGACCCTGTCCCAAAACCCAGATGAATATTTGGACAGCTTAATGCAGAGCCTTCTGCTGCCACAGCTTGGAAGCTGTTGGTCCCAAAGAAACCAAATCAGCACTAACTCAGCAAGTACTATAGTTCCTGTAATGAACTTAACAACAGTAACCAGGCTCTGTCAGGTTTAACAGCATCTCTTTAGGATGCAGATGCCTTGCCATTCCATGGACACTACAGATGGCAGATCCCAGCTCTATGGCCAGCACAGCCCTATAAACATACATTGCCCTTACTTCTGGGGGCCAATGACCCTAGCAGAAAGGATGACAAGAGCAGTTACAGCAGTAGCATCTCATGGCATCACAGCTAAACCCAACAGAGGCAGACTATTAGAGCCCTGGGAGTGCTGGGAGATAGAAACTCAGCAGTGCCCAGCTGGCTTGAAGGCTTTTCTTTAGCTATTTTTGGATTCCCCCAAATGCCCCTGACGTGACACTCTGTGCAATACCTCTCCCCACAGACCACCAACTGGTCTGTAGTGACAACAGCTTTAGGTAATATTACAAGAATCGAAGTTTAGCCAAACTCTTTCCATCCAAAAAAGCTCATATCAGTCCAAACATTTCCTTTCATCCAAAATAAAGATTTTCACGCTGTTTTTTAATTACTTAACCCTTTAAAGAAAAAGATCAGCTTGGACACAAATTAGCAACAAGGTTAATCTTGAGAGGGCAGACAAAGTGTTTTACATTTTCCTCTCTCTTTCATTTTGGTAATGGGCTCACACTTTGGGTGGTAGGAAAGGTCTGTCACACCTGGACCAGAAACCAAGGTCTCAGCACCCTGTCCCTACTCGGCCACCAGAAACCACAGCAAACTTCTTGTTTTCTGCCTGGTCAGCAGGGTACAGAGAAAGCAACAGACCCTGAACTGGCTTAAACTGCTGTCTGCGCTTTGAGTTTAAAGTTTTAAACATGTTACTGAAAAAGATAGGGGGCTAACCAGAACAAGATATTTCACTTGTAGAACTGGAGGGAGGGTATAAGTCAGCCTAAAAGCAGAATTTAAGCTATACTCCTATTCTAGTTCTTATAATCTACAAGAATAGTTACTACTAATCTCACAAACCTTGTCCATGACCTGTGCTGTTTTCAAATCCGTTCAGTTTTGCTTTTGATAGCTTCAACAGAATTGTTGAATGACATTTCCTTTAGCAGGAGTTTTCCGAACAAATTAACTTCATTTCTGCTTGCAAGAAATGGAAAAAAACATATTTTGCTTGTGCCTGCTTGGAACTACGTGTGCCCCTGAGGTCCAGAAGGTGACACATCAAATCACATCTTCCACAAGTGTTTCCTCTAATAAGCATAGAGAGGAGAAATTAATGGTTGTGAACTGTAGCTACTAGAAGGTTAAAAATATTCTGTACAGAAATACGCCAGCCACTGCTCAGCATTTGGACTTGTGGGGCATAGAGCTGACTAGGATGAATCTATGGAAAGAATAGGAAAGCAAACAATTAAACCTCAGCTGGAAAAGGAGGATCCCTGAATTTAATGAGATTGGACAACATGAGCAGGACTGGCCCTGGAAGAGCTTGGCTGAATGTTAAATGTGAGTATTTTGACTGAATTCTTCATGTCATCTGGGCATTTTGGATACAGCCAGTGTCATTACAGCGAAAGCAGAATATGTTGACCATTTCGTTGTGATTGAGGGTAAACTGGAGAGAAATGCTAAGTGGATGGGAAGTGGGGGCTGATGGTGACGGTCTGATTCAGGGCTCTGTGACTGTTTTTAAGCAAACAGAAAAAATGCAAGTTTGGATTCAGCAAGTTAGTGCAGCAGGTCAGAGCTGCAGTAACAAACCGGGGGTGGGGGGACGGGGACACTGGCCAGGCACAATGCAAGGACCCACCCACCTCCTTGCTGCCTGGAAGATGGGGTGTGCACCCTGTACCCCCCACCCTGGGATGGCAGCTGGGCCCCCACATGTGCTCTTCCTCAGCACAAGGAAGAAGCGCTGCCCTGGCTCCATACCCCCACAGCAGGCACAGAGCTATGGCCAACAACCTCACGGGGTTCCAGAGGCTGGGGCTGGCTCTCAGGCTCCCTTGAACCCACCCAACTCTTTGTGGAAAAGCAGGATCCAGCACACCCAGAATTACACTTTACTAAAAGGGACAAGAATGCATATCCTTTATGGTATTCAGCATTATGATTCTTCCCGGCATCTGTCAGTCCGAAAGCAAAAAATACACCATTTAATGGGTTAAATTATTTTATCAGTCCTCTGTTTGGAAAGCAGAAACCTGCTGTGTAAAGCTTAAGAAGTAAATAAAGTCTAACGATGAAGGACCAAACTCCAGTGGGAGTTTTGCTGGAGAAAGGCCTGCACAAGTTGACCTATTTAATTAAAATGCAATAAAACGCAATTTCCTTTACATCATTACACCCTAGTGACAACCTTAGAACCACCAGTTAGCTAAAAGCTGAGCAAAGTGGTTCATCTGTGGTAATGTCTTGGTAAAAAAAAAATGCAAAAAAATTCTTTTAAGGAAATGTGTTAATAATTAAGAATAAATTTAATGGTCTAAGTGACGAGTACTGACAGTACTAAAAACGGTAATGACTTAATTATTTTTGTTGATGTCAGTTGTTCATTTGTGGACCATCAAGCTATAAACCAGGGTAATTTATTGACTGCAATATAAACTGGATATGTGCCATATTATTCAAGAAAAACAATACACTGCAAAAACAATACAGAGAAGAGGTAATTTGTACAGAGTTCATGAGACAATTATATCATCTAATTACGAAACTGACTCACTATGCCCTTGGCTCTATTTATTAGAAGAGAATTGAAGGACATACTAAACATACTCAGAGTCTAGTAATTTATATTTAAACCCTGCCTGTACACCCAAGCATCCAGAAACTGGTGTGATCCTGCACATGGATCAGGAGTCCCAAAGGAGATGTAGGATTGATGTGGGACTCAGGGTACTACTTCATTTTTCTGTGCACTGGAAATGAAACTACTGCCCCATTTTGCTGAAAAGTGTTTTGGAACAAAGCCAATATTACAGAAAACATTTAATAATGTTAATAACACCCAAAAAAATTGTAATTAGCTACTTATTTCAAAACGTAACAGCAGTTTGAAGGCTCTTTGTATTTTACATGCTTTACTGGCACAGCACCTTTGTGGAGTAATGCAGCAGAAGCATTTGGATGCAAGTGGATGTGTTTCATGCTCAAACAGAAACAAATCACTGAGGTGCCTCAACTGTAAGACATGACCAAGGCTCTGCACATATAACTCTCTCACTCACAGCAAAGCTCATCAAAGCTCAGAAATGACCAAGACCAAAACAAATGCAAGTTGCTCAATTATTCTGCAGTTTTCCAAATCATAGCTGCACTGCAACCTTTTGAACTCTCTTCAGATGTTCTTCCTTGAACTTTTAATGCTGTTTAAGGAATGTACAATTATTTTCTTTGTTGATCATGTAACGAACTTCATTAAATAACATTTTTTTTTGCATCTCTTCTGATGGTTTTTATTCTCAGTTTACTATACATTTTGTATCTAAATAGATTTCAATGGGTGACATCTAGCCATACTATAACAAATTGTGGAGGAGGCTAATACTTAGAATGATTGTAAGGAGTATTTGTTTATAAAACAGGAAAAAACCTCAGTGTCTCTTTATTTGTTTTTATTAATAATAATGGTGGCTTGCATACAATATTTCTTTTAAAATTAAAGCTTTGAGGATCTAGAAGACAGAAGCACAAGTGGAGAGTCTGGGAGACCTGGGTCTGACTTTGACCCAGGTAGGGAAGGCACAATTCTGCATGTTGCAGGGCGCAGTTCTACAGAATATTTGCCTTGGTGCAATCCTGGCTTAAGAAATCCTCTCCCTCTGCCAGGAGGGACCCTTCTGCCTGAAGGAGTCACCCTGGTGCCAGGGCAATCCACTGCCTTCTCCCTGCTGTGTTAATGAAATTCCTTGTGGGATCACACTGGAAGAAAGACCATTGAAACGATCACAATTAAAAATAACCCTCCCTCTCCTCCTCCTGCGAATGGTTTATTTTTAACTTCCATCACTTCAGTGCTCTGATTTAAGCAGTGCTCTACATGCAGTTGTTTTGGCACAGCTGAGGAGGTGACAAATGGCAGGCCAGGGGTGGGAGCAAGCATCTGGGGCAGGAGCTGGCTGCAGCAGCTCAGCTGCCAAAGGCAGCATATCATGGGACTATGGTGTGATAGTTCATTGTATGAAATTAAACTTTGCCTTTCCTGACTGTTTTTGTAGCCATGTAGCATCTCTGCTGCAAATCCCTGGTACAGAAGTGCTGGGCCAGCATTGCTTTCCTACCCCAGCCAGGTTCATTTACGTTAGAGATTTGCAGTCTTGTGAGTTACATCATGGAGAAACACAGTGTAGGCAAAGCTTCAGCTGAATCAGGAGGCCTATATCCTTAAAGGCATTTATTTAGGTGGCTAACTTTCAGTCAGTGGAAGGCTTAAGTGGACACAGGGTTAGGAACATGCATGTGACCAGTGACAACACTGTGGCCATAGGGCGACAGCCACCTACATGTCTCAGCTGTGTTCCCTGACGGGTCTCTGATCACAGCCTTACGTGTTTTGCTTACATGCTAAGGATCAAGCTGTAAAGGTGATTCAGGACTGAGTAAGATCTTCTGCCAGGTCATTTTGGCCAGAATTTAGGGTTCTTCCATCTTTTCTTAAAGCACAGGCCATGACTCACTTGCTGAAATCTCCTTTCTTCTCTCTCCAACTTCCTGCCACTTTGTGGACCTCAGGCGGTGGTGGCCCTTTGATTTCTTCTGTACTCTGCCTGTGATTTTTGTCTCTTGAGGACTCAAAAGCTACAACCCAATCTGAATTTTTGGATACAGCTATGTAAGAACTTGGGCAAACTTGCATAGCCTTTAACACACAGGAAGTTAGATACTATCTAATCTTCTCCACATTAGGATAAAAGTGTGTCCCTAGCACATTATTAATCAATGCATTCTAGAGCAGACAACACAGTACATCATATAACCCATCCTACAGTTCCCTATATTAAAAGCAATCATCTGACTTGTTCACGTGTGACAGCATCACAGCATGACATCACCTAGAACCCACTGAAGGCAACAGAAGAAACACCAGTTCAGCTGGGTTTGGACCTCTTCTTTAATGCCTCAGGTAACTCACCTTACACATCACAACCTGGGTTTTGAGCCTCCACCATGTCCATCAGCCATTATTATTCCTTCCAGTCTTGACCTAGACCAGGGAGGGACCTAGAAGATTTTGTTACTTGTGAGCAGTACTTTTCACAGATTTAAGACTTCAGTGTCAGACTTTTCAATGAGAAGACCTTGTTTGCCTGTACAAGCGTATTGCTTCTCTTCTGCTCCACATGCACTGTTCCAGTCCTCCCTGAGGTTAGTAGGCCTTCTTGGAATGCAAATAAATTTAAAATAAAATGATGTCACAATGGCTCTAAAGGAGCACTTCCATGGCACTCTATTGTATTTTGATGGCATAAACAAAATACCTAATGAAAAGCCACCCTTGAAAATCATTTGACTTGCAAAGTGTGATTTTGTGATGGAAGGGGATAGGCCAAGCTTGACTGGAGCATGTTGGACCATGAGAATGTGCAGCCCTTGCAGAGCTCTATGAAACCTTCAGGGTCTGCAGAATTAGCCCTGAAACCATTTCATCAAACTATGGTGAGATGTAAACTTCCTTACACATTCAGCTACTTCATGTTTATCTGCCATTTCCAAACTCCTTCCCATCAGACAGGGACGATAGGCTCTCACTGATTTCAGTGACTTTACCGGCTCTGGAGTATTTTTCTGTTTGTCTGTGAACCTCATTTATGCCTTTTCTACCCTTGCTTCCCAGAGGTGAAGCATCAAACAACTCATACGAGTATAGAGAACCTATATACTCACTTTGGAGATCACAATATATGGTGTGTAAACAGTTTTGGGGTTTTTTAAATAATGTATTTTCCCAGTAAACCTCACATATCCATCAAGCTGGCAGTTATTTCAGAGAAGACTCATGCTACTCATAAAAAGCCATTACCAAGGTCAGTCAAAATTCCAAGACAAAAAAAAATAGAAGGGTGGGCAGGTAACTAATCCATTTTGGAGCTGTCAGGCTAGGGCCTGAGGCATGCTTTCAGAGGAAAGGCAAAAACCAGATTCTTTCCAAATAGGAAACAATATGATGATTTGAATACAGAAAGCTAAATCATGAGCATACAGTTGCTGCCTCCACAGAAAACATTCCCGGGAAGAGGACTGATCTGACATAGTCACAGTGGATGGTTACGAGCCACCAGACAGGCAGTATTGACTCAGAGCTCCCACTCCTGTGCTCCCTTTTCTGGCTGTAGCTTATGTAAAAGCCTAGAAAGAAGGAAAACCCATGGAATAATGAAGATGAATGCAATAAATATACCTGAGCCTGTCTACTTGTTTTAGTGGTTAATGCCACTAGAGAAGCCCTGCAGGGCTTTGAGCAATTCTTAGTGATGAAGATTTATGAAGACCTTTTAAAAACTTCATTAAGGGGTCAGAGAGATTTAAGTGGCCTCACAAGCTCTGCACTGAGCCAAGAGATTCACTTCGCAGAATCTCAGCCAAAGGCAGCTAGGGGAGAGCTGGCTTGCAAGGACTCTTCACACACTCTGGCCTGGGAGGAACGTTGCTGGGCACCCTATGGATCTGGGCAGTACAGCATGCTGCTGAGGTCCCAAGCAGGGTTGTGGCACGTAATATGGTTAAAGGAAGCTGCTTAGCAAAAGTAATTTCTTTGAAGAGTGTTAAGGCCAGCATATTCTGATAAGCAAGCCAAGTCTGCATACTCTGCTCACATATCTCTCTTCTTCCAGCTTCCCTCAGTTTGTCCAAAATACCGTGAAACATTTATGTAGTTCGGATGTGTTTTCTTCCTTCTGACGACAAGCTCTGCCTGGATCCCTTCAAATCATAGCCCAGAATCTTACCTTCCATTTTGATGCCTCCAAGCAGTTGTTTAGGACTGTGATTATTTAGATATAAATAGCAGTGCTCATTAATCTAGCAATCACTTGCTCCCAACTATGAAAATGCAAATTGGGTTGGCTTGTTTGTGTTTTCGAGAGAAGGTGGTGGTGGTAGGTGGGAAGGGGAATGTTCCCCAGGTGCTGCTGTTATCACTTTTTTGTCTCACTGTGAGACAAGGAACGTTTCATCTGCACCCTGCAGAGCTTTGCTGGGCTCTGTTCCACCACCACTGAGGTGGGTGTGCATCATGTGCATCTTGTAAAGGTGGTTCACGGACTGACAGATTGGGTCAACCCCATAAAAAACCAGCTCCTGGACTTTTTTTTTATATGGGTGTGCAGCAGAATGAGCTCTGGTAGCTGGCAAAGCCAGCAGACCTTGACAGAGTGAGAGATGAAGGCTGCTCTGGCAGCATCACAGGTAAAACTACCATTCCCTTTGTCTTGCTGAAGCTGCCTGGCCATCAGGAAGCAGCCATGATGGAGCAGACATCATGAGCTGTTATAAAATTCAGTATAAACCAAAGCAGCAAATCCCTCCAGAAGCTGTTTCAGCTTGACTGCCCACGTGAAGCAAACACCCTTTGCTGGATGGCTTAAAACACAACACGCAGTGCTTCTGATGAAGGGTGAGAGGCATTACGCAGCCTCCGTGCCTAGTGAGGAGGCGAGGGCCTCCCCTGGAGCTAGAAAGAAGGAAGGTAAACACAGAAAGATAGCAGAGGACGGAGAGATGTAGACACCTGAGAAATCTGAAGTAAGAAAAGAAATGCTGGTCTGAGCCCTCAAAGACTTCCCTCACCTCACATCACATCCCATCCCTGACAGCTGCCAGCAGCAGGCACCTACAGAAACCTCCCCCAAAAAGGCTGTATAAGCAGTCCCCCTCCAGTTTTTTTCTCCCATCCTCAGCCTGTTAAATACCTTCAAATCTAAATGCCTTCAGCATGAATTGAAGTGGGCTCCTGAGCTTTAGCAGTGTGTTGTTGGAAGGAGAATCTCATCATGAAGTCAGTTTAACAATTAATTTGCGTGACATTAAGGGACCTTGTTCATACTAGCCCTCATTCAGGAACACACCTTTTACATTTGCAGAGCTTAAAGCACTTGCTTTAAACTAAAAGAGAGGGAGGGAGGGAACCGTGCATTTGTGAACGGGGTTCCTCAATCAGGTTTCATGGAAGAGCAGCTCAAGCCTGGGGTTAGCCTCCAGTAAGGGTAAATTTTACGAATGATGCGACAGGGCAGCTCAGTCACCTCTCTGGGTGACAGCACTACCTGGCACTGCTTTAGCATCTGTTCGAAACACAGCATTGGCTAGGGAGTCTCCAAATGAAACCGTAGCAATACTTCCCAAACAGTTATATGATAAACGATTCAATATTCATGAACAGCATAGGGAAGTTTATATACCATTACCTCCATCCTGCAGAGTTACTTCAAGGAGGAAATGGCCTTACCTTGCTACCTTCATTTGAATACAATCACTCCTGATGCATACCTGAAGCTAGCAACAAAGACAGGAGGTGTCCTCAGCTCCGCAGGAGCAAGGAGCAGGCAGGGACTCCGTAGCGAGCAGGTTACAGCTGGCAGGAAGGAGAAGCTTCCCTCATGACAGTGAGTCACGAGATTTTGGCGTTGACAAGGAGAACTACTACAGAAGAGCCAATTGCGTAATACCCCAAAGAAGCGCAATTAAGTGGCTTCATTGATAAAGTTTTGCATGAGCTACACGCTACAAATAGCAACTTCATTCAGGCCATTTCAATGACACATGCTAGAGATAGGAAGAGTCAAGATAATAATGTTTTGCCATGGCATTTGGGGAAACCGGGGATCAGGAATTTTTCCAGAGTGGGAAGCTCATTTTTCTCACTGAAGACTTCGTTGTGATTTCAAGCACTGCTCTCTATGCATGCCACATTTTTTAGATACCTTTTTTATTGCTCCCTGGATTGTAGGGCACAGGGAGATTTCTGCAGTAGACAAAGACTCTTCTGAGGCATAAGCTATAACAGTGGAAGGAATCTGCTCCAGACCTTCCATAAATACATGGTTAGCTCACTGTATCTAAGTGCCTCTACATTAGGAGCATTACTCTTGCATACCCTATGGAGACTGGGGAAATAGAGCGACAAAGAGAAGCTGTGGGTGGCTTGGGCACCCGGTGTCTGAGTTCCCAGGTGCCAGTGTCATCCCTGGGTGCCAACAGTTGCCTCCACAGCCCCAAGGTGTGGCACATGGCATCTCTGATGGTCCTGGCTGGCTGCCACTGCTTGTGAAATGCTGCAGTGGCGCGTCTAGGAGAGCAAAGCTGTCCTGGGGGCTGCTGTACATAAGCCCATGTCACTCCAGTAGGCAAAACCCTGACCTGTATGGTTCAGGGTAATAGCAACTGCAGATAGTAAAAGCACTTGGAGGGCTTAATAACAGCTCCAGAAAACAAAGTCACAGTGAAATGTACCCTGATCCTTCATCTCCAACCATATTCATAGGCTGCCAAAGTAGGAAATGTCTGAGGTGACAGGAATCCATGAATCAGGGGCCCATTTGCCTTTGTTGGTTTGGTTTGGGGTTTTTTTTCCGTTTTCCACATGCAAAACAAAACAGGTCATCATAAAATTATTTAGGGACTCTTGCTAATCCCTGATTAGCACTCCTAAACCTTCTGCTCACTTCAGGTTTGGGAGTGAAACAAAAGATAAACCAAAGCAGAATGCAGCCCTGCTTTTCCGTGAGCCAGTGGGAACTTTGCCAGCATTCGCTTTTTTAAAACTTGTTTCCTAAGCTAATTTAGTCATGCAAAATTAGCAACTGCAAGCAGGAAAGCGTGCGTGTGTTACCCCTGTTATACCCAAAAGTGGGTCACTGTTGCCAGCAGTTCCCTCAAGCAAAACCTGTACACCTGTGAAGCACCATAATTTGTTTTTTTTCCTCTCTCTATGGTGAGACTTTAGCAACAAGCAAGCAGTAGTGGTTGTTGCAAACCTTCTTTTGGGCTTTGCGTGCTGCCATGGCTCTTACCTGCCAGCTGTCAGCCCAGCTGCCACATCCTCTTTCTGCAAAAGGGAAGGAGAACATTACTCTTTTCCCTCCTTGTGGTAAAAGGCCACAGGGAACGGCAGAGTTGCGTCATCCTGAAATGCCGTGACCAGATTTGCCGGGGAGCTTTTCCTACTGGAAAGCAAAAGTGCCGTGACTGCTTGTCTGCCTGCACACGTACTCTGGGCTGTGTGTAGGAAATGGGGTGGACAGAATGGCTCCTGCCCAGCACAATGCTCTGCGTGGTCCCCCCGTACCACCCGGGCTCCAGGGGACCATGGAACACAAGCAGGAGTGAGAGCAATCTGGCAGCAGCTTCCACCTCAAAACTGCTGTGCAGGCTCAATTCCCACCTCTGCAGCGTCTGGAATGAAGTTGAATATCCTGGGGCTGCCTCATCCAATGAAGGAAAAAGTAAGTTGGTCTTCAGATAACAGGCTTCAGATATATAAATTAGTCTGCTGCAAAGACAAAAGGAATGGTTTTCTCTTGGCTGGCAGATGGAAGGTACAGCTAATATTAAATGTCCACCAGAGCAGACTGGAGAATCAAGGGTATGGGCAATGTTAAAGGTCCGCCAGAGAATTGCCATCACCTGTGCCCTTAGGAGGAGGTTAAACACCTGAGAGGAAGACAAGACATAGGAAAAAAAGGACTGGGTAGCCCTCTGAGATCTCTCCCAACAGAATACCTCTTGTGGCTCTGCATATGAGCGATTATCCACATCTGCTAATGGACAGTGCAGTCACAGGGGAGAAAAGTTGCATTTCTTCAAGAAATGATTCATTGAAAATCAGTGACCAGCTCCAGGAACAATCCACTATCAGTGTTTTGCCTCAAACTTAGTCATGAAACCAAAAGGAGTTAAAAAAGGAATGGCTGTGGCTCAGCCGTGAAACCCCACCAATAAATACCAGCAAGTGCTGGAACGAACCTTTATTTCTAGAAATGATTTTAGCTGTGGAAAATATAAACTGTGTCTTCCCTGCAAACACAGCCAAAACTAATCAAAATACTGCTCACAACACAAAGGAAATACCTCTGGGCTGCGATAAGGAATATGAATGTAGTCCTTTTACGTCTCCACAAGCTAATAACAATAAGATGGACTGGTGGCACTGTTTTCAGCACGGAGATTAATAGTCAGGGAGAAACTGAGAAGGAGAAAGTACACTTTCAGTTTTCTTTCCGATGGCTAATTAAAAAGCCCATATCTGAGAGGAAACATTGTGGAAATGAGAGCTATTTGGATGTGCCTTCCCCCACATACTATCATTCTGCTTTGTGAGGAATGCTTTATTAACGCTAATCTCATCCCTGTGCTTTGACAGAAGTTGCAGTTTCCTTCCTTTGCAGCCGCTAAGGCTCAGTTCTATTACGGGGTTTGTTTAATGGGAGCTTTATTATTTTACTAAATTACCTCATCTTCTGGGAACAAACTTAACCTTGAACTACGAAGCTAAATGACTTTTTAATGATGCAAGTCTGTTTGGAAATTGTGATTTGATGACTCTAAATTTTCTTCATTCTGCATGTTTAATATACACAAAAAAGTGACTACTTCTGCAGACTTTCCCAATTCACTGTTTTAAAATCAATTTGATGCAATTATTAGAGTTAAGATAAGTGGGAACAAACATTCTTAATGGTATTCAGGCACCAGTGAGGAGCCCCTTGCATCACTAGGGAACCCATCTTTAGTAATCTGGGAAATTGTACAACATTGATGTTTAAATATTCAATATGAAAATATTGAAATTCTAAGATAATTTAAATATCACTCCTAGGTGCATCCTGGGATGAAGCCTTCTTGTGCTGCCATGACAGTCAGTGAGAAGCAATGAGAAAATACCCTTAACCCAAATGAGACAGTGATTGGATCCAGAGTCTGTAGTCGAACCAAAAGAATGTGATTTTCTAGGGTGATCTGTGGGATGGTGGATCTCTCTGATCCGAGGGAAACTAGGCTTTTGCTTGCAGGGTGGTTGTCTGAGTGCAGAGGCTGAAGCACAGTATGGAGCTATTTTGTTAAGATCTGACGTACACTAGAGGAATTACTGTCTTGGTTCCTGGTTGATTCCCTCCCAAATGCCTGTAAGTCACTGCAAACCCACACAAAAGACTTCTCGACTCTAGAAAAATGTTTGTCTGTGTTTAGGGTGTGTGCAGTTTGGGTGCTTCTGAGACTGTATTGCCCAGAGGTCACCTTTGGGCTAAGCTGGGGGCAGTGTTTTTTGTTTGTGTCAGACTTGAGTGGGAAGAAGTAAATGAAAAACAGAAGTATGCTGTTTGCTAATGGGGTAGCTACACTGTGATGACCTATCTATTAAGGAATATTGTTGAAGCTTGTGAACTTCATTCCATGTCTCCATTCAGAAGAGCCCTGGATCTTCCTGTCGTAGGAGCAGAGGGCTGGGTGCTGCCTCCTCTTCCTCGTCAAGCTGTCAGACCCACACAGCTAGGCACAGTCTGTCCTGTGCTTCCCGGAGACACCGAGGTGCTCCAGAGCTGCTGCATGTGTGCACACACATGTCTGTTGCCTGTCACCTGGGAAAAATGGTGCTGCCATCTGGGATGGTTAGGAAACCAGCACTGGAAAGGTTGATCCTTTTGGGAAGTAACAACTTCTTCCCAGCGACTGTGTCTCCGAGAAAAAGGGGCCCTGAAAGAAATGGCATCTCTGGGCAGGTTGCAACACCGGGATAGCTCATCTGGGGTGCCAAGAGGTTGCCAGGAGAGAAAGCTATCAGGGCCAGGGGACAGGCTGGATAAATTGTCCCAAGGGCTCCAGGCAGCCTGCAGGGTTGTCATGAGCAGGTCACTTTTAGCACATTTTTCATTCTGTCTGTCTCACCCCACGAAACAGTCCTGACACATCACATGAAAACAGGTATCTCTAATGACAGCCTTAGAATTGGCACTAGTTGTTTCTTCTGTTGTTAGACACTCAAAATCAACTAAAAATCGTGCAGAAGAGAAACCAACAGTTCTGATACCTGGTTTCCTGGTCCTTAGAAGTTACAAAACTGCTGTCTGAGCTTCGCACTCAAGTTAAGATCAGAGCCTCTTTCCCTGGGAGCTCTCCTCAGATGACCCACTCTTCTACCATAAAGCATCCAAATGACTCTTCATCATTTTTTGGTGCCATCCCAGTAAGATAATCTCTCATTGTCTTACTGTATGTTTTTATAGAGACCTCTGCACTTGCCCCAAGGAGTGGTAGTTGGTTGACCTAAAGAAACCACAAATAACCAAGTACCCCCCACCCACAAACTTTTTATTCCCTCCAGCACCACCATTCCTGTAACAGTCCTGGGCTCCCGCATTATTATGAGTCTCTGAAAGATCTTGCCCTACAAAGCAGGATGCCCAGCTTTCCCCCAGGCAAACTTTCATAGCTATGTGTCAAAATCTTTTCCAGGCGAGAGCTGTGGGACAGCACAATGCCATCGGATCAGAAAGCTGAGGGTGGAGTTCTGGCAGTAGTTAATTGTTTGGGGATAGCAGCAGTTCCCCACTATTGTCCTATGAGGTGGGCATGATCCGGATGTGGACAGGGTTACAAGGCCATCTAGCTGTGTGAGCCCCGGTATACTCTGCCAGCTTGCTGCCCCCACCACCTGGGATTGCCCCAAAGCCCTATGCCAGTGCAGCCCCAGTATACCTCTGAGCTGAGCATGGAAAGGGCACCTGCCTGGCACAAAGGCTCCTTGTGCCTTAAAAACTGCAGCGTGACCACCTCTGCTTTATTACATCTTTACTGCCCGTAGCATGAAGACAAAATGCCCTGCAAGAAGCCACTGAAAGTGAAAAGTCTGTATTTCCTGCAGATCCTTTACATGCAAAAAAATCTATTTTCACATTTTCTTCCCCTGGCCCTCTGGTTAGGTGCAAGTTCTACCACCATAAATTTATGGCATTACTTGGAAATTCAGTTGACAGACAAGGTCCTGCTGTGCTGCTAAACATAAATATTTCATCTTCTTGTTGTGTTAAGCCTTGGCTGGATATTTTTTTTTCACCAATATTTTTTTTTCCTAAATGGGAATGCAAGCAGCTGAAGCCCAGTGAGAAAACATGAAAATAGATTTCTAGGAAAGTAACCTAAAGGGCCTTACCAGCAGGATAAGTCGCTTATCAAGAACTATTTTAGGAACGTGAGGAAACGAAACTTTGACGAGAGAGTTCCAAGAGGGAAGATTTACTGAGGAGCTGAGGGTTCAAAGCAGGATGACAGCATGGCTATCAGGAAACCTTCTCTGCACCTGTTTCTCCACCAGCTGCCTAACTGTACTCCCCCTCCTTTCTGCTGGCAGCTGAACAGCCGAGATCTGCATCCTCTTTTGTACTAATCCACTCCACCGTCTGTCTGGAAATGTTTGCCAGTCACTTCATCCCCTCCTCCTCCTGAGTAGAGACATAAGACACAGTTTCTGATTTTAATGCCCAGCTGTGCTCCAGAGACCTTGAATAAATCCAAGGCACACTCTCAGAAAACAGGGTTGTAGCGTGCCTCAGTTTCCCATCTGTACAAGGGAAATACATGACGGCTTTCATTTCTTATCTAGTGAGGCTTTGGGTTCCTTAGGCTGGGAGCTCCTTCTTTCAGAGGCTGTGTGCAGCATATAACACCAAGGGAGCTACCTCAGCCTCAGCTTACAGGTGCTGTTGTGCTTTAACTGTGCCTGAAGCATTTCTAGTACGGCCCATTGGTGTGAATTTACTGTAATTCAAAGCCCTTTTATGCATAGGGATGAAGTGCAGTCTTCCCGCGTGCCACTGCATTGCATTTTGCGCAGGTCTCCTCCAGGCTGCATGCCTGAACTGTTGGTTTCACAGGCAGGAGTCTCACCTTCCTCCTGCATGCTCATCCCCTGGAGAAGTGCCCCGAAACTCCCACTTGCTGTGCCAGATCCCAGGATTCCAGAACATTGCCCCTGTGCTGCGATGAGACAGCAGGAATGGGTGGCTTTGCTGAAGTCAGCAGAGCACCGTACAATGTCTTGGTTTTACATGTGATTTTGGAGTCAGTTTAGGATGATGAAGCTAGACACTTCAGCACATAGACACCAAAGTAGACTCACACTCCCTTTTTGCGTCAACTGATGCTGCGTCTAGCTGAGCGGATCTGGAAGCACTTCCCATCTCATCCAAACTCTAGCTCTGCCCCAGACTGAATCGTTGGCTTGCACCGGCAGCAGCTCAGCCAGCCTTGCCCACTTCTCAGCTTTCCAGGAAGGAGTGGGGTTGTGGAGAAGCGTGGCCCACCAGGCTTCTTGCCTGCAAGCCCGGGGCAGGGTAACACAGCCTGGTGGTCCCTGGCAGGCAGGTCCAGGAACATCCTCCGATGCTTCCCCCACAGCTGCACGGCGGTGGCCCAAGCTGCAGCGCGAGGCGGATGCGGTCGGCAAAGCCTCAGTTGGTAAAACCTGCTAAGCAAACACGGCCACAGATCCCGCCCGCGTCCCTCGCGGGGAAGCCGCCTCTCTGATCTCTCGCCACCAGCACACACAGGGCGTGCGCCGGGCCGGTGACAGATGCAAGGCAATGTAAATAACCTGCCGCGGCTCAGCAGCCGGCTGCCATCTTGTCACGACTGGCGGTGTGCGGGGGATAGGAATAGGTCCTCGGGCACCTGCTCCTGCAAAGACCGGGCCAGCTGTTTGAATGCTCTTGTTTGAGCTTGCTCGCTGCTGGTGCATGCATCCACGTTCAGGAAGGCTGCCGGGTCCCAGGCGGCACCGGAGAGGCTGAGCTCAGCACATGGCGCACGGGAAGAGACAAACTGCCCCAACCTGTGGCAAGGCAGAGTCACAGGCAGCTTGTGGAGGAAGGAAAACCAGCCCAGAGGCCCTTCTGGGGAGTCCGCTCCTCAGCCACAAGGCAGAGAAGCTAGCACATGTCCACTTTGGGTGACTGACAAGGACCTTGCAGAGACCTTTCCTTGAGGCACTCTTTTGATGGCACACATTGCAGCTGGTGGAGAGGGAGGATTCAGATCCCATCTGAGCGTGGCTGAGGGAGTCAAGGAAAAGGCTGAGGAGACTTCTCTCAGAAAAGTGCTATCCTCCCCACACCTGAACTATATCCCATAATGATGGATTTCAAAAAAAGGATGGCCCATTTAGCATGTAGCTGAGGAGCCCGTATCATATTCCCAAGCTTCCCCTCCTCCCTGACAATGAGAAAATTGGTTTTAATGTATCATATATATCAAGTTCATGACCTCCTTAAAGAAAATCCTTCTTGTTTTAACATCCATGGCTGAAATGTCTTTAGCATTGCGTGAGCAGTATTAAGGACAGAGGTGTCTCTGTCACATTAAGCTCCCCTTTGCATCTTCTGCTCTTGCCTACCCATGTCCTCCCTTTGCTCCAGGGCCCTGCCCTTGCTGTTGGCTGCCGTAGGGACGGCACAGGCGGGAGGAGCAGCTGATTGCAGAAGAGAGGCAAGACACGGGCCATGCGCTTGGGGACTTTGGTCAGATGTGTATTTTCTGGCGTACGAATGCCACTACGATTTGCAGTAAAACAATGGGATTCTTGCTCCAGTTGTTGTTACCTCAGGAGCACCTGGAGGATTCATCCCAAGTTCCAGGCCTTTTGAATTAGGGACAGAGGTACAAGGAGTGTGCTGCAGGAGCTTCTAGTATAAGTTATATGCCTAGTGCACAGAAATTTGTACCATTCAGATGTATATAGATGTTTATGCACAAACATTTTTTTATGCATATGTATTTTACATATAAGAGTGTGTGTGTGTATATATATATATATAGATAGATGGATGGATGTCTCCTACAGCTGTACAACCTTCTAGGAAGCAGCACTGTGCTCTCAGTGCCTGGCCACAGTGAGCATGTTTTCAGTGTCCCCGCTGCATTTACAGCCAGAAGCCGGCATCCTGTGGACTCCCTAAACTTTGGGGCTCTCACAACCAGTCTCCCCACAGGTGATTACACATCCAAAGGCTGGCAGTGGCTGATCTCTGCTTTGGGCCTCTTTTCTACCTGGGCAGGGAGCTCAGCCTGGGCTACAGTCTGCCCCAGGCACCATAGTGATGTCTTCAACCACGGTGAGGTCTTTGAGTCATCTCGTAAGCAGCAAGGCTGTGTCTCAAGCTGAAGAGGCAGGCAGCACAGAGCAGATGCTGCCACATCCTCCGTAGAAAACTCCTGGGAGAGTGAGACCAAGCCTTGAAGCTTTCACCCAACAAGCTTTGACCCCTTTGGAAAAAGCTGCCTTTCCCCTCTTTCCTTCCACCTCTCTCAGCAAAACGGCTGAGCCTACACAAGTCCTGTGGCATCAGGGCACTGTGCCACTCCACCGCAGCCGTCCCATGACAGCCTGGTGGGGTCGGTAGGCGTTTGGGGCTGAGAGGAAACCCAGCACCTTTGCACATTGGAGCCGTTTACAATGACTTTTGTTGCTGATGGTGCATGTTTGGTTGTACTTGTTAAATCTTGTTAAACAGGAAACAGGTTTCGAGGCGAGAGGGTCCCTTAGAGTTCAATCTCCCGCTTTCAAATGTTCTTACAAGATGCACAATTGGCACCGACTCACAGGAAATATTTAATTGGAGTCGGAAGGCGCTGGCTCCACCGACCTTGTATTGCATTCCTCTGCGTACTCCTTTCACAATGATTTTCACCTATAGCTTAAATCAGTGGTTTATTTATACCAGCCAATGGTGAGTTCAGCAGTGTTGAGGGGACAAGCGGGCCACGGAGATGTAGCGAGCAAAAGGGAGGAGCAAACTGCAAAGAACAGTCTTGTGAGGCAGAAGGGGCTGCTGCAAACCCAAGAGTGACATATTTATGAGTCCGGTATCGGTTGCCTGCACTGATAAGCTATGGTCATTAAAGGAAGGAAAAGTCACCTTTGTGTATATAAAATATACAAGATTCATAGTCTGAAAAGACTCAACAGGAAAGCATTAGGTAAATAAAGGATATCCCATAAAGCATAATGTGAAAATTAAATTACCTCATAAGGGAGGAAGGCTGTCTGTCCGAGCAGTGAAAGTGAGGAAAAATGAAATTCCTCTATTCCATCTCAAAGCTGATTTGGCTTTGGGGTTTTGGGTGGATCTAGACACATTGTTACTGATGGCTATAAAAAAAAGCATTGAAGTCCATTATGTTGGACTGGAAACACAGCAACTTCCCATAAATTTTCACTGTGTGTTCACAAGGTGGGGAGAAGCATCCTATGTGTTGCTGCTCATGGTGGCCAAATAAGAGAAGTGCCATTTCAGGGGTGAGCTGGACTTTCAACATTATTTCCAGTTTTCAGATCTCACCAGATTTTCTTTTGAACTGATTTTGGAAGCTGTACTTGTGAAACACTTGGAAAAGTTTTCTTTGCTCTTCCCTGGACTTTTCTTTTCTGGTGAATGAAACTTTTCCAGGATCCACCTATTTTTTCTTTAAGTGGTCAGTGCACCTCCAAAGCTGAGGAAATGTTGAAACACCAGGGAAAGACAAAAGGAGGGAAATTGAAAGAGTTCACTTAACTGTACTAACCAGCAAAAGAGATAATGAGGGATGAGGGGAAGAGAAAGAGGAAAAAGATAATCCAGTATTTCAAATCTTTGTAATTAAAAAAGCAAATTTTTTTAAAAATCCCCCTTTTTTTTTTTTTTTTTTTAACAGAATGAACAGTTTCAGCGGTCTGCTAGCAGTTGTTCCTGTGGAAGGCATGCACAGCCCCTGCCTTGCATACACAGACAGGTGGCTAACCTGTGAGCAATGTATACCTTTGCAGCCTCAGCAGTGAGTCCCTGCAGATACAGCCCTCAGATCCTCCAAAGCTGTTAACTGAAAGCCTCACTGATGCCCGGGGTCTTGGCACAGTGGTTTTGTTGGGGAGGAGCTGGTTCGACCTGAATCAAGCCAATCTCCTTTTTTATTGCAAACCTTTATCCTGGAGACATGATCCCCACAGTGATTAGGTAGATCCAAACAGCAGCTGGTAGCCACTATTAAGGTCAGATTTATTTCTTTTTCCCTATCAAAATTCACAGATCAGTATCTATTTAAAAATGTGGCCATCTATTTCGGTGCTGTCTCTGCATGCAAAAAGCCTGTGGAAAGCCACTTCCCCAATGTGCTGCAGGATTTTGGAAGGGTAATTTAAGCAGAGAGTTCAGCACCAGTTCCTGGGGTCTCCCTTCCCAGGGACATGTGCCACTGTTGCTGATCCAACTGAAACACGTTTGACACCTCTGGTGCATCACACAAGCAAATCAAGTTGCTCTGGTGCCCAGGCAGGGACCCAGGAAAGAGAGAGGCACTTATTCACCGTAGCCTGCTTTTTGCCCTGGAATTCACATCAACACCTCTTCCCACCCACTGTTCTATCCGAATCTTTACAGGTCTGGGTCACCGTTGCTGCTACATCTCACTCCTGTCTGTGAAGCTCTTCGCTCCTCAGCAGCTGGCGGTTTCCTCTCCAGAGCACCTCCAGCCCTTCAAGCCTCTGTATCAGGCAAATGTGCTGAGCATTGATACGGGTGACCGCTAAGCAATGGAAGGGAAGCGAGCAAGCAAGCAACCCGTTCTGGGCAAACTGAATTGAATCAACGAGAATGAAACAGTTATCTTCACAGATCAGTAATCTAATGGCATCGCTTTTGCACGTCAATACAACCATTAAAAGGTCACCATAAACACCTCTTCTCCCACTTATGAAATGTCCACATCATAGATCCATGGTGTTAAATTTGGAAGTTTCTTTTTCAAGTCAAAACAAGCACAGGGCCTGGCTTTCTGCTCTTGGCAATCAGCTTTGCTCCAGTGGCCTCCACTGACCTGGCTTTTACCAGGCAGGGCCCTTGCTCTTCCAGAGCTGCCTTCTCCTTTCAGGTGTATGGGAGGAGGTCCCTTGGCTTTAGGACATTTCTTCAAATTGAAAGATGCCTCTGAGCAAGGCAGTCAATATTACAGCCAGGTTTACGCCTAGGCAACTGACTAAAGAAACAATAAAACATGGATTTGCCACCTTTGGAAATGCAGTTTAGTGCAACTCTGTAGTCTTTATCTACAGCCCCTGGGGACGTTGCTTTATTTGTAAGGGGTTTACTTTCAGAACTTTGTATGCAATCCCCTGTTAGACAAACAAGGCGTGATCCAGAAGTGAGAAATGGGAGATCAGTTTTGTGAGAAGCCTGCTAGATGAGGCAGCTTCATTTCATTTGATTTGGGACTTTTCTTTTATTCACTCTTTTGCCCTTTGCTGGTGTCTCAGCTCTCTCTCTAATAAATAACTAGTCCACATCACTAAATTGCTGCGCATAACTCAGAGCAATTTGTTACTGTTGGCAATGTCTGTGCAGCGGGGGCCCAGGAACAGGCCAGCATGGAAGCAGTAATACCTCCCACTCTTCAGGAGCATGATTTCTGCCTGATTACAGAAGGGGTCATTGGTAGGACAATGCAGAGAAGGTCATATACAATTGCCTCCACACAAATTGTATGTGCTGCATGATCCTACTTTACCCAGGAGTATCTGTCAGGAGAAATCGGCCCTGAGATATCAACACCGCAGATGTGGCAGGATGTTAAAAAAAAATAATACATATTCATAATCACCAGAATACAATGAAAGTGTCTGAGCATTTTATATAGCCCTGGGCCCAGAGGATAGTTTAAAATACAGAAATTTCTCTAGAAACAATGATATAATAAATCCACTAGGCCTAAGGTCCTTCCAAAGGTAGGACTATAAACACAGTCTTCAAGTACTTGGTGAAGTTGTAACATTAAGAGTCATGTACGGTTTTAAAAAGAAATGAGAAAGTACTACACATGTTTTTTTCCTTTGACCCCCATCTGTCTGTCCTTCATGAACACTGAGCGGTGCAAAGAGGGTGCCTTCTCATGGCATGGTTATTTTGATGGTGCCCACCACAAAACAATTAGATGGGAGTCAAGCTGGAGGGAAAGAGGGAGTTTCAGGGTCGTGCCTGGAATGGGAGAGCTCAGCTGTCCTCTACCTGCAAAAAGGTTTGAGGATTAGCTAAGGGCATGTGGTACTACATAGATGGGGCATCTACTTTTCTTCTTCCCAGAAAGCTCATGAGGGCTGAGGGAGGAGGAACAGCACCTCCTGGTCTTTGTGGGGGAAAAACAAAAAACCAAATCAAAACAAAACCAAACCTCTCATCCTAGTACATGCCAGTTGCTCCAGCTCAGTGGTGTCTTTCTTACTTTCCCTTTGCCTACACACTTACGAGCATATGGTCTCTAATACACCTTTCTCATTATAGCCACCTTCCTTGAGAACCCTTTTAGATACCAAAACATGGAAGGAGGAAGCAGAGGGAACATGATTTCTATACACACTCCAGTCTCTCCTTGCCAGCTAGCTGGTCTCTGTGGATGTTGGTACTTGAGCCTGAAACCTTGGGGCTCAATGGAAGAGCATCAAATGGAAAGTAAAAAATAAGTCAACAGAGCAACTGGAGGGCAACTGTAGTTTACCTGGGCTGTAACATCTGGGCTCAGCAGCACCGTGTGCCAGTGCTTTCCAATTTCAGAGTTGTCTTATTTGTTTCTGTGGGGATTTGGGGGAAGTTTGTTATTTGCTGTTGGGTTTGTGTTTTTGTTTTGCTTTTTAACAAAACACCTCCAGAAAGAGTATGCTTTCCAAAAAGGCATTGTTTAAGGTAATAATACAAGAGGGAAAATGGGGGATGTGAAAATCTCAATTGCTCTCAGTAGAATAAAACACTGGATCTATAGAGTGTGATGGGTTAAAAAAGAGAGGGTCTTCTGGAATTGTTCAGACACATTTAATGGAAGACTATTGATTCTGGGGGAAAAAGAAACCCTCGTTTTTTTCTTGAGATGTTATTTTGTCATTTAAGACCATGGGAAAGCCAAACAAGGCAGAACACCAAACTCCCAGAGCTCTCATGCACAAAGCAGAAAGAGCTATGGCAAATTGGGTTTTGGCTATGGCCACACTAATGACCAAAATAAAGGCTATGATGACCATTTTCCCAAGGGAGTTACAGGAGCCTTGAATAAAAGCCCCAGATTGCCCAGGACCCTCGCTTACAGGCTCCACCACTTGCTCTTCAGCAGAACTGGGTTGTCCATTTCTGAGGAGGCAAAGTCAACTGGAAGAGGAAGGTGATATAACTCAGGTTGGGGAAATGAAGGTGATTTAAGCTGTTTGGCTCCAAATGCAACAGGAGGCAGCAAAGGGAAGATGAGGGAGCAAAGAGGAAGGCTGAGGCACCAAGGAGCCCAGCATCCCACAGCCCCACTCTGTGGGCACAAGAGCAGCTTTTCTGCCCTGTAAGCCACCATTCTGGCAGATTTCAGGACGGGCAAGAGCATAAAAGGTGGCTGTGCTGGTGATGGGCATTGCCTATGTCTGTCATCTGGAGGGGAGAACAGCTGAAAGCGAGCCTGCTATCTTTGGCATCAAGCAGAAAGGTAAACTTCAGAGCAGAAGGGACAGGCAGAAGATTATCTCTTTCCCCATCCCTTTTACGATTTGCCTTGGTCAGTCGATGACCAATACTAATATGCAGGTACCTCAAATAATACACTAGGTTCAGATAGCCCTGCTGGTTACCAAGTAATTGTTTGAAGGCAATAACAAACAATTCATGAGAGATCAATATTAAACTAAAATTACTAGTTTTACTTGCATAACTCACATTAGTGGCATCTTTTTGGGCAAAAGGGTAAACCCGGACAGCTTGCAGTGATAACAAACTTCACAAGATGGTTGCATTCACCTCATTCTGGATGTTTCACAAGTGCCTGAATACCTAATGAGGTCACATGAAGGAAGGATTTTGTGGCGTCTCTCTCTACCTGTGTACCACTTGCTGTAATGCTGAGCCTCTGTGTTAGCCCCACAAAAATAAAGGAGCCACTCACACACTTAAAAGTCAGACACAGCTACTTGTCTTGCTGGATCAAGACCAAATCTCTTGTGTCTCCAAAATGGAACTAAAAATCCACCACAAGTTCTCATGTGATTTCCAGTATTTCCTGTTCCAAGGCAGGCCACAAATCTTGCCCAAACACTTCATGGTGCTACACCTTGCAAGCCAATTCTGGTCAGACCCAGCAATGACCCTCCTTCCTTAAAATGGAAAATAGTTCATGTAAGATACCTATGCACATTCAAACTTCAGGTTTCAATGTGAGGTTGATTCAAGTTTGGGCTTTTGGATTAACTCTGCTTACTTACTTATTTTTAAGCTATATTCATTTGCCTCCTCTTAACATGCTTTCTGTCATGTATATCCTTCCCTGCTCTTGCCTAGCATTTCCAGACCTGTTAAATCTGCACCCTTTACCTGACTTATTTCTTTGGAAAGAATGAGCCCCTCCTGCTGCCTCCCCCTTATCCCTGTGTACGTAACATCCATCACTGTATCAGCACCTGTCTGAGCAGCACTAAGGAAGGGTCAAGGTATTATTTCCTACCCTTGACAGGTGTTATAACAACACTAAACCACCCCAACTTATAAAAGTTTCCATTCTGCAAACTGCTGTGTGTACTTTTCTTCCTGCTATTCCATCCTCCCTGGAGGCTTCTCAGCTCTGCTTATGCCAAGGCAAAAAGCCACTCACACTTCCATGAATGCAAAAGCAAAAGACAGACTTTCCCCACATTGCACGGTGTCGAGGAGAGCCAGCGCACGCGAGTGCAGCCTCAAGGGTTTTCTGCAGTGGCCACGGCTGGCATTGCTCCTCCTTGGTCAGGCTGTGTCTGAGGCATGGTGCTGGGAAACCTCCCACCAAGCAGGGTCGTGCTCAGGCTGAAATAGGAGACCCGAAGCAGAAAACCACACAGAGGCACAGAAATGCATCTCAGACACCAAAGAGTTAGTCCTTGTCCACGGAGGGGGTCAACCCATGCATGCACTTACATAGCTTATCTATACAAGCAATATTATAACCAGACCCAGGAAACGAGGACAAGGATTGGGCCTGACTGTAATAGACACTGGTCAGATAACACAGAATTTGAACTTTTGGGATGCCAGTTTGGTTGCAGTAAGCAAAAAAGCCAAAGGAGATAACAAAATGCAGGTGTTGAGTAGAAGCAGTAGTGCAGGCACACACAGCGCAAGCCCTCTGGAGAGCTCTTCGGAGAGGTGCTGGATCCTCTTCTGTCTGTGTTCCTCGCTCTCCTTTTCTGCCTGCTGTGGAGGAGCACACACGTGTACTGTACAGTCACACCCACTGCACATACATAAGGCTTCTGCCCTCTCCCTCCTCTAATATCCAGAGAGTGAGAAAAGTTTAAGAAACAAATTATCTATTAAAGACATGTCATGTGTGAAGGATATGAAATATTTGGAGGATAGATTCTTGGCCATGCAAAAGTTACACATCTAGGCAAGTTAGTTGTCTTTTATACGGGGAAATAGGCAACCCTGCAAAGTGGCCTGTTTCATCCTAGCGTAAGTGTCCAGACTAAACTAGGTTAAATCACTCCTTGTCATTAAATCTCTCTGGCCATGAATTAATCTGGACAATTAGCTGAAATTAAACATCCAACTTTCAATTAAGTGGGATGAATCCTGTCCCCTGGGCCGCAGCTATTTAGATGTGGTTCAAAATTCTGCATCTTCTACAAGATGCATTTCCCATTAGCTTGAAGTTCAGAGAGACAGAACAGCAGGTTGTTCACCTGAGGAACAGAGGAGATCCTTGGAGAGGCTGCCTGTCAGGATCCCCGACTCTCCACCTCATGTACACCCTTCCCTTTAGCAATGAGACAGTCCATCTTCGTGCAAGTTAAGCAATTGCTGCTGAGCGCACCAGTGTCCAGGCACAAAGACTATGCCTGGGCTTTGAGTCACACCAGGAAATAAGAGGAAATCTATATATCCAGGTAACAGTACAGGGAGAGGGCATAAGAGAAGGCTACAGGTGAGGGGAGAAACTTTATTTTTATTAAAACAGTTAATATTATTATATATTAGTCTACATCTTCCATTTTGCATGGTTTGGACTCTTTTGTTGTGTTTTTTTTCCCCCACAAAGAAGCACTGTACTTAAGGAATAACTGACTACATCTTCTTGCATTCAGTTGCTGATAACCGTTGTGGAAAAACTGCAGACTTCCAGCCTCAGAAGCATCTGAATTAAGTTAAAGATTGACTGGACCTGTTCTGAGGTAGATAGACAATATTTCTGGCATCCTGAGGCTGGCAAGCCAGTGGAGAGGACCACAGCACAACACCAAGCATTAGTTTTTTCTGCTCTCCACTTGGACTCCTGCAGACTGAGTCTGCAGGAATAAGAATAAGAATAAGGAATAAGAGCCATTACAGGAGCCTTTGTCCATTAGAGGCATGCCCCACGCAGAGGAATCCTTGCAAAGACTGCCTTTTTTTTTATTCCCCCCACCTAATTCATTCCTTAATTGTGATTAATTGTTCAACTTAGTTTGGCTATAAATCATAAGGCAAGCTCAGGGACTTATCCAGCAGAGACACGCACAGCTTCTTTGACATACCGCTGGCACTGAACCTCCTGATTCACTGGCAAAAGTGTTTTCAGCAAAACCCAGAAAAAGAAACTGCAAAGACAAACAAGAGAAATAAAATAATACCCTACGCAGAGGATAAAGAAAAGGCTAAAGTCAGCATTTTATCTGATAGTCTGCCTTCAGGAAATGCCTGTGAAAACAGTTTTGGAAAGTAATAGCTGATCTGGCTGCAGATATTCCCTGAAATAAGAAAGGTGCAAAATCCTGGTGCCATTTTTTAAAAAAAGAAAACAAAATAGTTCTCACCAGAAGAAAAGCATTCTGCCACCCCACAAATGGCAAAATGCCTTATTAAGGGTAAAGTATTAGATGCAAAGCTGCCAGACGAAGGATTTGTGTATTTGTAAGAGCAAAAGGAAATAGCTCTGCATGAAAAATGGGTGAATGGAGAGGGATAGACAGACACAGAGGAGGCCACTATGCTGATGAAGTGTTTACCTAGCTAGGCTCTTCCTGAATCTCTGAGTGCCACCACCACAGTTTTCCTCATTCTTGGAATTTTTAATGTGTTTTGGTTTGGGTTGGGTTTTTTAATTGACAGGCAATGGCACCCATGAAAATCTGAACCCTGGTCTGCTTTGCTGCGTACCTTCTCATCTTCACTCACATGATGGCGTCTATTCTGCGGGAGAGAGAAACAGAGCTGGCAGGTGTCACACTCCCATTAAAGACAAGAAATGCAGCCATAGAGGTCTTTTTACTGTTATAACGTCCTGTTAAGCAAGGCACCGTAAATGTTGCTCCTCAAAGCCAGCTCCCCTTCCTTCCTCACATTCACACTTAATAAAAGCATACCTGCCTCTTGCAACGGCAGTGGAATTAATCTCACTGTGTCAATACCTTTTTCCGGGGACAGAAGTTGAGAGCAATGCAGAGAAGCCACATATCCACAATGTAAATGATATCCTAAATGTATCACTAGGCAACAAGCCCACAGCACATGGGAGCTCTGGCAGATGTGTTTTCCTGAAACCTGGTAGCAGCATAAATGACGCTAAACTCACTGTCATCACCTAAAGTCCTGGGGCAGCCTACCATGGGGGCATATTTTATTGGGAGGGATGCTTCCCAAACTGACACATAAGTCGGCATCTTGGACTTCAGTTTATGGTTTATTGTCCATTTCTTTTAATACAGCAGGAGGCTTCTGAGGACAAGACATGGAGAGATGAGATGACCCTGTGCCTGGAGCTGGAGGAGTGGTTCGTAGTGGGGATGCCTGGAGGATGCTGCACCTCCTGGCCTGCTTGGCTGAAATGGCATTTCAAACCTCCATGCTTCCCCCAGTTTTGGTTTATGGTTTCTTGGGAGCAGGGGCTCTCGAGGGGCAATGGGGGAGCTGATGCTATAAACCAGGTCATAAGTCAAATGTCGGCTTTTATGGCCAGTGTGAGTATTCATAGAAGGAGCTTCCACATTGCCCGGGCTGTCGGGCAGCAGGACGGCTCTTACTGAGCTGGGCAATACTGGGATCGTGCAAGCAGCGTAGTGAAGGCCGGAGATCAGACACATGATGGGCAATACTGGGGTTGGGATCAGAGGGGGCAGACTAAGGTGGGTGTTCAGGGGCTGTAGAAGCATGTGCATTTTAGCCACCTGTGGACAGTCTCCAGCTATAACTACTGGGTTGCAGGTGAGGGAACCTGGAGCAGTGCTCAATAGCTTTGGGAAAAACAAAGATGATCAATAGGATGCTTATACCTGGAGGAGTCCTTCCCAGAGCCCCTGAAAGTGTCGGTACATGAAATAATAGTAAGCTCAGGTACTGGATGCAGCATGCCTGGGAATTGTACCATAGAAATGCAGAGGCAGCCTGCCATCCAAGCCAGCCGTTTCAGCATTCACCTCTTCCTCACATCTAGTGCCAGAATCAATCGGCTGATCCAGATCCTGATCTGATATAGCCATTACTGGCATGCAAATGGGAAGGGAACCATCCCAAACAATAATAGCAAAATGAATATCACTTTAGAAACCGCCTAAGCAAACAGACACAATAACCTAATCCAACCAAAAATAAAAAATGATGCCTCTGAACAGCAGCAAGTGCAAGATAAGAACTAGTCTTTTATCAAGTCCAGAGGCCTCCTGGACAGAAGGAAAAACAAGTGGAAGATCAAATGGACTGTGGGTCAAGTAAAGCACTAGGCAAAGAGGTTTGAAGCCAAACCACAGGACACATTTGTCAAGCTCTTAAAAAAATAGAAATGCAGGATCAAAGCAGAAGCACTTTGCAAATATTAACATTTGTCACCTACTTTTACTTTTGATGTACTTAATTTTGAAGACATTTCTCCCTTTTCTCTCTCTCTTTTTTTTTTAACAGGATAATCTAATCTTTCAGTACACACACTTGCCTCCTTCAAAAGAAACACAATGACAATATTACTGAAACATGGAGGACTTTAATAAGAACAGATTAAAAGAACCAACATATGGAAAACAAATAATAAAAAAATATTAAGCAGCAGTTCCAGGGCAATATTGTTGACACTGTTGTCAAATGTTCTAATATAAAGGTTTTGGTAGTTTTCCCAACAAAATATAAATGAAACAATAACTCTTTGTATTGCCTCACATTCAAGTGGAGGAAGAGCATTCCTGTAGTGCTTGAGTCAGCAACAACGTAATTAAAGATAATCACATTAGCACCAAATGGATCACATTCATTACTGATGTGTATCTATTGTTTTGGAGATGCTACCCCATTGATTAACAGGATCAAAACATGGATTAAGAAGGAGAAATAAAAACAAGCTTGAAAACTTTTTCTGGAGCGTTTCCAGCTGTGTGTTTGTCCCTGCTACACCAGCTCTGCAGCTCACGTCTTTCAGACAAAGACAGTGAGACACATCCTAACTCAATGGTGGGCTGACGTTCGTGCAAGACTGGGGGAAGGTTCCCGTGTCTCTGCTGACACCTCGAGCAGTGGGTCTGCAGAGGGAAGCGGCACTGGAAGACCATCAGCGTGTGTCAAGAGTGACCTTCTGCACACTGAGAGATTTACAGCTCTGCGGCTGAGGTACTGCTTTGCACGGAGCAAGATACATAAGAACAACAATACCTCAGGCTGAATTTAGGAAATTCGGTAATTGTCAAGTGTGGTAAATCATCTTTAAAGCAAACACTCTTAAAAGCGGAGAGATAAAGTTCATTCCCCTGTGACGAGGCGGTAGTGAGGAATACGGCGAGGCTGTGGGCAGGGTTTCAAAGCAGCCCGGTCACGTTGGGCGAGATACTGCCGCCTGCTCTCGACGGGATTTCTGAGACTGCTGGCACCAGGGTGACAGGCCAGTAATCGTTAACAGGGGAAGTCTGTCTGGTGCCTGCTCTTTGTTCCAGCCCCACTTTCATATTTGAGAACCCTTATGGTATACTTTCTATTCACAGCAACGTTTTAGCCTGTCGCAAGTGTGGCCCCAGTGATTATAGTTAGGCAAATACAGCAAGAACCCACACATGCTTGAGCCCTTCAAAGTATCTTTTTTTTTTTCTCCTCAGTTTCCACTTGTTAATATTTGACTGAGTCTGTAGTTTGAACAAGTACTTCCCAAATATATTTCAGCTTTAAAAAAAAAAAGAAAAAAGAAAGAAAAGAAAGAAAAAAAAGAAAAGCCACTGAACATTTACGGTGCTCAGAGCATTTATGGCTGAAACTCGTTCTGCAGGTTCAGCCATCTGTCCTGCCCATCCTTGCACAACCATACTCTTGTAAAATGCAGTCCATCACCTTATTGGGGAACTCGCAACAGTCCTGGCACCACATTCGGTTCCTGGATATCTCACCAGGATGACTTCTTGGAAACAGTAAAAGCAAGGAAGATGTTAAGAAGATGTGGCTCCAAATACTTACAGCTGCAAGGGGAAAGTAGGCATTGGAATGCAGATAACAATCTCTCAAGGGATCCACTTGAAGGAAGGACATACCCGAAATGAGGGATCGTGACCATCTCCGTAGAAAAAGTATGATGGGACACATGCTTCTGACTTCATTAAAGTGAATTTCAGTACCAGTAGGAACATCAGAGCCGGGCCAATGTGATTATTACTCAGACTGCAAAGTGGGGTGATTACCATTGCTAACTACTATTCACATAAAAGGGCTTGTCAAGGAAATCCACTCTTACTATTCAACCATTGGAGAAATGTACCTGAAATTTCACAGAATTTGGAATAAATGGGGTCCCATCAACTCCGTCAGCTGCTCTTCCAAGCACTTTGTGAATGTCTACGCTGTCTTAGCACAGGTGACTCAATGTGAATTTATACAAAGGCTTCTTCATTCTGCTTCTGGCAACACAAACCATTTTAAAGAGGATATCAATGATACCGTTCTGATGAAAGTTATAACAATTGTTCTTATGTGAACCTGTTAATCTATTTTAAATCTCCTTAATCCTATTCCAGGACAAATGTGAAATTGGAGAATTTTACATACCCAGCTTCTTTTTTCAGCCATGCACATATATCAGTCCTAGATTTCATACTTCTGTGCACATGCCTATTCCCTGTATGGTGATACTGTTTGTACACCAAGACAGGGAAGCAAGGATGCTGCAATAATAATAACAACAAGGAAACCCATTTTCCCTTTGAAGAAAAGCTCTTTGTTTTTTTGAAGCTTTATGACAGATGTAAACAATTGTGTCTTCTTAGAAATGATAGGTATTTTTTAACATTCCTATACAGCATTATTGTAATAACTTTCAGCAAGCCTGAAAGGCTTTCACATGAGCTAAGAAGGAGGCTGTGGGGTTCATCTCAAAGCTCGTCTAATTACACAGACTTAAAGGAATTGCAAAAACAGGGTGGAAACTGGACTGCATGACAGCAATTCCACTTTCATATTGCCTTGCTTGTAACTGGAACAAAGTTCCTTTAGGTGATGCTCTGGCCTGCTATGGTAATTAAAAAAATCTAATTTCAACCAGTCACAGGGCGAAAAAAGTGTTAGAAAGTCTGAAAATGGGAGGTAAAGTTTTTCTAACAGGTTGACTTCCAATAAATACATAATTAAGGTTAATAACATTTATTAATGGTGCAGGGTAGGTATCAAGTAATATTTTTGCCAGATCTGTCTCACTTTACCACAGGAAACCTCAGAACCAAAAAACTCCCGAACCAAAGGACAAAAACTACAACCTATTGCTGTCCCCCCTTATGCTGTTTCAGTGCTGGTGAAATCATATCATCTCACACTGCCTCTTGCAGACATCCTGGATGAAGACCCAGTTTTGTTGGGTTGGGTTTTACACAGGTGCTTCAATAACTATCAGATTTTCCATTGGTTTCTTCCCATTCTTCTCCCAGGCCATGGATGCTACCTCTCCATCTCTGACATTTCCCAGACTGTAGAAGTTCATGCCGCATCGACTGTGTTACCTCTTCTTCCAGGTGTAATTTTACCTTCACAGATGTTTATTTCACTGTATCTTCTAATCCTCTTCTAACTTCCCCCTGGGAAATCACATTTGGAGCTGTCTTGTTTTCTCCCTGGAAGACACCACCTTCTCTGTAGCACACGGAAAGATCACAGCTTTTCTTTCAGTAACAACATCTCACCAGCCCAAGCAGGTAAGCAGAGGCAACCTGTAAGCTCTTGTCTGTAGGGTCTACGGTTGCTGCCGAACAACTCTTCTTCAAAGCACTTCTTCCTTCTGGAAACACAGCCATGGAGCAGTTCACATTTTCGAAGTGTAAATCAGGCTTATGTCTGGGATGTAACTGGTACAGTTAGAGCACAGTCTGTTTAAATCAGCTCAGAAAGTGAAAACCAAATAATGAATGAGCACAGAAAATTAGCTTGGCAAAACTCCACTGCAATGATTTGTTTTCCAAACTGCAGCTGATTTACAGATTTGAGGCCTCCATTGGTGCTCTCTAGGTTTAAAGCAAGATATTTCAACAAAAATTATAGCTGAAGAGCAGTTCTGTTGATCCAGGAAATGTTGTGAGGGTGACAGTAAACGCTCAAGGTATGTGCGAGAGGGGTATATCCCAGCCGGTACTGTTACATCTCTGCACAAAGTGGCCAAGCAAGCAGAGTTCCTGAATTTATTGGCTTTCCAGACCCCTGCCCTGCCTGCAGCCCCTTGGCTGCTCCGCTACTCCAGCGGGCCAGGAGCACGTTTATCCAGATTCCTGTAAATTCCCACCAAAAAGGCACCTCCTGGCTGGCACGGTCACATGGTGGCAGGGCTGCTTCTGCGTAGCTCCCAGCTACCTACTGCCAAAGCCATCCCTTCCCATGGGGGCAAGGTCAGTCCCCAAAGAGTCTGAGCACTGGGGCTGCACTTGCTGTGCAGCCTGGCCCGTAGATGGTGAGGACCAGAGCATCTGATTTTCAAGTGGCCTTTTCTTAACCCGGCAACTTTGCTGCTTGTTGTTACTGCTTGCTCGTGGGATGGCTGCAGGGACCCGGCACACTGGCTCAGCGTGGTGCGCACCCTGCCACGGGTCCCTCACCTCTGCCACACTGCAGAGGGCCGAGGAAAACCTTCAAGAGCTGAACCATGCTTAACAACCTTCAGACAAAGCAAGTGCTGAACAAGCCACTTCCTTGGGCCCGCTGCAGTTGTTCTTACACTGGTGATAAAGGGAGAACAAGATCTCCGTGTGCTCGCTCCTATCTGCTTTCCACCCCCAATGTTTAACAACCATCAAATTCTTGAGCGAGGAACCAGAAGTTCTTGGAGAGATTGACCTACATGCTTTGTCAGTCATAATGGAAGTTCTATCCCTTAATAAACTGAAAGTGACTCTTTTTTTCATGTCAGAGGCACTGGTAGCCGATGTCAAGTGGGAAGCCAGCCGTGGGAAGGTACCCACAGGCATTTAGGAGCTCTCCAGAATGGGTCTTACTGGTTTTTTTACTGCAGCATGTAATTAGACAATGGAAATTTAAATTATCTTAAGACAAAGCAAAGTCCCATCAGAACTTATATAAGCAGTACAACCCTTTCAATTTCAGTGTCCTGAACATAAGGATTTATACCCATTGTGTCAATATAAAAAGCAAAACCAAAGCACGATGCAAACTCTAGAGGATGGATTGTGCCCTCACTTCAACGCCTATCCCATAGTTAAGTCATCTGGGTTCTGGCTCTGACTAAGGGGCACAATTTGCCTTTTAGATGATGTGACACATTGGCTAGGAAAGCAATGTGGACCTTTACTAACAACTTCATTGCAAATAAAAATGGGAAAAAGGGTTCATTAAACTTTTAAGCTTTTAAAGTTAAGATAACAGACACCAACCATTATTCCACTTCTGATGTGAAGAATAATACGAGAGCCCTTCCACCACGGGGAGAAAGATGGCTTTGTTTCTAGCACACCTCAACTCTAGAAGCTACAAAGCAACAGAAAGGCAGGTGGTATTTCAAACCGTTAATTTACCTGGGTCTATGGAAAGAGAAGCTAAAAAGTTCTGCCACAATATTCTCAAGACCAGAAATACTGACAGTTACCCCACCATCCTCAGGAAGCTGGGAGAGGCTTTAAGACGAAGAGCTTTGACAGGGCAGAAATTGGAAGGAGACATGCTCAAATTACCCAGAAATGACTTCGCTGCAGGAGGGACTAGTCAGAAATGTCAATTCAGAGTTAAAGGAGTAAGATTTTCAAAGCAGCACCATGATATCTTGCACAACACCACCTAGATCTCCGTGGCATGTAGATTTTAGTGGTGTAAAACTAGCAGGGTATGGGGTATCCTCTCCAGTGACGCGATACAGAGAGGTGAATGTTGCAGAACGCCCTGTCCTGACACCAAGATGTCCCCCCTGAATGAACAGGGAACAGTAATGCTTGGGGACAGCCAGGAAACATGGCCCATGCCAGTCCAGCTGGGTGAACAGGGCTGGACCCACACCACCCTGCCACCCAGCACCTGGCCAGCAAGGCATTCAGGGGTTAGGGGCCTTTTTTCAGCTTTTTTTTAGAAAAAAAGAAAACATTTCACATTTTCAGGGTTTTTTGCTTGCTTCACTTTCTAGCCCTGGCTTCTTTCATGCTACAAGTTCTTCCTCTTTGTGCTGTCTCCATGCCCTTCTTTTTCTCACAGACAGAATTGGAAAAATAAAAGGAAAAAAAAAAATTCAAGAGAGAAGGGAAAGGTGATAAACCAAAAGGGAAAAAAAAACCCTAGCAAAGCTCCTCTATTTTTCAATGTCAGATTTATTAACGCAAAAAATTGTTGGGGGAATAACAGAAATTTCTCCAAGAAATCTCTTTTTCTGGAGATAAATTCTGAAATTTCTTCTTGTCTTTATTTTCATTTATAATTTTCAACCTGGCTGTTTCCTGTATCTCTAAAGTAGCCTTGGAAAGACTTAGCCTCTAAGGGCAAGTGAAACCAAACTCGTTGCCTTGAGACTTAAGATCCTCAGAAGGACAGCACTCAGCAATGCAGAGCACGACTATTCTTGTATTTGCACAGCATCATTATCTAATTGAAACCGTAGCTGAAGCAGAGAGACTGAAAACCACAGAGCTGACTTCATGTGACTACCACAGAAAATTTTTAATTGCCTTTATGTGGATGATATTATTTTTCATCCATGTTTCCAGGATACAGTAAGGGCAGCTCAGCACTGCACATGCCATGCACACAGAGTGGCATGTTGGTGGCACAAGCAGAAATTTGGGTGGTTTTTGGTGGGGTTTTTTGCAAGTGCTTCACTTTTTTCCGAATAGATGTGGGCAAAGTTTTGTGTAATTTTCCAGTGACCTTGATTATGCAATTGTGTATGACTGCTGCCCTAGACAACATCAAAGATGCCACTCTTGTTATCAGGTGGCAGGCAGCCCCAGCCAGGCAAGGGACACCCCGAGGGCACCCAGCAGTGCCGGGGCAGATGGCCCTCCAGCCTGCCTTGATTAATGGGCTTCTCCTGGAGAAGCTCTTATTGCTCCCACTCCATTTTTTTCAAGGGAGGAGGTTAAGGAGCTGGCAATCATAGAAGGTACAGAGGCATTATCAGGTAGGTGATGATATACCACAAATACATTGAATCTATTTACTTCCCCTTCCAAATAGAGAAAGGATGGTTCCAACCCAGCAACAGCACGTGCTTAACTCCAACCAGGGTCTCAAACCCCACTGAAGTCACAGGGTTAAAATCAGCCCCCTTTGAAGTCAGCAAGGCCACCCTTCAACTCAATAGGCCAGTTCCTCCTCCCAGTGCAAAGTGCTTTGATAAATTTGGTTGTAACACCCAAATGAGGTGCAAAGTGATGTCATCTCTTCCAAGGTCCCTCCCTGATGCAGGCACAACCCTTCTGAGCAAGACTGGAGCCGGAGCCAGGGCATCGCCCTTCTACCCTTTCTCCTATAGATCATCAGGAATATCAGTGGGAAACACCGCCCACATGAAGTTCCCGCTCCTCTCTGCAGCCTGGCCATGGGCAGACAGCGAAGGGCAATGACCCTGCAGAGGCAGTGGGGAGAAGGAAACAGTAAGAGCATTCCCTGACCCTCTCTTTGTCATGGGAGTCCCTGATCTTGCTCAATAAACCTCCTCGCCAACCTCACAGGTAGAGAGGAAACCAACTACAGACCCAAACTGTAAAAATGTGTCTAACATTACCCAAAAATGTGGCTAACATGCCATCTCAGCCAAATTCTTTTTCAGTGTTACTGTAATTTAGCCCTCCCCCTGAAAACAGATGAAAGCCACCTACAGCCAGTGTTTCAGGTGGTTGAATGTTTGTTATTTTTGTGGTAGGACCTGGAAAACTAACCTAGGAGAGATTTCTACCTGCTCTTCTTTGAATACTCCTCTCTTTTTGGTCCCTTTTCCACAACTTGGGAGAAGATGATCTTTAAGGTCCCTTCCAACCTAAATCATTCTATGATTCTATTAATCTCTTTTCTCTGCAAGCCTGTGAGGGAGGTTTTAGCAACCAGGTGATCTGTCTCCCAAGTGCTCTTGACAGAGTGAGGCAAAGAGGAATTAAAATTGCCCATTAATCCCTGGTTTTCAGAATTGTTTTGCATCACATTTCCTGCTATACCAGTTAAGAATAATCTGATCAAAGCAAGTCCTTTCCAAAGCATCTTTAAAAAAAAAAGGGGGGTGGGGGGGTGGGGTGGGAGGCAGAAAATTGAGTGAAAAATAAGAAGGAAGAAAAAGAAAAGATAAGCTCTGGTCAATCAAGCCCCAGGTCTCTTGTCTCCAGTTTGTGATATGTTTTATGATCTCAGACACAACAGATTGTGAGCCTGCAATGTTTGGAAATAGTAGATGATTAAACCTTCTGGCCAGGTGTAAATGCAACCTTTGTCTTCTGATGACTGTGTGAGAATTACCTTCCTTCTCAAAGTTCCCTGCTGGCCCTGCTCTCTTCGCTGGTACAAATGTTCGCTGTTTGGAACTGCAACCATAATGTGCTTCCACCTTACTTCTCATCTATCCAGGCACCAACGAAATCCGTATCACCCCAACTGTCCTGAGATAAAGAAAAAAAAAAAAAGGCAAAAAGAAAAAGCTGAGCAAGCTACTACAAATTTGAAAGAATGTGGCCTGTGAGTTTTTCTACTTTTTCTCCAGGGGGGATTTTGTACCAGGTAAATAATAAAAAATGTGTAATGATTGACTAGGCTTTTAAACCTGAGCTGAAGGTAAGTTTGCCTTGCTGTTCCAGTTAAATATTCTCACTAGCCCCCTTCTCTTTCTCCAGTTGATCATGCCACAAAGTACCCTTCAGCCTGATTCATTCTTTATTCTTTAGAAATTTGGGCAACAGTCAAATCTGACCTTTAGAGTCATAAACAAATTAAATTGTTTCACAACCAAATAATATGAAACAATATTGAATAGCTAGGCTTCCGCCGAGTTTCCTCTTAAAGAGAAAGAAACCCCGAAACTGCACAGACATGGGAGATAGAGAGGTGGAGAGCAAGGCGTGCTGGCACTGCACAGCAACAAGGCAGCGGAACACCTGAGTCTGGCTCCGGACTGAGAGGTATCAGCACTTTGGAAGATGCTGTGAAAGGCATTTATTCATGATTTACTGTTCCGGGAGCAGAGCGCTCGCCGAGAGGCATACCCCGCTGCGAGCCTGCTGCTGCAGAGCCACCTGTGCGGGCAGCGCCCCGCGCTCTGGCCACGGTTCAAGGTGAAGCCCAAAGGTGGCCAAAGCGGCCTTGGTGCTGCCGGCTCGGAAACCATTTCTCCTCTCCCCTCTGTTTGCCTGAACTTTGGCTGCGTGTAGTCCAGCCTCCCTGCACACAGGGCAAGGCTGCCATGCTCGGTCCCGCTGACATGGGTGAGGGGCAGGGCTGTGTCACCTGCTGTCAGCTCTGCGGGGACATCCTCAGGGACAGGGCAGCTCCCCTGGGCTTGGGTGCATGCCCGGAGGCTGCCAGCCTCCGAGGTGGCGAGCAGTGAGCCCGCTTTGTTGAGATGCTGTGGGGTTCAGCACATTGGCGGAGCATTGCTGGAATGTGAAGCATCTGAGGCAGATGCAGAGATGTGATAAGGCTCCTTGCTGTCCTTAAAAACACTATGAAGTGGCCAAGTAGGTATTCCCCTGCCAAAGGGGGATTCCCAGCCTGGCACCCAGCTGATCCCAGTTGCCAGTGGGGCTCTGGGACCATCACAGGCAGCCCAGTTTGGGCCCCCAGGGAGATACCCTGTGGCCCCCCTCTGCTGTAGGTGGCAGGGTGGCACCCGGGCACCCGCCTACCCGGTCCCCTTTGCAAGGGGACACAGCAGCTGGGGATAGGCCACCGATCCTCCTCCCTGCCTGAGCAGTCGGTTACACAGTTTTTGCATAAAAGCACCAGACAGAGAAACGGAACAATAAACGGTGCCCTGGGCTGATGCCAGCCGTGTGGCACAGCAGCTATATCGGGAAGGGGGGGGGCCCACCAGCCCCTTGTCCCTACGCCACGGCTGGCGGGGACATCCCTGCGTCCCTGGCTGCCCACTGGCATGATGCCAGCCTGTCCACGGGGCACCGCTCCACATCTGTGCTGGCACCAGGACCCCCCCAGGACCCAGGGACGGCGTTTCTGTGCCGTGCCAGCACTGACCTGGGGAAATTCATTGTCCTCGTCCCAGCTGCTGAGCATCAGAGACACGCTGCTTCGGCAAGACCTGGCTTGAACAGCAACACCCTGAGAACGGTGTGCTCCCTTACACTTCATATAAAGAGATCCCAGCCATAATTCTTCCCATTAATTCCCACGATTAATTCTTCCCATACGTGACGTCTGCACACGCGACACAAGCAATGATCTGTTTATAGGAGATGTACGAACAAACAGCCACAGGTGCCGCTTTTCTCCTAGGCTGGACACTCAGCTACAGATGTGCTGTGGACAACCATCCATGGCCTAAAATGCCATTACTGTCACTGGTACGAAAAGCCTTTAATTATCTACAGGTCTGTACCACTTACAAAGTGGAGGCCGACAGATGTGAAGCACATTTGGATGCCTTAATTGAAGAAATGTGAAGCCATGCCTGCAACTGAAATATAGTTTTGCCTTTTGTAAACCATTTGACATAAGAATGATGAGGCTAAGAATTAGATGTAGGAATACATCCAAATATTTATACTATGTTCATTACACCAGTATCTGAGCATATGTTTATGTTGTAACCTCCACGTCTACATCCGTTAATTTTGCTTTGCTGTGTAACCCCGTGTTACCCATTGCATGGTGCCATGGGTCCCCTCCTGCAGGGACTGCCTGGGTCCAGGACGGTCCAAGTAAAAGCCCTTTCTCCGGGAAATATATTTCCCATGCTGTCAGTGCAAGACTGGCTGAGGCTTCAAAACCAAGACACTGGATTGAACAGACTCCTGACCGAAGCCAGGCTGGCAACCCCTACCTTGTATAGCCCCAACAAAATCCCCTCACGTATTTCAAAGTCCTCTGACACAGAGCGCCAGCCACCACATTTCATTACGGCAAGGAAATGCTGTGGCAAGGATCCAGTAGCTGCTGTCATCAAAATGCTGACAGAAACTGAGGTTAAGGGTACTAAACATTTCACTGTTAAAAAAACCAATGTAGTGTGGTTTTTTTGAATATTAGGGAAAGGAGGACTTTGCCAGCAATGATCCTGAGATACATGCAAAGCTGTGAAAATCGCTTTGAATAAGATTTTAGAAGTCTTCTAACTAAATAAAATATATGTGTATTTTGACCAATCTTTTGAGCTCTTTAATGATTTTTAAAATTTAAAATGTTAGCCAATAAAGTGAAGAAAACTAACTTTGTGAAAAAAAGTCAACATGCTTGATTTTGAAAAGTTCAAAACAGAGCTTGTTGTGTCTTACCATTTTGCTCCTAAAATACATTTTCTAGTAAATACATTGTTTATCCAGAATAATCCATCTTATCCTACATTTATTATAGTGAACAATAATGTTATTAATTACATACGCACACACATTTACATGGGAATTTATGTTTTCTTTTTACCTGTGGAACAGAACTGCAGGCACTGCAGGCAAGAGTTTTGACCAAAGGGCATCTTGGAGCTTTTGTATTAGATTCTAAACAATTTGACAGGGTTTTTCTAATTTCTAATTTTTCCTACTAGACCCCATGACATTTGCCCTTTGAACCATTCCAGAAGATATCTTTTGCAGTCAGCATCTTCAAGGAGCTGCTCCTAGCAGAGGCTTTCCCTCAGCATTGTCCGTTCTGCCTCCCCAGCCCGTTTCTGCTGCTGCCCCAAGTACCAGACACAGGCATCGGAGGTGTCATCCCAGTCTCAGTGCACGACAGTTCTCAAACCAGACTGACACTAGTCATTTGACACTGTCACTTTGTTTCTACTAAGCTAATAAAAAAAAAGTTCTGTCATCTCTGTGAACACATTTCTCCCCCTCCAGCCCCCCAACACTAATTTCACCGGTCAGTGCCCTCAGCGTGGCACTGGACAGTAGCAGTTCCTTTGCCATCCACCTTGAAGCATGAGTTTTGCTTTGCAAGGGACAATTAATTTTTGCCAGCAGGATGGAGAAGAGGAGGTCCATCCTGCTCTCAGCAGCCTCATCCCTGGGGAGTGGGTGGGAGATGCCGGCCATCACTGGGAGCAGAGTCTGGGAGAGCCAGCTTAGGTAGGACAGGGATTTGCCCCCTCGGCATGCATTGCCAGGTGGCTGCTGGGGAACCCAGCGCAGGGAGCCTGGGCTCCTTGCTCGAGGCAGTCTTGCGTTTGCACTGCAGGGACATCGCTCACCTCCATATCTAACAGCAGTTCTGGTTACTGGGACTCAGCTCCAGACTGTTTCATGATATTCCTGTTTCATCCACCTGCTATTATCGTTTACTGTTCTTCAGAAATTACTGCCAAATTATGCTGCTCTTTTTTTTTTTTTTCCTTTCCATCATTAATTTCTCTTCTAGGGTGGAGAGTTTCCCAGATCACCCTCCACCCACTTACATACATGCATGCACACACACTTTATAGAAAGTGTTTACTTATGCGGGGGCAATAGTTTAAAAGGTAAATGAAATAGAGGACGCAGCCTGGATTGGCTTAGCAACACAAACAGTGCCAGCAGGTAAAGGGCCCAGGCCTGTTCTTTCCCACCTCAGAATTGTTTTAAAATGACACCCCTTCATAATTAATTGTACAGCACCTGATTAGTCACTATTGACAGACCTAGAGCCAATTGACTTTTTTTTTTTTTCCTTCTACTGGTTTTTTTTTTTGTTTTTTTTTTTCTGGCTGGGGAGAAAATATGAAGTGCCTGTAGCTATACATACAATATACCTCCTGGTGATTACATCAGGCAGCTGAGCAATTAGAGCCAGTAGTATCAGCTCAGGAGCTGGAGGCTACAGTAGCAGGATCACAGCCCAACCTTAGCCTTTAATATGAAAATGAAGAAGGGAAGCAACAAACCCAATAAACCCTAGAAGTCAAACAAAGCCAACTGGGAGTTCATTTGTTGATAAGCCGAAGGAAGAAATGTGGCTGATAAAAACCGGTGCTTCTGCTGCTGCTCCAGTCTCTCTCGTGGGTGAGGGAGGATTAAAATACTCAGGAGGCAGCCTGAATCCACCCAAGTGGGAAGGCAACCTCAGTGGCAGAAAACATGTGCATGTGCTTCATTAGCAATGGAGTTGGGTCAGAAGGGGTGGGTTTGTACCCCTTCCCAATTCCAGGCATCTGTGAGCACTTTGCAAAGCAAATGAGTTTGCTCCAGGACAGGGCAAGAACACATCACACCAGGGAAGGTACCAGCAGCATTTGCTCACCTTGATCTAAAACAGCATTGTCTTGCTGGAGGCTTGGAAAGAACAAAGCCAGTCTCCATTACCAAGAATGCAGTTGAGGTCCTCCATCGCCAGATCCCCAGCAGCCAGCCCGCGTCCAGGCGTGCTGCTTTCATGCACCTCAGCGCTGTATCAGCTTAACTCGGCCATTGCACAGCCCAGTAAAGGTGAGTCCTGCCACTGTGCAAACACTTTACTCTCAAAGAAGAGGATCCGTACAAGACCTTAGCCAACTTCAGAGTACTTCTGAGTAAGGAATTAAGCCAATATCAGTGCCTACATAGGTGCTTGCTCCAGTGTGAGTTAATCAGTTTAAACCCATACCTTTAGGTAAATACTTGTGTGCAGACAGACAATGACTCAGGATTTGACCAAAGCTCAGTGAATACAATGTGAATGAATGTGTGCTCTGAATAAATAAATAATTAAAGAGCCACTTAATTAAGGCTCCTCTGCAGCCATTCTTCCTGCAGAAAAGGCACTGTACGCAGAAAACCTCAGGGTCAGCTCTAAAGCAGGTTACGTGATTTTGGCAAAGGATCTGCTGTTCCAGAAGCTGAGGAGCTCATCAGGGATGTATCACTCTGGAAAAACTCTCTGGTGTGGAAAGGCCTCCACATAGCCTCTAGTTAAACTTCTTCAGCACAAGTGATTTTACATCCCAGGGGTAGTGACTTCCAAACTCAGGCCCAGAACCACAGGAGACTGCAGAGCAGAGATCCCACAGCTGACTGACATGGACCGTTCTTGGCTCCAGAAGGGTCTAATCCACCTGGGGTCCATGGTGACAACCCCTTCTAAACATGCTTAGCCCTGGACTGGGTTAGTATGCATGGTCCAAATGTGCCCAGAGTTACTTTCTCACTTTAAACCAGCGTAAAATGCAGCATATTGTTAGTAGAAATTGCACCAATTAAACTAGAGACAAATCTCAGCTATTTATAGTTACAGTTTAGGGTCCAGTTCTCCTTGGAAGAATGTAAATACTGTACCAGTTGATGTCCACACAGCCCGTAGACGAACCCTGGGATCAGGACCATATGTGTCCTTCTGCATTTGTTCACAGCTATTCCACAGAGGATCAACATTTATGGCTCAAAAGAATGCTGCAAGGACTTTGGAAAAAAGAAACCACACCAAAAGAGCCACACCTTTGCTTTTAACTGGAATCAAAATTGTTTTATTTCTGCAAAACCATTATTAGCTTTAACCATAATTTGTTTACAGGAGCCATGACACAGGCTCTATCTGAAAATGCAGTTTTCTGAAGAAACACCCCAGAAATGTGACTGAACTCGCACCCCTAAATATTTGCGGAACATGGTCCTACGCAGAGGCAAGGAGTCACAAGAAGAAAGGATTAGAAAATAGCAAGCCTACAGAGTGAAGCCGCATATTGGGATCACAGAGGCAGGACAACACAGCTTCGGAGAAGAGTGCATGAATTTCACTTCAGTTGCAGAGTTTTTCTTCTGGTTTATTTTTAGGCCATAAATAATTTTTCAGTCTCACTTTACCTCTTATTTTTCAGGGAGGGATTTTACACTGCTTCTTCATCCCTGTTTTCTCATTCCCTTCCAGAGTTTCTGCAAGGAGCTGGTTTTCTGCATTTTCCATTCCAGAAATATCTTGCAGAATTTGGCCTTACAGTTGATGTTGTAACCAGCAGTCACATCCCATATTTTATCCTACGCCTGCTGAAACAAACCGCAGAGCTGCTGCTCCAGTAAAGGGTGCATATACTTGGATGACAGTTCAAAAGATGGACACCTGAAGCTATGTGTGGAAGGAATACGTGAACTAATTTTCCATGGAAGAGAGGTACAGAATTCACAGTGCTTTTTTGGTAACACATACAGGTACTCACGCTGAAATTCAGACTCTCAGAGTCAATTCACAACCCATTTAACACAGCACTATTTACACGCTGAGTCAGAAGTTTACAAGCGGTTTCCTCTGACCCACCGCTAAGCTATGCAGCTGATGCCTGACTCACAGCCTATACCTCCAAAAGGAACATTTATACTCTTGCACCCAACCAAGTCTTGCTCTCTAGGTCTTTGCTTAACTTCTGCAGATGCTTTTCAAAAGTGGCTTATATCTTCAGCAGCAAACCACACTGAACACAGTGGCTACCCGGATTGCCTGGCTTCAGTGACAGATGACTTCTGACAACAAACCAGTCTGTTCCAGTGGAAGAAGGGTAGGGTAGTCTTTGAGGGGTTTCAGTCGCCAGGTTTTGTGAAGAAAGCAACGCTTTTACCTATACATCTCTGTACATCACCTCAAGATTCCTCTCTTGCCTGTCTTCACAGATGTGTAACTTTACACACAGGCTTTGTCCTCCTGGTTTGAAATTGTTTCCCTGACCTGTTACTCAGCCACAGCCAATCTTCTTTCCCTCCTCATCAGTATGCAGAGACTTTCCTCTCTGACTCCCACAGCTGCTTCTCTTTTGCAAGACCTGTCTCCATGCAGCTGTGCTAACAGGTCTCTGCAGGATCCTGCCCAGTCTGCAGGGTCCCTCACCGTCTCTCCAGCTGCCTGGTGTCAGGAGGTTAATCCCAGCACACACAGGCAGTCATGTCCCACACGACCTGTTTGGGCACCCCTCGTCACCTCTCCCTCCATCCCACTCCGTTTCGCTCTGCTCTGGCCTCATTCAGTGCAGGGGTGACTTAGGAGGGATTCGGTTTCCCACCTCATGTCCTCCCCACCTTCCTGCAGAAGTCACCCGCTGCTGTGCCTGCTCCACCAGGACCCCCAGTGCTCTCTGTTTCCAATCAGGGTGTCTTTCTTCTCACCTCTTCCATCTTCCCTGTGAAAATGAAAACCATACCTCATAGCTGCAGTTCCAGTCTCCAGCACTCTGGTTGCAGGGGTGGGCAACATAAGCAAGGAAAAGCCATGTTCTCACAGCCTGAGACACCAGCTCGGGGCTTGAGAGCCCAAGAGTCTGCTCTGCTTAGTCTTCTCATTGCGTTAATCCTGAGCTCTCATTTCCACACCCCTAAGTTAGGTTCTTGGTCTAAAAGTGTCTTTGGGATTCTCAGTTCAGCTGAAAATTGTGCTCTGCATTAACGGGCTGGCCGCTACCCTAGGAAGAGTGCTCTGGGCTTCCCCATCTGAAAGGCACTGGCACAGGCGGGGAGGAAGGACAGGCACAAGGAGCTATGGGTGCTCTCAAACACAAACATGGGACACAGGGACACCAGACAATGGAGATCCCTACTAACCATGATGGTGTCTCTGCCCTCAGTAATTGCTGAAGAAAAGAAAGAAGTCATTGATTTCTGGAAAACACACGATCTTTTTTGCAGAGTTTGCAGTGATCTCACTGACATGTCTTAAAACCCACCAAAGCCACTCCACAATGCAGTCCTGAGCTCTCTTAGGATGAAACAACCCTCCTCCACAGTGCCCAGTTTAGATACCGGTGCTGTGCAGGGGAGCGTTACAAACAGACCATGGCATGAGGTTAGTCCTGGTCAGGCTGCAGGTTCCGGTAGCCCTTGGGTGACAGCCAGCTCCACATCACTACAGCTTCTGAACAAGGTGAAGAGCCTCCCCAGAAGCAAGCTACAAACTGCAAATCCTTGTCAAGAGTTCACAGGTGAGGTAGTCAGTAGCAGATGATATGATGAATGTTATCTTTCGCAGGACAACCCTCTGGCTGCTTTGCTTTGCAGGAAGTACCTGGCAAAGGGCTGAAGTTGGAAGTGCACCCACTGTGGGGGCAGGGGGTGATCATGAAATCTGCAGACACAGCACTGTGTGATGCTGCCCAAGAGGAGACTCTGGTTACAAATGTCTCAGGCAATGCTAAGAGGTGAAGATCTGAATGCCGCTGTCAGAGAAGGAAGCAACCAAAAGACAAGGTCTTCCAGGAGCAACGCCTGTTGTTCTAGATCACATGGGTGCAGATTGAAGATGGATGTCAGGAAGACACTAAGGATGGGGAAGCTGGGCCCAGTGACTCAGGCACCGGTGTAGGAGTGTGGAAACCCTGGTCCTGTTGCCCACCTCTACATCTGACCTGCCATGAGCACTTTACATGAACTTGCTTGCCTCTGCCCTATGGTATCTACTTAGATAACAAGCATCCCAGAGGTTGCGATATTGCCTTTGCACATATGTATGTCTGACAGCAAAATCAACAAGTCCCCAGATGTCAAGGTGTTGCAGCAACATGAATGATCCTAACAAGAGGAGTGAAAGGCTGCAGGGTCCTGCTTCCTCAGGCCCCAGGCAGCTGTAATCCATTACAGATGACACTGTAATAAATGCTGATCATCATTTGATAGTGGGGCAGAAGGGTTTGGGGGTGGGAAGGCAATGTGTTCAGGCTGTGTCGCAGCACTATCAAACTATCAGGCTACAACAAGGCTTTTACCGTCCCATACCAGCCCTCTCATGCCTCAGCACCACCATCAGTCTCATGCATGTTCTCAATGGTTCATCTACCGTCCATGCTGTTTCTTCATCCTCTTCAGGCCAGTCCACCCTGCTTCTTGCCTCCCTCCTACATCCAGGGCTCCTCTTCATCTGCTGCTTCTCTTCACTCAGTGCTCCTCAGTGCTATTTAGCTACTTAGCAGAAACAAGCTGCAGCAGTACATTATCCACATCAGCCAACCCACCGCCCCCAAAGCAAGCCCACAACTGTATATTATCAATGTTAATTAACCCTCTACAGTTTCTCTACAAGGCTGAGCACTCCAAGCCAGACGCTGAGGAAATGCTGGCAGACCTGGATCGTCTGGGCACAGGGGACACCTGTCAGACCTTCACAGGAGTCCCACCTTGCTCATCAGGAAAGACCTACCAGAGAGTTTGTACTCCTAGGGTTATTCGTCCCTGACACTCTCATGCTTGCTCTGGCTGTATTTTTCTGACTTTTGAGTTTGGAAAGGAACGTGAAGAGGAGAGAAGAAGGGAGACTAAGAGTCCTGCACATCAGGGTGGCTTTGCCTCCGCCTGTTTGAAGCTATACATATGTAAAAGGTATGTGTCTGTATCCATATCAGCAGATATGCATTAGCCATAAGTTTATCAAAGGTACATTATGCATGTAACAGCTCTGACAAACTTGAATTATTGTTCTTTCTCATTAGTAATGGTTAGAAATGATTGTTTGTATTCTGTAGATTATTTTACCATTACAAAATTTTGCACCATTTTGACACCAAAGTATAAAACTGAATTGCTATCTTATTTTAAAATACAGAATGGATAATCTGGAGGGCTTTGTTGGGATAATTCCAGGAAAATTCAGTTCACTGAGGATGATGCAGTAATTGAATAAAACCTACAGCTACTTAGAGAAAAATGCTGAAAAAAGAGATTTCCGTTTCATCTTCCGTACGAAATGCAGAAGACTTAATAATTTGTTTCAATATATTCAGTATTATTAGAACTGGAATATTTTTTGCATTAAATGTTTAGAAATTTCAAAAGGAATAATTGTTCCACCCAGACTTTTCTATGTCTTGCAGTTATATCAAGTGTCACTGTTGCTAGTTTGTGTATTTTTTATTCTTCTCTTTTTTCCTTTGCCTGTGGGCATTAGTCCACAGGTGCTAATATTCAAGAAGCAAGGCCCAGAGGAAGATCATTTAAAAGACTTAGTAATCCGTGATTAAATTATCTCTGTCTAGGAGAAGCCACAAATTTTGCCACAGTGGTCCAGTTCTGATTTGCAGGATGCTCCACAGTACTTCCACCAGTACATCATTATTCCAGAGGTCTTGTCAACTTTTTCTCATTTTTCAGTACATATTGTCTGGGAGTGTGTTCAAACATGGAATGATATCCAGATAATACCTGCACGTTGGCAACATTTGCTTTTTACTCTTTGCAGTGTCATCTTCTATCGTCTTCAAGCAATTGAGTAAAGATACAGTAACTGCACCATGGGACAGGGGCAATGTGCCATGGAGTTGTCTCTGGTAAACATTTTATCAGATAAGCAGCATGCTGATCTAAGAACTTGTCACAAAGAGAAAATTTGCTAGATAGCAGCAAAACCTATCAGCTTGAAACTTTGGCAGTCTACTTCCAGCAGCAGTCAAGACTCAATGTTTAAAGAAAAAAAGGTTGGAAAAAATAAAACCATAATGCACCTGGAGAATTGTGCATTCTTGTTGCATGGAAAAGCTCTACCTCTGTTCCTACTGCTTCTGGTAGGTTGCTAAGAGTGTAATGGGATCCCACCAAGAGCAGGGAAGTGGAGGGAGTGCTAGTGGGTTACTGGCCCTTGGCCTGGTGTCCACACTTCCAAACCCACCAAAAACAGTGGAGAATGTGCAGGAAAACACAGCTCAAAGGCATTGTCTCTCAGTGTTCAGCTTTTTAAAAGAAGGCTAAGTTGACTTGCTGGTGGTAGAAATTCATTCAGAAGGAAATGGTGTCACATAGCAAAACCCACTTCTTTTTGGTAGAGAAAGACACAACATAAATAGCTGGGAGTTGAACCCAGGTTAAAAAAAAGGCGGGGGGGGGGCGCGGGGAGGGGAAGGCTATGGGAGTACTAAGAACTCTGTTTTCACCAGTGAGGATGAACAGCATGCCAGCAAAGGGTGGCAGCCTTGCTGGTAGATGTGTTTCAACCAAAGGCAAGCTGCCCCGCTCACCACAGGGACAAAATGCAGGGAGGAGCTGTGAGGCCAGCGCTGCAGGAGGGCAACCGAGCTGCACGGTCAGCGTCTTGCAACCTTTCACAAATAACATAGGAAGGACTAAAACTACTAACACTTGTGTTTAGCCGCTGCTGTCAGTAGCCACCTGTTACACTATTTTTCCTGATTTTCATCTTTCACAATCATTTCTATTCCCATAGGAAAAGCTTTGGAACCTCATGAGCATCTTTATCCACTTACCTCAGTGCACATACAATTTTTCACAGCACAGACCACCCCCATCCACTTGCTAACCCCTTAGCTTTCCCACATCGTTGCATTCCCAGATGCTAAACACTAATGACCAGGCAGGGAGCTATGTATGACCACCAGAAACAGATCTTTTACATCCTACATTATGTTATGACAAATGATTTGCAGTTAATGAATTTCACCACGACTAGCAGGGTGGTGGTCACAGGTGTGGTTTTCAGAAATCCCAGCAGCAGCTGTTTGAGGTACAGCAACCACAGAGACAGCAGCAAGGGTGCGTGCAAGGGGCAGATCGGAGAAGCGACTGTCTGAAAGACAGAGACATGAAGAGATGCCAGAGGCAGTGGGGTCTGAGGTCAGCCTAGGCTGGCATTGCTTGAACAAATCTAAGCTGTAAAAGAGACTTGTTGATTCAGGGTACTTTTTCCTCCTTTTCTGCTTTCTTTTTTAATGCACCCTCACCCATAACATGCCTTAACCTTTGTTTTTCCACAGTTCTCCCAGTCTGTAGTTCCCCTTCCCAACCCTGGCCTATTATTTCTCCAGTGCCAATGAAGTAAACTTCAAGCAGAAGCAGCACTGGTGGGGTTGTTACAAAGCAGCGGTCCACAAAGTTGGTTCAGTGCTGGCCCTGCATTTCCCATGGGTGGGATAGGGTCACATCCCAGTGCTTTCGGCAGCACCATTGATGGCACCACCCTCCCCCGGCTGGATGTCCTGCATCTTGTCAGCCCAAGGGATGGTGGCAGAAGGAAGGCTTCCCTCTGCATTTGCACAGAGTTACTTATTTCTTCAGCCCCTTCACGCAGCCTCACCAAGAAACATCTCCCCTGGCCAGACACCCCATATTATGGCTAAGGCAGAAGGCCACAGGTTAGTCAGTTTGTGTGCAGTTTGCAATTATTCAGCTGTTTTAATGAGAAGAAAGACCTTGAGGCCAGCGGTGCCAGAGATAAGGAAGTGTGGAAAGCAGCAGATGTGTGACCTTGCCGCTCTCCTATTGCTTTCTCCTTTGTTCTGTGTGCTGCAGCTCTTCAAGGTTTTAATATTAGGAAGGGGTGAGGGGAAGGCAAGATGCAGGTTTCACAGTAGCTCAAACTCCTGGTTTGTGGAGCAACCCACTGGCTTTTAATACAAGCCACTAATGGTAACTGAAATCCAGCAGCTGCTCCAGAGCTGGGATCTTGCAGGCTGCAGCCCTTTCCAGTATCTGGATATTTGTTCTCATCGGTAAGTTGGGATAACAGTTCTCAGTATTTTCCTGGACAGAGAAGTTTTCCAAAAGAAAAATTTCAGTTCCTGGACACTGAAAGCCTTTTTCATACAGAACATCATCTCCAAACACGTGCACACTGGAACATTTCAGTTTGATGTGTGTTTGTGCCCTTTGGCCTAACAGGGAAAGCTGTAGTGCAAGAGCTGGAGCCAGCAAACAGGCATGGGTACCTAAACCAAGCCTTAATGGTCCCGGAGGCACCTAGGTACAAAGGTTGGGTGCTCCACTTCTCTGCCCAGGTGCCAATACACCCTTTAGACACCTGGGGTAAACCTGGCTTCTTAAGGCATGGACAAGCTGAGCTGCAAAACTCCTAAACCTTCTGGGTGTCTGTGCCAAAGTATCCTAGCAGCTGCCTTGCCAGCAGCATCTTCTCTGCTCAGCATGGTCTGAAGGTGGGGTTGGTGCTGTCTCATACGCCTTCAAAGCTGCCTCACATATCTTCAAGCAAAACAGAAATATACAGTTTCAATGTAAAACTGGTTGGATAACCCAGACCAAGGAGCAGCTGTTTGTTGCTCATTGTCAGGGGAGAGACACAGAGAAGGACACAGGTCTGGTGCCTGGCTCTACCTAGCATCATTTGTCACAGCATGAGGGAATATAGACTGCAACTGCAAACCTGGCAGATACAGGTATTTGGGAGAGAGGATCAGAATTTAAAATTTAAAAAAAGGGAAAAAAGATACATTGGTTTGACAAGTTCGAGAAATGGTGTGACAAAACTCAGTGGGAGGAGTGCAAGGATCTACAATTAGGCAGGAATAATCAACTGAACAAATACCAAGTGGAAATGGTTGGTTAAACAGCAATTCTGTAGAAAAGACTCTAAATCACCAAAACCAAAAATAATAAAGCAAACAACATGTTGGAAGGAATAACAAGCAGCATTGCCGGTACAAAGAAATTACTTTTGTTCAGTGCAGTCCTGGTATGCTGCTGCTGTTACAGTGTGGCCAGTTTGGGGCAATGCATTTCAGGAACGAAGTGGATCCTTTGGAGACAGTCCAGGGACAGCACAGGTCTGGGAAACACAACCTGCACAGGACGGCTGAAAGAACTGGCTGAAAAAGCAGATGACTGATGGGGATGCAGTAACAATCCTCAGCTATGTAAAACAGCTCATAGATGAAGAGGGGAAAAAATCTGCTCCCATGTTCATAATGGACAGGTCAAAAAACCTTTCTAATGGTAAGACAGGTCCTTAAGAGTGATGTAAGAACATCTTTCACAGCACATGTGTATAGTTGATCACTTCTTGGGCAGATGCTTTTGGAGACCTCTTCTGATCCCTCTGTCCATTTCTGAGCTCCAGGCATAGGATCCCCCATCACATGCACTCAGGCAGCCAGCCATCCTTACATACCCAGCACCAAATAAACATCCTCACCACCAGCCTTCAGGCATGGCTCCTTCTGAAATTATTCCACTTTGCACACAAGGACAACGGAGCCATTTGTCCGGATCTGGAGACAATGCTTGCCTGGCCCAGTCCTTGCAAGTCTGGTTGGAGCAGTGTGGATTGGAAAAGGTCATCACAGCTGCTGGTCCCTGATGTGCCCAGCCAGCTACTCCCCCTCAGGTGTTGATAGGAAAGATAGGCCTATTTGAAGAGTATTTAGAGCATCTGTGTTACCCCTGAAAATATTTCCTGAGGGAGTTTCTCTCCCTTCCTTGACTATAGAGGTAGCTAGGGTGATCAGGAAGCTAGATAAACAAATTAGGTGCATTGGCTTATATGGTCTCCCCTTTCCCCAAAATGCCCTGCTTGGAAAAAGAGGCATTTTTGCATACATTCCCCAGCACATTTAATTATGTTGTCGCCATTTCTCTAAGTAAGATGCAGACCCTTGAACTGTGAGGGGGAAATTAGATATTAAAAAACATTAGCCAAACGTGATATTTATTTTTCAAATTAAAATCCCACAACAGCGCCTTATTGACTGCAGCTGGAAGTCACCCCGGCAGGCCATCCCCACTTGCAGATATTTTTGCCTGACACATCAGTGGACAACAGCTCCAAGCAAGCTGTGCCAGGCACGACACTGGGGCAAATGGTGCCACCTCCCAGAGCTTGCCCCACGTCTGCGAGGGGTCCACCACCTCACTCCCAGCCCTGGCACTGCCAAAGGGATGAAGCAGAGGGAAAGGAGCGACCCCCAGGCTATGATATTGGGATCTGTGCTTGACCTCCTCATCTTTACTTGACTGCTACGCTCATCAAGGCAACTTTTTGGAACAAGGCGCTGTATTCACATCGCCTACAGCATCATTGCACCCAGCAAATACCCTTATTCCAGATAGGCAACAGCTTTCTTCCACTTAAATCCCATGGCTTCCCCAGGGTGCCCTCCTGCTATACCTTTAAACATGCAGAAGAGGCCAGAGACGGTGGCATTAAGCCATCCTTCATGGCAGGGCACAGGATGGGGGGCAAGAGTGGGTTGGGGACTGCCCCATGGCCACCCTCTCTCTCTCCACGGAGTAGGTAGGCAGCCGTCAGGGCGCTCCCCACTCGCGGCCCCCGAGCACCCCATTGTAATTCTTATCGGGCCGATGCATGTTTTTTGCTCACTGTGGCAAAATGCCCAGGGACTGCCAGGCTGCCAAGCTTTCTGCTAAAAATACCATTCCGACACATTTCAGCCTGGGTTCATTAAAGAAAAGAAAAGGCAAGCATATTCTGGTTGCAATGGAAATGACATGGACTAAGGCAGGGGAAGAGAGAGAGAGGGAGACAGAGGGAATGAGATGTGATGAAGGCTAGAGAGCTGCTCACGGCAAGTCAAAGCCTTGGCTGAGCCTGAGGGAGGTGCGGGCCATCTGCAGGGGTGATGAGCGATGCTACTGGTGTGCTGTCCTTCTCTGCCTTCTCATGCTGTAGAAAATGCTTGCTCTTGCCACACTTGCCACATGTGGTGTCACTGCCGTGGCAGGGGAAGAGGGAGCACCCACTGGGCTGGCCTCCAGCACTGCCACGGACAGGCAGGGGTTTGTCTTGAGGGAGAGGGGCACCAGGGTGAGGGCAGGAGAGAGCCCGAGAGACCAAAGGGAGCCTGGACAGAGTCAGGACAAAGGCAGTCTGGCATGGAAATGGAGGAGACTCGAAGAAAAAGGCTGGGAGAGCACACACAGCAGTGGGGACAGAGCATGGGAGAGGACTGAAAGCAAAGGGAGAGTGATGCAGAGTGGATGACAAGAGAAAGGGAGAAGGAAAAGATAAAAAAAAGAACAAGAAGAAAAAAAGAACCAAGGATCGTAAAACATTCTTAGCATGAAAGTCCTCTGGCCTCATTCTCTATCAAGTGGGATGCTGTTAGTTTGAAGATGCCCATTTAGATGGAGATACACACACTTTGGGAGCCCTGCATGGTGGCAGGTTGTTCACTGACCTCCCCTGCCTTCATCAAAGCTAACCTCCATTAAACCTAGCTGATTATGTTTTATCAACACTGCAAATGGCAGGAGCAATTTTGGGGAAGGGGAGCGGTTTAGGAAGGGGTTTTAGTTTGTGAGAGTCAGGACTGACTAACACATTTTGTTTCTCTTCCTAACGTGGTTCTGTGTTTAAACTGTATGAGAACTGAAGAACCTTCACTAACACAGGCTGTACTTCTTTCTGACCTTGCAGATAACCATGAATCAAAACGTGCAGCTCCCTGACTGTTGTTCCTGATGACACTTTACAAGCTTGTACTGAATTAAATGAGGAGGAGGAGGATCAGGCTGAAAACTTTTCCAAACTTTTTTTTCCTGCTGCATGGGGACGGGTTGGAAGTGCAGGAGGAGTCGCTGTGCACCTCCTGTGGAGGGCAACAAAACTGCAAGAGATATGGAAATACCCAGAGGACCCAGCTTTACTGTATGGAGCTAATCCAACCTGAGACTGGAGTCTTCATGCATATATATTGGCATTTATATGCCCATATACCCGTAACAAACTTAATCCCAGGTTTCTGTGTTGCTGGTCACAATCCCTCTACTTCAGGTCCACGCGCCCATGAGGTTGGTATGACAGCAGAGGACCCAAGGCACAGGGTGCTGCTCCTTGGCCGGGGTCCTCCTGCCACACCAGCACAGGGGGTCCCCGCACAGTGGCAAGGACACGAGTCAGCAGCTGTCTCTGCAGGGACGACGTGCGGCTCCCGGGAGGCTGAGCGCCGGCCAGCACGCTGTTGCTGGCACGCAGGCATGCACGTGCCCGTGCTGGGCCAGCCTCAGTGCCTGGACATACCACTGACGCGCTGTAGCTGCTGAAGGGTATCTTTTTTTTAAATATAGAACATATTTTTTTTTTTCCCCAGTTCTGTCCCTTCTGGCCTGGTATGTTCCATGCTTGTGATATTTCAGAGGAAGCAGATGTTGCTCTGACCACAGCAATTGTCACAGTGTTTAATTTTATTAGTGTCTTAGGCAAAAGACTCTTGGCACCTTTCACAAGCTGCACATGCCAGCCTGAGAGTTTCAGACGACACCAGAGCAAAGCCATCCCTCAGTGTGTCCGAAGAAAGACCTTACAACCAGGAGATATCAGATCATCTTGAAATTACCTGTTCATTGAGTTAGTGCTGCTGAAAAAAAACCCAAAACCCAACAACAAACAAACAAACACACAAAAAAATTTCCAGAAATACACAGAATAAAATAAAAGATGGAATGTAAAAATATTGCTTTAAACGTTCACTGATCAAGTAAAAGGGGCTATTTAGATCTATTTAGAGTTGGTGTCTGGTTCAGTGGGCAACTTAGAGCCCTGGAGGGTCCTTCATGAGCAGGAACCTGGATTTAATTACTCCTGGCTCTGGCCCCCATCTTCCCATGCCTCCTCTCCCTGCCTCTGTCTTGTCTAACAGGACTTCAAGTTTCTCAATCTGGGGACCATTTCTCACTTGAGTTTTTCATATTCCCAGTGCAGTGAAGCTGACTTGGTTCTTTCCCTCATCCAAGCAGTGGCAGCAGGAGCAGCAGCAGCAGCAAACCAAACTTTTGGGCACACTTGATGCTGACAAGTACCACTGCCGACCGCGCTGACGGAGCGGAGACTTTGTACTGACTGCATCAGAGCCCAGGCTGTTGTGTCTTTTCCTATTGTATTGTATTGTTTGGCTTTGGACAAGAGGAGAAACACATGACTTACAACGACAAGGGAGATACTCCCATGTTCCTAGTGCATATTTCAGTCAAGTAAAATTAACCTCTTCACAGGAGGCGAAAATTTAGTGTGGGCGGAATTACAGTGAGCGTGGTGGACGTGGCAAGGAGGAGCAGAGCGAAAACAAATCAATTCACAGAGGAAACATAAACAGCTGCTGCAGATAAACCAACCCAAAAAACACGGATCAGCTGCAGAGACCTACCTAAGTTGGAAAAAAGACTCAACAGCCTGTGCAGTACGTGACAGATGGAAATCCAAACTGGTCTGAAGGATTAGAAAGCCACATCCTTGTAGATGCATACAGCCAGATGTGATCACGGTAGTGACAGAAGTCACCTCAGGCTCTCAGGAAACATTTAAAGGAGGTTGGTGTTTTCCAGAGTGTGAGGGACACGGGCATGGAGGACATACTGAGGGAAAGTGCTATGGATGAGCTGTACATGGGAGAGGAACATGGAACATTTAAGAATACTTGCCTGTATTGCAAAGATCTTATTATCTATTTATTTTTCCTGAAAAAGCGTTCAGCCTTAAAATAGTGTAGGAAGCACAGATTAAGGCAAACACCCACACTCCTGCAATGCAAGGAAACGGGCTGTCAGCAGTTAGAGTACCTGCGCTACATTTTCCCCCAAAGGCTGTTGTGTTAAACAGTCCAGCTGAAAACCCCAAACTCCTGGCCAAACGTGCTGGGCATTTTCCCACCTTCCCTTCCTGCCTGAGCGTGCCCAGGTGTGCGGCTGCCATCTGGATGCCACAGCACCGGGAAGGGATGGTGATCCTGGGTTGCTGCCTTAACACACCAAGAATTTGGCAGAATACGTGAACTTTGTCGGTGCTTTTGGGAACAAGCAACACAAGAATTCAGGTCTAAAAGGTCGCATAGGTCTTTAGCCTGTCTCTAGCCATACATGGCTGTGTTGGGTGTAGCACCTGACAGAGCCTATGTGAATGTCTGCTTTCATTTCTACTGGAACCCAGGCTGGAGCAATGAGCCCAGCCACCTCGGGCAACAGACAGGGGAATAGAAATATTGGCAGAGTTTGACCAAAATTATGGCCTTAGAACCAAAACTACAGCTCTTTTCATCTGATCATATTCCCTCCATTCCTTGCCAGCCCTGGCTCCAAAGTCAACTGCTGTGGAAAACTGAAGAAACTCTAGTGCAAGCGGCGGTGGGAATTTGCACCCAGAATTAACCGGTTAATAATAATCTTTACATTTTTCCTAACTGCCGTGTTCCAGGGCACTTGAATTAACAATTCACCAAGCATGTTCATTTTGAATGACTGCATTGAAATCAGCACAAATTCAAACAGAAGCCCTATAAAAAGCCAAAGCTTTATCGTGTGCTCGGTGGTGGCAGCAAGAAGGCCTGTGGGAAGGAAACAATACCCGTCTGAGTGGAGCGAGGGTTTATCTGCTTGCCATCAGAAAAGGCCAGTCGTGTTGTTTTTCCGCCTGTTCACCATGTGAGCGGGCTCTGGTGTACAGTACCAAGGCTGTGCAAAAGCTCGTGGCTGGGTCCTTCTGTTTGTAGGGCTTGCTGACATAAGGTGGAGTTGAGGTTATTGTGGTGTGGGATGTTTCCTGCCCCGGCCGCTGATAACCGCAAATCCCAGCAGCCTTACCGGCTCCCTTTGTCCACTGGTCCAGGACCCCAGCTATGTATAGCCTGTACCCGCCCAGCCCAGGGCGGGCACGCTCTCATCCCTGCTCCTGAGGATGCTTCACTGCACACTGACCATTTCCCCCATGAGTTGGGGATGCTGAAAACCCTTCCGCACAGAGTCCTGCTGAACTTTCTACCTCCAGGAGCATAGGAGGAGGCTGAGGATGGGTCTGTGTGGGGCAGCCCTGGCCAGCGAGCACACATTTCTTTGCACGAGAAGTAAGAGGATTAAATTAGCTGCTAAAACGTGGTGTCATCTATACTAGCTGAGGTGTAAATGAAGGCCGTGCCACAAAAACAGCATTAAGCTCACTTTGCATTGTCTGCCTCAGTGTCGGTGTGGATGGTGGCAGGGTGACGCCTCCGTGTTGGCATGTATCCCCTGCCCACCCCCCGGCCTGAGCGGTCAGCGCGGTCGTGCCAGCCGACGTGCGTGATGACGTGACTCTGTGTGTGGCTCTCGTGAGCAGCAAAGCAGTGCAGGGGATGTGTTTTCATAAAGAGGTGATACAAGAGTAGGTGTGGACAGTCGGTCAGGAGAAGGATGAAGTGTGGGGATGAGGGAGAGGGGAGCACCGGTGCTGGAAGGTTTGAGCACCAGCTCCCGGGACGTGGACGGCACAGACGCGCTGCAGCAGAGAGTGCTGAGGAGGAGTGACTGCTCTGGGAAGATGATGGAGCAGCAAAGGGGTACTACCCAACACAGTGTAACGCCAAAGGGTGTGAAGCCCTGAAAGAGTTTCCCTGAAGCCAGGGCTCTCTTCCAAGCTGTGCTGCCTACCTGCTGCAGGATCGTCCCAGGGACCAAGCTCTGCCTCGTGCCAAGTGTGTGCTGCAGCGGGGAAGTAAAGGATGATCACATCTTTGTAAGTAAATAAAACGTTCCAGGGCTGTTCCCTGGCCCCGAAGCCTGCTAGCCCAGTGCAGTTCACAGCTGTATGGCCAGTTCTCATGCCTTTCAAAACACACTTGCCACAACTGACATGCTCGGTGGGCACAACTGCTGCCAACAGCTGAAATGCTCTCAGCTCAGTGGGGTGGTAACTGGCATGTGCCAAGACCATGCAGGTACAGTGCTAGCAATTCAGTGATATAAACCAGCTACGTCCTGGCCTCATTTAATTTATTGGCGAAGGTATTGCTAATGACATGAAAGCTTTACCTGCTAGCACTGAAAAATTTTCTCTTTCATTTTTTGATTGTGTGTGGGTGACAGCCCAGACTGGGTGCCCCCTGAGCTGCCCTGTACTGATGTTTTCCGTGTTCAGACCCACCAACCAAAGCACACAGACCGTCACTCCCACTCAGGCAGGCTCTGCTGCCCTGGCCCCTCTCACCAGTTGCATTGCACCGGCCATGAGAGCAGAGGATGGTGCTAGAGAGATCAGCTTCGTCTGGTTAAATGCTTTGGTGCAAGGCAGGGGGTCTGAGTCCCTCCCATCAGCTGGGCATCAGGACCATGTTGCAGGAAGCACCAGGCTCGGAGCAAGCAGAGGGGCAGCACCCACCCTTGAGGACTGGAAACCCCCTGCTTTCAGGGCTGGTGCCAATACTTGGCAGAGGCGTGTTAACAAGCAGCAGTATTTTACCTGGACTCACATGAGGCCCCGGCAGGCTGCACCCCATGGCTACTCTGTGCTGCTGACACAAATGGCAGTCTCTGCAAGCTCCCCGGGGGGCTTGCAAGGTCTCCCTGGTGCCATCCCTTCTCCCAGCATGGAGAGCTTCTCCTCCCCACCCTACCTGGTGAACAGGCCCAAGCTGCATGGAGAACGAGGCCGCCCAAAGGCACCTGCAGAGAGAAAGACAGAGATAGTGCTGGCTCCCTGTCCCTTGCTGGAGCACGCCAGCCGCTTGCCAAAAATCTGGCCATGCGTCGGCTTTGGTGTGGGCCTGCATGTGGCAGAGTGGAGAGGGTGGCGAAGGCAATTAATTCAAACCAGAGCTTGAGGGTCTTGGTGGCTAGAGCTTTCTATGCATAAGGTACAAATCACTTCTTGCTTCCACAAGGAGCTCAGCAGCTCCTGTTACTGTCGGTACAGACCTACAAGCTGTGGGATGCTCCATTCCTCCTGCAGCAAGCCAAACTGGTGAACCCTTCAGGTAGGAAGCACTGAAGACTCGCTTTTATAGAGTATTTGCTTTACTGCATTCACACCAGCTTGGGAAAACAGCACTAATGCCCTCAGCTACCAGCGTCTGTCTCCCATAATCAAATATCCTGCTCTTCATGGAACTTGGACGCTGGGCACTGACATTGCTACTCCGATGGGGCTGCCAGGCAGGGAGATCCCCTCAACTTCTGAGCAAATTCAAGTGAGAAAATAATCTGAATAATGTGTTCTGCTCACCTCTATCTGCAGCCACCATGCCTCACACTCACAAATTACCCAGCCATGGGACCTAGATCAGATCTCATTTAACACAAATGTTAACTTATCAGGTGCTTCATCTCTCTTAAATGTTCATTTCACTGCTGTTTAATCAGACAACATCCACATCTTCCATTTCAGTGTTTCTCCATCCCCTTGAATGCTCAGGGCTCTCATTCCTTTCCTTCCACTTTGTCAGCCAAAGTGTTCACCCAACCCGAGCCAAGGCTGCTGCTTTGCCCATGGCTACAAGCCAGGTGGCAGAGGCTGGAAAAGGGCTGGAGAAAAGGATGTGGCAAACACAGCTAAGGTGAAGCTGCTCTTGTACAAAGTCTGTAACGCTAGTGGCATTGTGAGTCAGACCTTGGAGACTCCTCTTACCTGTGTGACCGCTCCCTGTACCACGGCTGTGGCCAAGCCGTGGCACAGGCAGGGGTTTCTCTTCCCCCGTCCCCATGGCCCTTCCATCAGCTGGAGGGGGGTGTCAGTGAGTGTTCTGCATGGAGCAGAGACCCTTCGATCCCCACCTTGAAGGCAGTTTTTCTGCACACCAGTGAGGGGATGCCCTCCAACCACATCTGAGCTGGAGCTTCTGCCCCGGCTTTGTTAGAGCCCAGCAAGCTCCTCTGACCAGCCAGCCACGCTGGCCTGCACAACAACCACAGAAGGCATAAACCAACCTGAAGAAAGGGGTGGGAAATGAACAGGCAGAACATGCAGGGATGGGAACGTACGGATGAGACTGGAGCAGATCCACTGGCGGTGTGTGGTTTGGCTAGGCTGTGCCGGTAAAAGGGAGCACAGGTTCAAAGCCGCAGAGCAATGAAGGCTGGGAGGGAGGGAGGGAGGGAGGGAGAAGCCTGGGATTAAATCACATTGGAAAGGAAGGAGCAGGGATGCAATAAGCATACCCAGGGCGACATCTCAATCAAGGCCAAATGCTCCGTCCCTCTCGCTGTGCTAGTCACTGGCGGCAAGTTTTGCTCCCTGAATATTCCTCCCGGCTCCCCCAGCTCTCCCCGGATAATGGCATTTCTATTCAAGTTGTTTAAACTAACAGCAGCACAATTTGCAGCCAGTGCTTCGGCAGCTTTGTGCTCATTTGCTCAATCAACATTCACCCCCTGGTAAGTGACTTTCAGAGAAAACTGTCACTGGCAGACAATGGGCTGGCAGTTAACAGCAGCAGTTTTGTGTCTAAATGTTTGCAGACCCTGGGGTAAAATGCCCCAACCCAAATTTAAAAGGACAGTCGCCTCCCCTTGGTGCATAAGGCTGAAGAGGCAACAGGGGGATGAGGATGGCTTCCCTTCATCCCTGTCCTGGTGCCGGGGAGGCTGGAGGAAGGTGTCTCCAGGCGAAGCCCAGTGCCACTGCTGATGCACGGCCTCCCGCCTTCCCCGCACACCACCGACCGGGAGCTTTCTCTGCGAAGGACACGGCTCTGCTTTGAAATACTGCTGCGAACACCCGCGCTGCCCGGCACGACAGCCCCCTGCCACCGGCAGCTCCCTGGCATCGCCCCCAAACCTCAGAACTTCATGAGAATAATTTGCCTCCCTCTCTGCGGCTCACTTAAAACATTTATTTTGACAATGAAAGCGATCATTAATTCCACCCATTGATTTATTTTTCCTAAAAGCCCATTGTTACCCCTTAAATGTGCATGATAACTTGCCATTTGAGATACCAGCAAGTGGTTTATAGACTTGTCTACCAGAAAAAGCCATGTCAATCTATAAATGGGCTGGTTAATGTGCCTCCCTTGTGGCAGTGTCCTTATTTTGCTTTGACAGTAAGGCTTGATATTGTTTAACCTTTAGATATAACATTACTTTCTTAAACTGGTATGATTTTCTTGTGTAACTGAGACCTAACACCTCCTGGTTTTGGTCATGCCATACAAATACTATATACTAGCAGATCATCCAGCAGCCACCACTGGATGACAGGCTCCTTCTCACCCTTCAGAGGAGGATAAAGCCCCAAAATAGTGTCAGGCATCCTGTGACCAACATGAACAACAGATCAAAAATTATGTAGCACTAAATGCTTTTGGTGTAACTGTTTTGGTGTAACACATTTACGTGTGAGTGTCTGTAGAAAGTCCCCAACCCTCTCGCTCCAGGCTGTGACCCTACCCAAGCTGCAACAGTCATTCGTATTCCCAACACAGCTTCTTGTGTCCTTCAGTTCCCTCCCTCCTCTCATCTTGGCACCCATAGCAAAGCTTTGAGGACTACTTGCTCTCTCTGGATGGATGTGTAGGTCCTTTCTTCTTCATCTCACCTTGCCAGCCTTCCTCTGAGCCTCTCCAGGGAGCCCCGCGGGGTAGAGGAGGACCATCCTCGACAAGTGGGTGAGCCAAGAGAACAAGGTGGACATCGAGGCATTCACGGGACATTCACTGTATGTGTCATGGGACATCCACCACATATATATCTTTGCTGTACTGTCCACTAAAATCAGGACAATAACTGGAGAAAGTACTGTCTTGTTTGTGGCCAACACGCCCCGACCAGAGTCCCAAGAAGAGCTGTCCCTGGAGTGCTGGGGTGAGGGTCAGTGCACCTGAGCTTCTGCACTGTTGCCAGTTATCAACTCTTAGTGGACGCTGGTATGTCTTCCCTAAAGCTTTTATCGGAATCTTTTCATCACATATCTCCACTTTTGCATCTTAGGAAAAAGAAAGGACATTTCTAGCCTTCCTGGCTGCACAGCAAAGCTTGACAGACAGTCCCTCCAAAGATTCAGAAGTCAGAAAGAGAAAAACGAGGAGTGTCTTAGACTTTTCTCTGTTTCTTCAGATTTTCAAGAGTCTCCAGTTCTTTAAGCCAGACCTGACTGCTGCACGTGCGAGGCTCCAGCAGCACAATCTGGCCACCTGGGCTCCTGTCAGGTGAGGAAGCTCCAGATTTCACACAGCTTGTGAAAACCATGTCTGTTTTTTACCCCAGTGCTTCCCACACGCATACATTAAAATGAAAACCAAGAGGCTACGCCAACATAAATCACCCCGTGCACCTTCTGCCTGCTCACAGATGCACAGAGGCTTTGCCTACCGCAAGAGCTGTCGCCCTTCAGAGGCCCTCTCCCTCCCTCTCCCCAGCCACGCCACCAAGCCCCTGCCCCCCCGGGGGCCTTTCCCCTGGGATATCCCAGGGATGTCCCCCCCAGAATCAGCCGGCAGATTGATCCTTGCTCCGCGACCCGGAGCGGTGAGCCTTCCAATGCACCATGCCTCTTGGGAAGGTAAATACACAACCAAAATATCCAAGCTACAGGGCAGCTTGACCTTCGAGCGACCCTTAGCCTGACCTAACGCTGGTCACTCTCACCAGCAGATTTGTTTATCCTGGGACCTTGAGCCTCCCAACCCGAAAGCATGGGGCTGCCTCCCCGCTCCGAGGCCTGCCAGTGCTGGCTGCCAGCCCCTGTTAGAAATGCCCAACGAGATGCAGGTTTTATTTTTAGTCCCATCCCCAAGACCTCACGCTAGGCAAGCGGCTGCAGTCCTGCCAGAAAAGTCCCAGTAAGTTAAACTGGAGCATGAGCCCCTTCCCCAGCCTGCGGAGCAGCTGTGGGCATGTGCTCGGGAAACGGCTCTGAGAGGGGCTTTTCCTTTCTTCAAAGCTCGGAGGAAATTTTGCCCAGGGGTTTCCCCCTCTTTTGGCTGGAGAGCTGCAGCGGGGATGGGGAAGCAGTTAGGGCAGCAGATGCAGAAATGGGGGGAGACTTTTTCTTACTGTAAGAGAGCAGGACGTGGGGGGCGGGGGGCAGCAGCAGGACGCATCCTTTCGGGAATGTCTGCTATCCCAGAAGTGAGTGGAAACAACCCATCTGAAATATGCAGAGCCATTATCAGGCCAGGGCTTAAATAAACTTCACTGTCCATTCAGTGATCAACCTCCCTGGGAGCCGCTGGCTCCATTCATCACTGTCACCTTTTCAAAGTGACTGTGATGACAGTTCATGATCATTAACTAGTAATGGTGTGCTTTGCATTAACAGGAGGGCACATCAAACGGGCAGGCTCGCAGCTCAAAAGTTAACGAAATTATATAATAAACATTCTCCAGCTAACCATGTACAGATGGTGACAAAAGGTGGGACAAAGTGGCAGGCAGGAGAAAGTGGGGACGGGGTGGGGAGGCATCAGGAGAAGCAGAGCTTTGGTACCATACCTATTGTGCCACTCGCCCGCCCCTCCACTTGCTATTAATTAGGAATAACGAAACATGGCGCTCTGGCTGGAGGGACCAGAGCTGCAGAAGTTTAACTGTCAGAAAAGTTGCCTTAAGATTTCACAGATCTGCCAGGGCCTCCGGCTTTTTTTCTGCATTTCGTGTTTTTTTTCTCAAATGGCATTCATTGCGGGCAGAGCTGAGGTGCTCCAGGCACAGTTTGGATGGGAAAGACTGAAAACTGAAGAGGACATGAAGAGGGAGATTTCAAACATGTCCTTCATCTCAGAGGGCTGGGACAGCCCGTCACCACTTCCTACTGGCACAGAGCATCAGCTACGGGCCCCGTGCATCCTTGGTGCGTGCTCGGAGCCAGGAGGGCCCACGCTCAAGCGGGCCCACCAGCTCAGGGCAAACAGCCTTGTCTGGAGAAGAGCTTGGGAGGCGAGAGCTCCTAGCACAATCCTCAGTGCAAACCCTACTGACTGAGAAACATGAAAAAGAAAAAAAAAGAAAATCTGATTTTTTCCATCTATTCACTAGCAAAAAAGGCAAAAAAAGCCATAAATCTTTTTAGTACAATTTATTATATTATACTTGTAACAAGATCTTTCACACAAACAAAAACGGTGCCTAGAGTCGGGTTCTTAAGTCCATAATTCAGCACTTTAGGGAAGTGGAAAAATACTTTAACTGAGACTTCAGCGGGGGCTGCCAGATGCTCAGGGATTTTGCAAAAGTCCAGCAGAAGTCCAGCACAGCCACTGCAGCAAAGGGGTCTCCTGCCACAGACTCCAGCAGCCTCTCTGTTTAAATGCTTAACTATAGACTCAAGGCATTTAGATTTAGGCACCCGTTTTTTAACCACTCAACGTTTTAAATTAGAGCACGGTCACAATCAGGCAGACTTCTGCGTTCCTCACGACTTAGAAATTAAGAAAAAATCACCAGTCACCAACAGTTTGTCTTCCTTCACTTCCCCATACCTCAGTCCCTTCAGCAATCTCTCAGATTATATACTTTTCCATCATTTAGTCGGCTTTCCTATCAAAGTTCTCACAGAAAAAAGTCCCCGTAAAGGCAACCTTGGACTCAGCTTTTATCCTTACCTAAACGGTCACTGGGAGTGAGGGAGAGGAAGTAGAGAAGAGGGAAAGAAGCTGGCCTGATTTTCACAGTTCTTCTCCCAACAGTGCTTCAATCTGCATTTGAAGAGCTGACACTCCTGAATGATGCAGGAAACGTTCTTGGACAGGTACCTTCACAGACCATCGATTTTTCAATGCTAAAACTACCCCCCGGAAGGCACTGACTTTTTCCCTGCACAGGTAGCTGTCTGCCCCTGAGGATGACTTTCCCAGAAGTTCGCTGTAGCTGCAGGGAAAGTTGTTAGAATTCATATTTTCAAAAGAGTCTCTTAAATTTGGGTCATTCACTGTCTGGGTGCCTAAGTTTGAAAGCCTGTGGCTTGACTTTCTGAGGTGCCCAGAGCTCCCACTTGTGTTAGGCAGGGACAAAACATATCAGGTCCGTGGGAATGCCGTGGGGACCAGGTCACTCGTGCTCACAGGGAACCGAGAAACCTGCATGCAGAAGGTCCTACCAAAGTGTTGGAGCAGGCACACAGCAATTCAAAGCATGATCACCTGCCACTGCCACCTCCCCTGTCCCAGAGGTTGCTGGGTCCCTGCACTGGGGTGGCAGCAGGAGGACACGATCTCTCCTGTCTCAGCGATATCCCTTTCGGCTCCGGCTGCTGATGAAAGGGGGGCTGCTCCAATACTGCAAGCTGTGAAGTGCTTCGACTGAGATACACCTCCGCCTCTGCCACTGCCCCTGCCCCCACACGAGGAGGCACCCTGGGGAAACCAGTACAGCAGATGCCATCGACCACTCTGGGCACTCTGGGCACCTGAGCTCTGGTAGAGCAGATGCCATTGACCACTTTGGGCACCTGAGCTCTTTCCCTCCCAAGGCACAAGCACCCTTTGTGCTCCCCTGCCGCCGTGGTCACTTTGTCCCCAGCCTTCCTTGGTCTGTCCTGTGCTACAAGCCTGGATGAAAGACTGTGCCTAGTCTGGGTCTTTTATAGCACTGCCTATCTGACCACCCACATGCTGTATTCCAGGGGCACAGAAGAGCAAAATAAACAGTTGTCAGACACTAAGGTGAAACATCACATGATCAACAAGTTAAATAAGGAGGCGCAGGTATGGCAATGCTCCCCTTCAAGGCTGAGGAAATGGGAGAGAGGGACTTAACTTGCCATACAGCTGCCTTCGTCTCCTTTAGGCTGCAGGAAAAGAAGTGACAGTGTTCAAACGCTAGCAAGCCAGCTAGGACACCCACTGTCTTTCATCCCCCCTCTTGTGCCCTGCCAAGATCCCAGCTGGGCTCCACCGCCTGCCCAGCACAGCATTTCTCCTCTGGAACTTATTGGGACACCAAGCGTACACCATCCTACAAGGGATGAGAGCCTTTCAGGAATCAGATAGGGCGAAGAAGCCACATTATTTTCTCAGATTTATATTGCTCATGGGATGTTGCTTAACAGATCTTTCTGTCCTTCTTCCCTGGTGCTAAAACAATGTTTCTGACAGAACAGAAAGGCGTAAAACTGCAATTGGTTTATGATTTGTTCTTTTATACATGCAGATGTTTCACAAACATTTAAAATAACAATCCACCCTGGGAACATAGTGGGTGAGAGAGGCAACATGTCCAACAACTTCTGGGTCCGATTCCTGGCCCCATCAGTCATCAGCTGTGTCATCTTACCCAAGTCACTGCAAGATTACTTCGTGCCTCTGCCTCCTGCCACTTTTTCCGCTGCATTTCTTTAGAGGGTGAGCATGTCACGGGGCAGGAGCTGTCTCTTCTAAAATGTTTGCGCAGCACCCGAAATAACGAGAACCCTATGTGTGACTGTCTTGCAAATGAGATGCTTTTCATTTGATGAGACAGTCTTTCAGGCAGCCCTAAAGCTGATACTGAATGGAAGCTGATGCACTTGGATGCATTTAAAGCAAAAAAACCCCAACCAACCAACCAAAAAAGAGCTAAGCCATAGTATAATATTAACCATATGCCCCATACAGGATTGACAGAGATTTTGCACTTATTGCTGAAGGTCTGTGCTGGGCTAAAGGTTACCATATGCTGTAGGAATGCTCTGCAAATGCCAATGAGTGGCCATGAAAGTTGAAAACTTGATGTTACTATACAGTCAAAAGTGGTTAATTGCAGCTTCTACAATGTGTTTGCCCAGGTATATAGAGCATTCAACTGCTTGGTTACAAGGGATGTTAGCTTTTCTCCTCACACATGACTGACTAATTTTCTACATACCATTTAAAAGAAAATGCAAATAAAAGTGGTTTTCAAACAGAACAGGACTTCTCCAGTGTGGCCTCTACAAACCTTTATGAGTTCTGCAGTGACTGGTCAAGAAGAGAAGATCAAGTGCCATAACCAAATGGCTTAGAAAGGAAAGGGAATGGAGTTTTAAGTAGGAAAAGCAAATTCTGATATTGCTAGGCACTGTTTTCTGGTTATGCTGTAAGGTCTCCATCTATTTTGCAAGCGGTTCACCGCTTCCACACACCTCATCAGGCAACTTCCCTTGGCCTCTGATGTGGGCAAAGGCATATGATGAGGACTCTTGTTTACCAAAAGTGCTCAACCTTTAAGTGCTACGGACATTTCATCCTAAATAAAGAGCAAAAATACAGAGGGACATTCAGGAACATAGATCCACCGAGGCTACATTTATACTGACACATGGTGACTGTCATTCTTCAAGGACTATGAAGGCACAGACAAGAAAAGTAGGGCAGGCAAGTACATCAGAAGCATGAATGAGATCGGCTTTATGTCACCATATTGTGGGACCCAACTATAATCAACACACACGTAAAGAAAATAGCTGTATTGGTCTGCCAATATCACCTGGACGCAGCTGTGTTCAAACTGAGTGATAGATGTCCTTCTCCCAGGCATGGCTCAAGCTGCAGGGGAAGATGTTTCTCTGTGGGAAAGCATCTCCTCATTCACAAAAACTAAATGAAGGAACATGCTGAGATGAGGAACGCTAAGTTAAAACACAATAGGAAAGTGCCCCTATGGCACATATGAGACCGCTGCCATTGCAAAGTGTAAACTCAAGAACACAAATTACAGAACATATGGTGGTGCAAAAACCACTGGAAATGAGTCTGACATGGAGGTGGAAGACATAGTGGGAGTTAGGTCTTCTGACAGTATAATCCAGCCATTATTCTATGGTCTTGGTTCAAATGTTCAAAAGTGGGTGCTGATTAAGAACCTATTCTTAATTGTACCAGAGTCCATTAAAGCACCTCTGTCCCCTAAGCATCTGATTAACCTGTTGCAAAAGGCCTGCCCTTGTATCTCAGCTGGCTTCTTTGGAAACATTTGTCCCCACCCACCCTTTATTCCTTCTTCACAAACAAAGAAGCCAAAACCCCAGGAAAACAAAAATCGGCAAAGCCATTCGCACCTGGTAGAAGATGTGAGAGACATCACTAGTAAAGTGACTTGAGGAGGAAAGCATATAAAAAATTAAGTTATTAATCCAGACAAATAAAAGGCAGAGTGCAGGATTCTGATGCTAAAGCTTTGCCCTAAAGGTATGGGAAGTACAGGTTGCAGCTAAGCAAAAGGGAAAATAGAAGAAACCCTAATACTGAAGCCTGGAAGAAAAGTGTTTCCTGCTATGCTCGGTTGCAGACTAGACCCCCACAGCTGGATTCCCACTTCCCACTTCCAGGAAAAACACTCCAAAAAGACAAAATGGCAAGCTCAGCACTGACGAGGAAGTAGGTCTGGTTAACATTATGAAAGAAACTAAATTTCCCTTCGCCCAGCCTCTGCCAAGGGCCAGAGATTTGTGTGCAACATAGCTCTACTTTTTCCCTATGGTCAAAAACTGGTGTTTTATTTATTTGCGGTCAGTAATGTTGGACTTCTGTCATATTTTGCTGTGGTACTCTATTATTTAATAAAGTCTTGTGGACACTGGCCAACGCCTTTGCTTGACAGGGACTACTTTCTGACATTGCACCTGGCCAACAGAATCATTTTTTCATTGAGAGAGGAGGGGAATTAAAGGTACAACAAGAAATTGGTTTATAGCCTGAAGGAAGGGGAGTTGTCAACCCTTGCAGTGGTTTTTTTTTTTCCTTAACACATTAAGATGAATACAGCTGCTCATGCTGCAGAGCACTTGTGTGTATATATCAAGCTGCTTTTAAACCCTTCTAAACAGTGCACACCTCAGCGATTTCCCCTTGCCACCAAAGCAATAACGTGTCTGGCCACTGCTTAAGAAAGCATTAGGTTTTATTCTTTCTAAAAGTCCAGAGTGAGGCCGCTTGAGCAGCTCCTTATTCCCCTGTCCCCTGTGCTGACAGCCATCTGCCGTAGTCAGATTTTATACCCTTTCCTCAAGGCGAGGACCCTTACTGCTGCTCACCACGAGCCTGGAGCCTTTCTTCCCATCCTGCAGACCTGAATCTTGAACGTTATCAGACATTTAGGATGGAGGCATAACGCAGCGACACCGTAATACCACTCCTGCTATTGCAGGGACGAAGACAGCGCGAAAACGGGGACTTCTCTGCCTTTCTAGTGAGAACATTTCAAGACAGCAGCTACTTGGCCTGGGAAAATAAAACAGGGGAATTAGACAAGAGAAAATTATAAACTGTTGAAGTCCTGGAGTACTTCCAGGTATTCAAACAGGTAATAGATTTGCTTAAATAAGTGGAAATAGTTTCAAAATGTCAACTTTGCCACATTGTCTAGCTTCTCCTTTCTGGTCCAGCTCCGGCCTGGGAGGTTTCTTCATGCATGAGTTCAGAGAAAAGCACCTACTGTAGAAATACAGCAAAACCCCAGAGCATTTAGGTGAGGGATTTTCAGCTGGCAGATGTCTAATGCTTTCATGATTTCCCGTTGGGCAGACAGGTTTGGGGAAATGCTTACATGAAAATAGCATCAAGGAACTATCCACTGAACTAAATAAGCAAGCTAGATTAACACAGCACTTGTTACTCTCCTCATTGCCAGAGTCCTTAAGGCTGTTGGGTTCTTGGTAACCCAAACACAAATAGTGGCCAAAACTTTACAGCTAGTTTCAATCAATTAGGTGGCACAGAAGAGGAGTGGCCCTACTGACTCCCAAAGCCCATCAACAGAAATCAACACGTAGATCAGAAATAAAAAACTACAATGGTATTTAATCTAGGACACAGCACGTAAGTACATTTGCTTCTCACAGGAATGAAGGCATTTTGAATCTATGTGGATATCCCACTAAACTCCACACGAAGTTTATTTTAAGATCTTTTTACCTTCTTAATATCCAACATTAATTTGAGAAAAAGACTGCTACTTGAATCTTTCAAAACCTGTTGTTGTCCTCTACAGCCCTGGCTAGGACAATAATAATATACTCATGAAGTACAACTGTCTACCTGTAAATATTTTATAAATATGAATGGACTATAACTTCAGCATCTCTGAGGTTCTGTAGATATGGTCCTTGATCCAGAGGTATGGGAAAACACATTAGATCGTGATTACTGGTTACTCACAAGAACTGTTGCTGGTTAGGAGATGACACAGATGTCCCAATTCTCACCAACGTTCCCAGACTTCAAGACAATTCCCCACATTTATGTTAATGATCACAAATTGGCTGCAAGATTTACACCATTTTGTATTTGGCTCAGCATCCTATGGAACTGAAACTTGGGCAAACCAAAGTTGACAAACTGAACTCAAAGTTACCCGATTCAACAAAGCTTGAGAAAAACCTACAGCTGCCTAAAAGGGAAGAACAAGGGGGAGAGGAAGGGGGAGGGGGAGAGAGAAAGAGACGAGGAGAGACCAGCGTGGTTCACTCATGCAACAGCCAAAGCTCAGAGAATCCACTCCAGTGAAAGCTGATGAAAATCTGACTCAGTTCACTCCATTGCTCAGAGAGTGACCTGTTGCTCCATATGCTCCATAACAAAAGCACTCCTGATGTCAGTAACATGTGCAGAGAGCAAATATTTCTCAATTGCAAATGATTCATTGACTCAATAAGCATCTGGGCTAAACATCTGATATATATTTAAAATTCCATCTATTTCCTAAAAAATATTCCTTATTTTTTGAGTGATCAAAACCAAAAGACAACAGTAAAAGAGGTAACAGTCTTTTTTGATGCCATTTGTGATCAGAGGCAAAAGCTGTTTACCGTTGGTGTGGACCAGATTGGGAGCAATTCTTTGCTAAAGCCCTTCAGCTGCTCCTTTCTCAAGCAGAAGAAACTGAACACGTGCACGTAACTCTGGGCAGCGAGCGAGCAGCGATGCTACTGGGGTCTGCTTCAGCAAGGGAGGTGCTGATAACATGCCTGTGCAGAGGGCTATTCCCAAAGGCAATTAGTGACTGGCACTGCCACATGCACAGCCACCCCAGGAGGACGTGGCTCTGGCTCCAGGTCACACCCTTCACCACTGGTCTCCATCAGATGACTTTTGCCATGCACAGAAACTGGCACAAGTTACAGATCAATGTATCACTTCAGAGCTGGATCAAATACCAGCCCTCCAGGTCACTGTGGCTTCAGCCATATGTGAATCAACATTTAATATGGAATTAAAATTCTCTCGTGATTGCTTTTAACTTTTGCGCTGGGTGTGCTTAGGCTTGCAGAGTGAGGGTTCTCCTGTGCAGCCAAACAACTGCATTTTGTAGGCCAGCTTCAGCTGCGTGTCCAGGGTTGCATTCCTCCTCTCTTGGATGATCCAGAGCAAGACACTTCAGGTCCCTGCACCCATTTCCCCTCTCTTCCCTATCTAGAAACAAAGCAGCCTGGTCACAGGAATCGCTGTACACAGCATCCCTCTGTGGTATGTGGCATGGTCGGTACGCCAAGGAGCATGACACAAGGGCAAACTGTTATCATTCACTCCTCTAGCATTTTAACTTTTATTTTTCTTCCCCATTTTTGCTGGATTAAGCTTTTGTAACATAACAGGGCTGACTCTGGGTGTCTGGCCTAAATTTAAAGTTCAATGAGGTTCTTTATTTTCCAGGAAACACTCCTCCTTCCTCTCCTTCCGTGATTGTTCCCACAGGTTTTAAGAGTTTCTTGGTTTTTTTTTTCTCCTTTTCTGGGTTTGACCTTCGTTCAGTTGCTCTTTTAGCAAGAGTCTTGTGGGTCTCACAGAAAGTTTCAACGTGGTTATGCTCCCAGTCCAGAAAGGGGACTCAGCTGAGCAGACTGCAGGTCTCAGAGTTTCAAGCAGGGGCTCAGCAACTGCTTGGTTGCTACCTTACTCCACATGGACATTTACACCTCCCTGCAGACTGCACAAGGGCTGCTGCTCTCACCCACTCGTGAGCTCATTCCTGCCCCTGCCTACCACAAGCAAGGATGGCTACAAGAAAGGCAAGGTATTTTGCCTTTGCTTTGCAAAATTTAGGGCACCATTTGTGGGAACTAAGTCCCCTATTGAAGCAGGAACACTTTCCTTGCCCAGACACATCAAGGCTTTTCACGAAACCTATAAATATAAATGATTATAAAATAAAGGATATAGAAATAAAATCTGCCGTTTTCCTCCACCACTTCCCACAAGCATCTCTTCTCGGCTGCCAAGCACTTACCATCTAGCAAACTTGACTACGTTTATTCTCAGCTGCCTGATACCACTCTCCTGGCAGAGCAGACAAGACCTCAGACAGGTGTTATCTGACTTAAAGCCTCCACATCTTTTCCGCTCTTCCAGCACAGTGCACTTGGCTCATGACTGCTGCTGCCCTTCTTTCCTAAGGATGCCCTAAACATAGGCCAGTGTTAGAATGAATATTGCCCTGCCCGCTGCCAGCTCGACTGCCTGCTGTCTTGCCAACCTGATAATGCATGTACTATATACTTCAAATTTTCATCAGGTTGACTAAGTTGCTCATCTTGGAAGGCTCAACCAGAGCCTCACTGCTCAAAAGGTGGGAATTTTCTCTTGAATCTACAGCCTATACTCTTAAATCTGCAGTTCATGGCTCTCTATACTAATTTATACTCGTGTATACTCCTTATACTCACTTTACTGATTTTTTCTTATACTCACTGTCCTTCAGTTCCAGTTACTCTTCTCTGCACCTTTCCCCTTCTGTAGTTACTGAGTGTGAGCGATGCTGGTTTAGCCTCTCTTAAGGCAGGTTTTCCAGCCTCCTGGTTATATTCTGCTAGCCCTATGTTGCACCTACTTTCAGCACGGACTGTTTCTTTTGTTTAATTCTTCCTATGAAGGCAGCTGCCCAGAGCCATATGCAGCATTTCTCACGAGGTCTCTCTCACCAGCATCTGGCTCGGCGGTATGACTCCAGTGCTCCCCTCTTCCCTGGAAAGGGTCGCACCAATGCCACATCCAACTCAAACTTCCTGTGACTCACTACAGCACCCCAGCTTTCACCTCTTCTGAACCCTTCGGCTTCAGTTCATTGCCAAAGTATTTATTATTTCTCCTTAAATGCTGCAAGATCTTATCTTCTGCAGTATTACATTTCACGTCACTTCTGCTACTGTGATCATTTCATTCTCCTTGTGGAGATTCAAATCCCGCTCTTTATGGATAACGTTTTCCAACTCCACGTCGTCATCATACTCCTACATTGACGCTTGGTGAAAACATTAATGCATCTTGGTCACCAGATTTATTTTTATGAAAGTCTGCCAAGAAAACTCCCTCAAATCTATTATTTCTTTTTCCCACATAAGTCACTGCCGTTGACTTATTAGCCAGTTCCTTATCCACGTTAAATAATAATTTTAGCAGAATTCAAACATTATGAGGATAGAAATTAAAATCCTATAAATGCTTAATGAAGTTGTGAAAGATGAAAGAAATGTGCATTTTCTACCTATAAATACAGTTAGGTTACAAAAGGAAACAGCCCTGCTAGTCTGTCAGGAGTAGTTTTTCTCTTCCCCCCCCTCCCCATACTTGGTCACTTGCCTGCATGTATTTAATAATTCTTTCCCTCAAAATCTGTACTGAATATTTTTTAGTATTTGAGGCTGGATTGACAAGGGGGTAGGTATTAAAATCTCGTAAGACTGCCTTCTTAGATATAGGTACTTACATTTGCTGTTCATTAACCACATACTGAATTCCCAAATTCAATAGTTTGATTCAAAGTTCTAATAAAAATCATGACCAATAATTTCATGTATGAGTTTTTTAGTTTTGCCAGACAGAAATGGAGATGAAACAGCTTCTTTCTGTAACTCTTCTATTGGTGGTACCCATGCCAGCTCTGCCTTCGTCAACCAAAGCAAAAGGAACAGGCGCTCTTAATCTGAGATAGCTGAGGTAAAATTCCATGTTTAAAAACTAATCAAACTTGTAGGTCTACATGAACTAGTAGGTTTTAAGTTCTAATAACCCACTTCTCACAGTCTGCAATTCAATCTGCTAACAGATACAAAAACTACAGCGTCCTTTACTTGGCCAGACTTAACTTTGAGCTGACGATGCATTAGAAGACCTCAGATCAGCAATGTCTAACCAAGACCCTCCAAGTTTTTTGCAGTGTCTTTCTGGCACATTTGGCCCACGACTGCTCCTGCCTCCCTCTCCAAAGAATCCCTTAAATACAAGCTGCATGAATTGCTTTGCCAGATGCATTTTCTCCTGGGAAGCATACAGGTTGATGTTAATCTCCCATGACATTGGGAGATTACAAATATAATACACCCGAGCATGAAAACTTAATTAAAAGGGGGAAAAAAAAGAAAAAAAAAAGCAGGTAGGGAAGAAAGAGAAGTTGTAGCTACTGAGGACAAACTCCAACCCAGATCTTATCCAATATTACCACAAGCAATTCTGTTAAACTAGTAAGACCTGCATGAATGCTAGGCAAGGCAAAGACCTGCACAACCTATCAATCAACTCATCAGCAACAATCCACCTCTCTGGTAACTCACCACACAGCCTCTGTCTCAAGCTCCTGGTCCTCTATGAGGGCAACGCGGTGGACAAGGGTGCTTGGACCCTTCTCCGTTCCTGCTGTTTTTCTACAATGGCCTCGTCACCCAGGAGTAGGCCATTAAAGATGGGCGCACGTGTGCTCTGCTGCCAGCATTCATTAGCAAGGACTCAATACGCTGCCAAAGCAAGGAAAACCGGGGTCACTGAAAGTCAGCGAGCTCAGCACCCTTTCTTGGGGGTGCCCAGTGCCTCTGAAGATCAGGCCCTCGCGTACTCGCTACACGAAGACATGAATAGACCTTTCTCTCTGCCCTTACCGGAGACACTGACAGCATTGTTAAAGCACAAGCACAACCGAGTCTAACGTGGCTGAAAATCTGGCAGCGCCACGCTGGTCTTTTTTGCTTCAGCATGATCAAATGGCAGCATTGCTCACCGAGTGCGCAGGGCATGAAAGGATTAGCCGCCCTCCCCCACCAAGCAGGTGAGCCGAAACCTTTTCCAATTCACTACATGTCAGTTTACAAGTAAAACATAAGGTATAAATGCAGCTATTGTTAAGGTGAAGCAGCCATCCTGGCTGGGGAGTCAGATTAGCAACTTACCCTTTGTAAAAGGATTAGCAGAGCCCTATTGTTTCAGTGTTTATTTATCAATTTGCATTTTTAATAGGGGGCATATATCTGACAAGGGCCCACGTTCACCATGTACCCTGGGCCACACTGTTTTATTCCAACTCCCCACTGCCAGAACCTACCCGAGCATTTTATAGACCAGAAATCAAGGAGAAACCAAATCTTTGGCACTGCTACTGCTCATGCAACACCATTTTCTTAGGCTGGCCAGCATCTGCGATCTTTCAGCTGAGAGCAACTGCTGGTTTGTAGCCAGGTTGCAACTGCTAGCCACGTAGACCAAACACCAGAACTGGTTTCCCACTTTTCCTCAGATAGCTGAGTAGCACTGATGCCACACTTGCAGTCTCCAAAGCCCCTCAAATAATTTATACTGCTTTCAATGGGCTCACAAAAGCCTATTTTTTTTCACTGACAAGGGGGGTGGTGAAGAAATTACTTGGCCCATTAAGCACAGGGGTTAGCACCAACTCAGCAGTTCTCAGCATCCCAACATCTCCAACCGGTCCTCAGCTTAGATCACGTTGGGTGCTCGCATCATCTTTGGGCACCTTGTAAACAAGTATTTATTGCTGCAATGACTAGTTCGGTCTCCACGCACCACAGGGACTCCTCACTGGAGTTCAAGTTGAGGGAAGAGGTTTCACACAGAGCGGTTCACAGCAGGGGAGAGGGGGAGCACCGCTTGCCCCAGCCAACTCCGCCAGGAGCGCAGGCTGGCCATTTGGCAGACAACAGCTGCGCGCTCGGATTAGGTAAAAATTCCTCCGTTAGAGGGAACGAGGATGTTTTGGAAGGTAAGTGAGAGAGCAGAGTTTTTAATTAAAGTGACACCAGTGTATTTGCGCTCTGGTGCAGCCCCACACCCCGCTTTTTCATAAGACGGCAATTTAGGAAGCTGTTCTTTTAAACCATAAAAACAATTCAGAAGACGAACAAGCATCCAGCTGCGCTAAATTACCTTCCTGCTCCCCCAGGACCCAGCAGCAAACTATTGCACGTATTTCACAGGCGTATGATTTATTTACATGGAGTAACATACAGGTATTGGGTTTGACCCATAAAACCCTCCTATGGCCGGGGGCCTACACATCCAAAAGCCTTCTCCCAGGCTGGGCTCCACCGCCACAGCTGTGCCGGAGCAGGACCTCTCTTCATGGGAGGGGGAGAAGCAACTGCAGGGTGTTCTCTGGCTTTTTGTAACTCCCTCCACCCACCCATTTCTTTTTTCTTTCTCCCAAACAATTCTAGCTTGCTGATCATCAGGCATCTCTCACAGGCAATTCATTTTTCCTGCTCATGGGGGAAATGAGGAGGCTCTGGTGGGACACAGAGTAAAGATCTTAAAATATGTTCTGTGCTGCTGGCTTATTGCAGATACTCTGATTCATGGTCGAAAAGGGACACCACGAGTGGTCTCAATTAAGGACATGAATTTAGGAATCGTCAAGGAGCACATAAGGCAAGCGACAGGCATTTTGCTCTGAGGATCGTGCGCAAATGTTTAATAAAAATAAAAAAAAACACACACAAAAGGAAGGGAGAGTGGTGTTTCAAATGCAAGGGACAGACCCTGTCCCACAGAGCCCACAATTTACATTTAGATTAGCACAAGTAGCAGTAACATTGCAGGGAAGGGGGATAAGGGTTACAACAACAAAACTTTGTGGCTGGCCTGCACTGTAATTTTGGTAATCAGAAAAAATGGAATGTTTCTAGTTAATAAATCAGTGCTATTGACATTTCCATAAACTTGAGAGAGGTACACAAATACCTGTGGGATAAACGCTTTGATTGGATTTAGGCATTCTGTTCTCTAGAGAAACAGTTTTCAATCAACAGTCTTTGAGGTCTGCTTTAAAGATATGTGAAAGGTATCTTAAGAAAGAAGCCTATTCCCTAAACTTACATTCACTGTATATCCCTGAATATTTCTGGTGGGCAGGAACGAACAAATCATGTAATATTGAAAGCAACTGCTCTAGAATGACAGATGGGGAGAAAATTTCTTCCTCTTCTTTTTCAACTGAGAAAACAGATTGCCTACCACATCCTCATGGACAAGGGCTGGTGATCTCCCAGCGCATGGAGCTACTAAACTCTCTAGGAGCTGGACTAACAAGGCTGGCCATTGGTGAGTCTTCAAGTGTCTGCAAATACCAACCTACATATGGATACCACAAACTCGCAAGCAAGTCTTCTCAACAGCATCTGCAGAGGCCTCAGTCATCTTTTAGACGGGACTAGTGTGGCTGTTACCAATAAATATCTAATCCTACCTCAACATAGCAACAGCCCACACACATTTATCTATCACCAGGTGCCATGGCTACAACACAACACACCGCAGCAAAGCAACGGCACCACCGGCGCCACCACCGTGCTTTTGCCGGTGTTGTACGCACCTCCCTCTGAGGCAGGAGCATGCACCGGGAAGGCGTTGGCACACACAGTTATTCACTGCTCTTCCCATAACAGGGCCCCTCTTACTTCTGATTTGCCAATTTTTCTCAATATGGAAGGAGACAAGTGATTGCAACGCTCTGATACCTCTTGACACTCCTCCACAGGATGGCCATAGCAGCCTCAGATCCCTCTGTGAAGACAACCGTCAACGCAGTTCCTGTTCAGCTCAATACTCAAGGTCTGATACTGTAGGTGGAACAACTACCAGGTGCGGCTGAAATGAGAGCTGTGTGAGCACAACTGAATATATTGCCTGATCCAAAGAAGAACAGAAGGAAAAAGTCGATTACTCAGCACTGAGAACACCTTCCCATTTGGCTAGCTGGAAACAGGCCAGGGATCTCTTGGTACTGTTCATATTTAAGCCAGTTTCTTTTTCTATACTAGACTATCACCAGATTTTCAGCCTAATACTCTGCTCTCACAAACTTGCTGGATTTAAGTGAGGCAATAAAAATCAACATACATTCAAAGCCAGATGAGCTTTTGGATGGCAACCATGTTCTGGCAATTTAGCAGAATTTGTGTAAGCACATGTATCTGGGGTGGGACTTCAGCACAGAAACTGGAAACTCTTCCAAAGGTATCTTTCTTTGCATACTTCAGATTCCCCTTTCACACCCTGCCAGAATTGCTCACTGAATGAATGAGGCTTCCTGAACTCAGCAATTGGCTGGAATCAAGACACTTTCTGTTTTAACTCCAAAAATACCAAAAGGCAGATCAATTATGGTTTTAGAATGCCCATAGTCCACTGTTTAAAGCAAAACAAAGAGGTTGAGAACCACTTCTTCGTTTACTTTTAAGGCAAGCAGATGGAAGAGATAGAAGAAACAAAAAACCGAGAAAAAAATCACAGAAAAAAATGATAAAAAAAATCTTAAATATGAATAAAAGTTTCTTAGAGATATCCAAAAAGGAAGATGCGAGTTGTTCAGGTAAGTTTCCTTCAGAAGCGCAGGCAGACAGATGTGTACATTGCTACGTACAGTCTTCAGCAAAGCCTGTATTTGTTATTCGCCTGCACAACACATTAGTGAAGCAGACTCTTCATCTCCTCCTGCAGCCCCCAGATGTTCTGCAGTGGTAACGAAGAACAGAACGTAGAAAGCAGCGTTGTGTTCATAAAGTGCTACGGTGCAAGATCCGAGGGTCACACTGGACTCCACTTTGCTATATTCCAGGGAACCTGTCATCACAAAATAGCAATCCTGCTTCAAAAAATACTGTACTACTGGGTCACCAGAGAGTATTTCATGGTCAAGGCTAAAGGGACACCAGCGTACCAGGTAAAATAGCTTAATCCCAGGCAAATAATACTAGAGAGTACCGTGACTACTGTTTAAAGGCAAACAGAGTGAATTGATAAGGCAGGGGTCAACAATTTGTTCCGATACAAAACATTTCACAAAAAGCAGACCAGATCATGCTACAGTAACTTTTATTGCAGAGATCAGTAGGCCAGCACAGCTATTTGTAGGCATTATGCATCCAAGTGCCTCATGCTTAGGCCAGCCAGCATAGAGCTAAAATGGAAGCATATAACAAATTAGTGCTAACAAGCAAACAATCATTAGAAGTGTTAACAAGCAATGGTAGAGAGGCTCTGTTTTTCATTTTATTACTGATCTCTAGTAAGTGTTATTATCCTCATAGAATAACATTTTATTATGAAACGCACATGCAGAGCATTAAAGCCTTTGATAGTCCAGTGCTTGCCAGCAGCAGCAAAATTGTAAACAAAGCGAAAGAATCATTTCTGAAATGCCAACAGCCATTAGTATTCACAAAGTTCATAGGATGCAGAGAGAGCCAATATGCTGCAGCATAAATAACAGGAATTTACTATGACCTGAGGATCTAAGGAATCAATCGAATATTCAGTTTCTTCCCATTTTTCAAAAGAGCCTAAACCTACATGCTTAATCTCAATTGATTTGTGCCCGAGCTAGGGTCTTGAGTCTGTTAGATATTTCCAATCCTTTTTAGTCAATAGCTTCCTTTGACATTTCCCTCTCTTACAATAGAGCAAACAGCTGCAACTAACAATTTTTCACTATGGTTTTGTCTGTTTTGTTTTACAACAAATTTTACTTAAACAACAGAAATGCAATCAAGCAACTTCTGCTGACTGTGGAAATGAGATTTTTTTTTTTTTTTGAAGACTTGCAGAATTGGACATGGTATCAGATGCAATTAGGACATGTTTCTTTTAAACTATAGCTAGGAAAAGGACATGGGTTGAGAAAAGAACCTACCACTTTGAAATGAAGGCACTTACAGGACAAGACAAAGAAAGACATAATCTTTGCCTACATCCTATTACTGTTCATCACAACCAGATAACCTGAAAATTATTGATGCATTTTATATGACTACCTATTCCTTCACCTTTGACATACAACCAAAACAATGAGTCAATGACGCTTGCATTTCTGCGTTGCAAATAGGCAGTTTCCATCTATCAGGAAAAATGGTAATGGAAGCTCAACCTACAACATCCTGTATCATAACCGAGCGGCACCAAGCCCCTCCTGAGCTACCTTCAGGAGGAACACAACACAGCAGATACAGCGCACACAAGTCACTTTACTGCCATGCGTAAGCTAAACGTACGAAAGTTTACTGAATTATTAAATAAGCAATTACAACAACATAAGATACTACATACAGATAGGGTTGTGTCAACCAAGCTACTATTTTTTTTTTTAATTCTTCCCCATAAAAATATTAGAAATACTAAAGTAAGCATGACTCCTTCCCTTCTAACATGTACCTCTCTCTTCAGAAGATAGCTAAAAATCAGCGAAGAAAGAAAAAAGAACATAATATAGCAAAGTCCTACTGGGGAATAGGGTTTTAATGAACACACAAAGCAACTAGGTGACATCTTTATCAGCCCTCATAAACCTTGATTGAATACACAGCGATAAAACCTGTTTAAACTGTCATCCTCATGATAACACAGGCAGAGACAACGCGGGCCTTAGCAACAACCTGTGTAAGAGAGGCCCTTCCAAAAGTGCAGGCACCGTTAGGTAATGTATATCATGTAAACAGTTCAAAGCTTGCACGGCTGGTTTGTTTGTGCGATAGTGGGAGGTGGAGTGCATATATGCTCTCGGCCAGCCCATCTTCTCCCAGCATGGGCTTGAAAGGGCATTTGCTTCAGAGCCAGCCTGGTTTTGGGGATGGCGAGCCGTCTGGGGAAGGTGGGCACTTTGAGTCAGAGTGACCTTTAGCACTTAGGTCTGCAAACACCAAGAATTTCATATAAGTGGTTTTAAAGGATTTAAGGAAAGCCTGCTCTGGTTTTTGGGGTTTTTTTGTTTGTTTTTCTGCTTGTTTGTTTTTCTTTTTTAAACAAACATCATCCATGAAGTGAGTAACATTCAACACTAGGAAGAAAGCGGGCATTTAGGGCCGGCGTGACTACAGAAGTTGATAGTGACATGACTTCTACCAGAGGATCTGGCCTTGGCCATCTGGGATACTTATTTAAAAACTCTTTTCTAAGCACTTCAAACCCTTTTAAAACATTTTCAAGAAACGTCTTGGCAACTGCACAGTTAAATAAGCAAGGATTTAATTTATCTACTTTTCTGTATTAATTTCTAGCTTTAAAAAAAAATAATAAAGCTTACACTTGAACTTTTATTCTTTCTCCCCAGATTTGTTCTTCCCTCACTCCAATGCTTGCAGTGACACCCGCTGGCTGTGGCAGGGAGAGATTCAGAGAGCCATTACCAAAATGCTTCAGTGCACTGACAAGATCACCAAGAGACAGGAACTCAGAAAAGCACTGCCACCACAAAGCTGGCGCTCTGTCAGCTCACTTTCATATTATAACTCAGTGCCTGTATTCAATACAGCTTTCTTCAATTAAGAGCTTTAATAAGTAAATAATGATCAATGGTTACTTAGGTATAATAAAATATACATTTGTATATAATTACTAGTTAATAATTCCCACTGCTTGGGCAGTAGAAGATATTATATTAGTTCATTTTATGCCTATTTGCTCTTTGGCAAGACTGTGAGGCAGCACTAGTACTGGGGTTTAGTTTTTCATCAGGAAAACACTAAACTGAGCTGGTACACCACTGCACGCCTGGCTGGCAGGGGGGGCATTTCAGCTACTCAGGAACTCATTTATACTTTTGTAGCCTTCTTTGCGTACAGCAGTAGATTTCTTTTAGTACCCCCAAGCAGCATTCTTCTTGTTTCACATGTAGGAAAGAGGGGAAACAGAACTAAGTGACTTGAGTAAAGAATGACAGGAAACCCATGGAAACCAAAGCTAACAAATCCCAGTCCAATGGCCTCAGTTTGAAGACTACTTGTTTCTTCAACTCGATTAGAACAGTTTCTCTATAACACATGTAGGCTCTTAATGTTTAAACAAAATGATCCAAGATTAAGCTGGAACACAAACAAATAGCTCATTACACAAAGTGTTCACCAAATGAAAAGGCTAGGTTTTAATTTAACTACAATCTGATGGCTTGGAAAGGATCAAGGGAAACTCCAGAAATACTTGGAATAAAAAACTAGAAAAAACCCCCTACTTTTTGCCTGCCTTATGGCATGAGCCAAGAGCAAATGGTTCCTGGCTGTGAACATGCAAGGTGTGTTTGCTAACTCAGATTAAAGCATTTTAGTCACCTTTACATTATTTCCCGCATCCACAGCCACTAACATTTTCTCTAAGAAGCAGAACTATTGTATTAGTGAAAAACACATTTATACAGGACTTCCCACAAAGCTGAAATGAAAAAAGTTATCCAATGCCTTCCCAGCCAAACTTCCTCTTGAAGTGAAAAATCCTTCCCTTCGATAAGAAAGCTGTGTCAGACCACGTTTTTGTCCCTGACAAAAGAACCGCTTTCCCTTGGCTTGCTACAGTTTTGGCAGCTGTGCTCAGCAGAACCGTGCTCTCTTCCCAGCTAGTCACCACACTTAACAGAGCCACCGGTGTATCTTTGACTTGAACAATAAAATAAAAACGAACCATGCACAAGCAAGCAGTTACTGTGGGTAACACTATCCACCTCAGCTCCAAGCAGGCAGCTCTCCTCCAAGTTAGCAATTCCATCAATAACCTAACACGTCATTAAAGACCGCCATCTCCTCCCCCCTCTCCCCCTTTTTTTTGCCTGTCCGAACTCACAGCTGTCTACAGAGGTCTTCAATGCTGCATATATACAGTACACAGCAAAATAAGCTAGGCTTGTTAGCTTCCCTTTTTCCCTCAGCTGTTCCTTCTGTATCGGGAGGAAATAAATTAATGAAGCATGAGGAGGGACACTTTCACTTGAACATTGAAAGTTGGTGCCTTTTAGATACCCTTGTTTCTAATCCACTGATAACCAGCCCAAGGATACACACAGTTGTTTAGCAACCTTGTTCTAGAGTTTTGGGCCATGTACTGAACACCATGCGATGGTCTACGTCCAGGTTGCCTGTGGTATTACTGACCTCCTCTCAGGCTAGCTGCCCTTCAAGAAAAGCCAGATGTACTAACTCTTGAAGAATACTATGTTATCATGGATGCAGTGCACTTCTGCTCTCACTGCTGGCTACTATGGACATGGTATTGTGCCATGACGTCTTAAGCTAGATCTACCCTTCAAGCAAAGGTGCAACAATGCAGCTCACACAGCATCGCCCAAATTAGCGTTTGACCATGACTGGCAAGAGATTAACTTAGGATGTGCTAAGCCCTTACCTGTCTTTCCTAGAAAAACCTGCCAGCCCCAAGGCCCCTCTATTAATTTTCATAGGAAAGGACAGGCCAAATCCAAGAATTCCAGGCACAGCAGTGATGCCTCCATTGATTTCCTCTCAAAATTACATGCCATATGAAAAAAAAGTAAGGCAGCCCCACATTTGATAGTTAAAGACAGACAGAAAGAAAAAGACCAGACCAACTCAACATTAAAGTCCTTTCCTTGTCCTGGAAAGTTATAGACTGTAAGACTAGCTCCCCTATAATCCCACAAGTGCATCCCCACACCCTGTGGAAGGATGTTCTGGGGAGAGGGAGGGCAGTCGTTGGGATCAGATGGAACAGGCACATCTGATAGGTGTTTCATTTCAGCCAATCCAGACAGCAAGTAGCAATTACAGCAGCATTTCTGGCTAAATGAAAATTGGCAAGGAAAATGAAAACTCGGCACAGTTCCCATCCAGAAGAGGGGAAAAAGAAAAAACACTCCTCTTGTTAAATCCTCCTGTCTAGATACTTTTTTTCTTTTCTGAACACTATTTAACTACCTCCTCAAAGTTGAGAAACTCCTGGAAAAACAAACTATGAAATCAGCCAATGACTAACTTTTCCTGGAGGGCTCAACAACAGCTTGCCAAATCTTGGTGTCACCATTTGATTCAGCATAGCAGACAAAGCCTAAAATTAAGTGTCTGGTATCCTGATCTTGTTAATGAAGATATACTTTTCATATCTAATTAATTTCCATGCTACTTACCAATAAAGCAATGTCAGCTCAGGACAAGTAGATGCCCAGAGGGCTTGGCCCACTCAACCCTACTTGGCTGCAACACTTTAAAATTGTAAGTGGCCTCCAACTACTGCCTGCTGCAGGGCAAGCACCTCACACAGGTAATTATCGAGCAGTTGATCTGCAGTAGCTTTTTTACACTGCTGCCTGTTTGCAGCCAGCCACAGTTCACAGTAAATATAAGTCAAGGTGACTTATACCTTTACATCCTCTGTGCGTGCCATGGGAAGAGAGCTGTGTTAGGTAGAACAGCAGATACATAATTTCTGCATCAGGTACTGGCTTGAAACTCCCACACATTCCTTCTCCACATGTGGAATAGTTCCAGTTTAAGTATAGGGCCTATTACTCCAAGGAAATTTGCTGTGGAGAGACCTATCCAGGGTGGTGGACGTGCAAGACAAAAGGAGATGGCAGGGTTACAGCAGGACTCAATGTATCCATGACACAAACTCTCAGGAGAGGGAACAGAAGAATTTGAAACTCTTCAAGAGATCACTCTGCTCTCAGTCAAATTTGCCATCTGAGTTTCTCATCTCACAAAAGTCTTAAGAATTAGGCCTGTGACTACAGTTTAGTTTTAGGTTTCCCCATGCCCTTATTGTAACACACTTTTCTATCTCAACAAGAAGGCGTGAAGTGCTTCCAGAGCCTATGCCCTCCACATGAAGTGGTGGGAGAACACAGTTTCAGAGGACATCATGAAGACTCCCTCAGCCTTACAAAGAATCAGAATCACCTGACCAAAACCCAATAATAATATGAATTAGGTGCTTTAAATGCCACATGCCATAGATCAAACACAGTCAAAAACCTTGGGCATGATGCTTTGAATTGTAAGGCTACACTAGAAACAGCTTAACTAAGGCCTCTGCGTTAGGAAAAGCAGCCTTGTCTAGATAGCCCTGAAGTACTCTTTCTTTTACAGGTCTCATCACAGAGAACGAAGAAGAGAGGAAGAATGACAACATTGTATTTCAAAGCCAACAAACTATATAACATGCCCGCTGGGAAATAAATGCTGTATAACTGCTATTTATTTTATATAGCTTTCATACAGAATAACATATGATACCTTACGACCATATACACAGTAGGGACTATGAAAACTTGATAGAAGATTATTACTTGGACTGTGGTTTCAGATTTACTTTATTCAGAGGCAGAACTTTTTCATACTTCTCTATGGAGGCAGCAAGAAGCCCAATAACTGAACCCTTCTCTTTGCAAATAACCCACGCTCTTGCAAGCGATCCTACGGAACTGACTTAACTGACTTAAGGCACCTTAAGTGGGCAAGATACACACGACCAGGAGACAGTAACTTCCATTCAGAGTGAGTTTCTCTGAGAAGTACCTTGTCACCAAAAACTGAACCTGAGATAAGGCAACAATGAAAATTTCAGGCAGCCTATGGGACAGAAAAAACCAACCAACCAAGAAACCCCCAAACTAACTCAAACAACGCTGAAACATTTATTTGTTCCTGATTTTCCTCACGTGGTTGAGAGCAGTCATAAGTACACCAAGTGCCCCTACCCTTCCCTCAGCTGGCAGCCAAAACCTCTTTCTTATATTGTCAATACAGAGAAATAAGGGATGCTGATAAATTAACATGAAAGTTTGCTAAGACTGAATTCCTCCTGTCAGTATATGTAATTAAGAGTGGAGTCAGACACAAGGATAAGGCCTCCCTGTGCTTATGCCAAAGCACTGTGCCAACCTCAGTGTAATGGAGGAAAGAGCTACCTTATCAAGACCTATCGAGAAGGAAGGGACACAGTTCTGCTATCAAAAAAACAAACATAGAAAGACTTGAAATAGCAGACTTGAGTAGTGGGGGACATGCTCTGAAGACATGAAACAAAAAACAACAGATGCAAAACAGAACAAGAGTTGCAAACATGAAGGTAAGGAAGGTCCCTTGTTAATTCAGCAAGCGTAAGTGCAAACCTGAACAACGTTGTTGTGCCAACCTGAATGACACTGACCAGCTTAAAATTCCCATTTGTGAAATATGACTTTGGTACAAGGTTGGAAATTTTTTTCCAGGGAATAGCTGTCTGGTCTGTTCAGCCTCTTGGTAGAAAGATAGTGAGTTACTTCAAACTTCTGTCTCCAAGTAACTTGCATACTCAGGGAAGCCTTGAGAAGCTAGACATTCCTTCCACTGAGCAGACTGATAGGCTTCAAAGCATATTTAACTATAAGTTGTGTTACTATAGTGTGGAAAATATTAATCAGCTCTAGCCATCTAGGGAGACTGTGGTTATCATTAAGAGTATGTGGGACACTCATACTAGAATTCTTTTCCCGTGTGCTGGACAAGCTCTCTCATATAATTTATCTGCTTCAGCTGCATGCTTTCGAAAAAAAAACAAAAAAACAAAAAAACCCTAGACTAAATGAATACTTTCAACTAGAGCTAAAGGTAAACACTCCACTGGAACTTTGCCCTAATCAATAGTAGCAATGTTCATGTCACATGAGAGTCAGAGGATAGAATACGGTGCTTACTGAAGTCAGCAAATAAGCTAATTATACTTAGCTGGCTTGAAGAAGGGGACAAGTGAGGTCTGGTCCACCCACATATTAATGCAATCATCATTATCCTTATCCCTGTTGACTTTGCGCTTTTATTACAAAAAAAACTTGTCACAAATGGAGGGTGCTACTGACCCCTTGTGGAAGCCACACGTACATTTTAGGATGCACAAACATCACTGCGGGAAATCGGCTCAGATTAAGTTTGTCTACTTACCTCGCTCCAACTTACTTTTAAGGAAAACTAAGTGAAATGGTGTTATAGTGCTGCAAGGAGTGAGTACAGTCTCAAGTGTATTTTCCCGATTTTATGCAATTTTGCAGAAATTAAGTTTGTCATTAACTTCTGTAGGGCAGTCAAGTAAGCAACAACAAATCATAACTGCAAGAAATAGATTTTGCACTAAATTTCCTATAATTTAAAGTCTTGCATTGTTGCAGCATAAAACTTATACGTTACTAGCTGGCAAAGTTCTTGATTTCTAATATAATCTAAACTATTTCAACCCATCATAGCATCACTAATGACTGCTTTTAAAAAAAAAAAGTGTTATCTCCTGGAGAGCCAGGACATACTACTCTCATTACTGAAAAGGGAACAGAGTATTTAAATCCCGAAGTATTTCTCAGCCAAAACCTTTTCATAAGCATCAAAAACAGCTGATGGGCTTCATTCGTTAAAGTAAAAGCTTTCCAATGCATGCTACTTTGTTGACTTGAACAGGGCTGCACAGAGCACAAGGAGATCTTCAAAAACAGTTTCTCACCAACTGAGATTACCTTTCCATATTGCGGAAAATCAAGTCTGAAAAGGAAGGCCACCACTTTTTATTCAAATGCTGCTGCTGCTAATTTTTCTTCCCCAAATAAAATGGTGTACACCCATAAAGAACCACCCTCTGCATTTAATTAAATGTCAAATCCAAAGGAAATCTCCACGGAGTTTCATCATCCCTATCACAAACGGATGGCTGCTACTGGATACAGCTGGAACTAGTTAGAACAGCAGAGTGCATTACGCAGATATTAATTATATTATACAGTATTTATATTATAAAGTATATTAATTATATTGTACAGTATGAGGCAGCCTTCTCAAAAATCTAAAAATATCAACATCAAACACCAGCAAAACCAGAAGTTTCCACTGTGACCAACATTAGGGGCTGAAACCCTGGAGACCACAGACCAAGTCTTAAACCCATGCCAACATTGTTCCCATTCCTTTCAAAGAACAGGTAAGGAGGAATACGTGAATGGCTTGTAAATCCCGAAGCAAAGAACAAGTGGCTATTTAAAATGTACGTTGACAATTTGCATCAATTGTTTTCCAATAAAAAGTTTAAAAAGATGTATCTGAAAATATTATGTTTTCATATAGACCTGTCACACCAAAGTTGAAGAAATCTCAAAAAATGAAGAGAAACAGAGTGCAACAAGCTTTCTATTTCTGTCAATTCTTTTTTCACCTGTACACTATGATAAATTAAAACACTAAGCTATTGAGTCTGGTTGTTTTTCTTGCCTTTCATGACTTTTTTTTTTAATGCATCCATTAAATTGAATCCTAGAAGCATAAACTAGGATGCAGCAACTGTTGTCTCAGAATACGGGAGTTACTGCATCTGGCAGATGAAGTGATCACATTCATGTAGCCAGATCTGTGAAGGCCATTCAATTATAAGTAAACCTGGAGTCCAACAAACTTAACAGTAGCTCTAATTAGTATTATGAACAGCATATTTACAGAAAAATTTGCACATATACCATAGATAAAAATTTCACATCAACCTTTTTGTTTTTACAACATAGTCCACCTTCATACTTTACTGTGCTGCTAAAATAATATTTGTGTATATGGGAGATTCAAAGGCATGTAGTGTTTCTGATGTTGCTACAAACACATTCTTCAGGGACACATTATAAAGAACCAGAACTTTTCAAAGTTTGGATTGCAAACCTTTGCAATAAAGTCTGGTGCACTTTTAAAGATTATGTGTCAACAACCAACACGAGTTATCAAGCATTTGTTCAGGTATATAATTTTCTAATTCTGTGGTGACACCTAACGTCGTTATAACTAAGAAGGAGGAAGTCAAGTGTGCCACCACTCCTTTCCCAATGATGCGTGCACAAGTCAGTATTAATTCAGTCCAATTACACTTTTAAATGAAAGCTTTTGAAGAGGTCAGTATACATCTTATATAATAAGTTTTATTAACCATACAGTACATTAGCATTTCCTTTGAGAAGCTTAGCCCTTGCTAAGCAGTTTTAATGAAAGCAATTACATAATGCTATCTGCATACAGAACACTACATTCACACAGACAACCTTAAATTTCTCCAATAAACAGTCATGTAAAAATCTACAATTTACTGAAAATACAAGGTTTTAACAAAAGCAAAGATGTTCCTGTGGTTCAGTAAAACCTGTTTTCTACTTTAAATAGTTTGCATTCACAAAGACACTAAGCTTGGGACAAAGAAAAGTAGTTCCTAGAAGCTCAAAATGAGACTTAAATTTTTGTGAATATGAAATGGCATGCAAACATACAGATTTATTGTAGAATCTCTCTCTCTCTCTTATAAAAGACTTACTGGGCCAGAGTAAAGCAGGTATTTTTACATGTTTGTTTATACAATCACCTCTCCCCTCAAACTAAAAAAATGTCACATACAGACGATTTTATCAGCGGTCTTTGCCACAAATGCTGCTTCTGTAAATTTGAATACTACACCCTTCAGACCCCCAAGACTGATGCAACAATCAACCAACCTTCAGAAAGCTTAACAATACCTAAACTGGCTGATTTTCCTTTACAGAAAGTATATACAAGTTTATAAATCCATGGCAGGGGGATTACAATTATATTAACATCAACTCATTAACTGGATTCAAAAGGTACTTGCATTCTGTAAGGACCCTATGGCTGCCGCCCATTCAACAGTTCTATCAAGGCACTGTACAGTCATTAAATCTCTAATATTCTCCAAGATGTGCTGAAGAATACAGTGAACATGTTTAAGTTGTTAAAAAGCCCTGAGTCAGAACTTCCGTATTTACCACAGGCTTAGCTATAAAAATGGCACATACTAAAACTTCTGCAGATAACAGTTTTGCTTTGTCAACATAAACAAGTTATGAAATGCATAAAAAGACAATAGTACGAATTCCAGCAATTTATGCAAGAATGATATACAATGTACACTGTGGCAAATCACACACTTCTATTGTACGTAATTTATACAGTCAGTAAAAAACCTTTGCAATGTAATCAGACATCAAAACTGATGAAGCAAAACAGAGCTGATGTGTTCCCCATCCCTTCCTAAAGACAAAGAACAACCAGAGAAGAATTCAGTACTTTGACAGAAAGGAGGTAGCACTGCTAAAAGTTAGGCTGTAGTGTTGGGTGTTTTTTTTTTAAGTGAAAACTTGACCCATGCAGCACAAAGAACAGGATAGGCTCTTCGGTTCACTTGCTGCTACTGAAAGAGTAAAATTAAGTTTCTGACATTTAATTTTGTACAGGAAGCTTAGATCACTAGCTCAAAGCAGCTTCTTCAAACAATTTAGTGTTTACACAAACTGCATTTAATACTGCTAAAAATAATCAGACATACATAAAACTTCATCTCTAGAAAATATCTACACAATAAGTACTTAAATCAGATTATTTTTAAAAGACCACTTCATGTCTTTAAAAGAAGCTAAAATACCAATTGTAATACTATGCTAACAAGGCACAAGTACTTGTGCAAATCTGGTATATACTCATCCAGTCCAAGTTAAGAAGACCACCTCCTAATCAAACTTTCACATTTACAAAGCAACTTGTTTATTCTCTTGCCAGTGTAATTTTCAGTATCTGCTTAAGCAAAAAGGGATTCCTCCAAACCCCAACATACAAGTACACAGTATTTCAACAAATGGAAAGTAGGTAATAATAGCCCAAATTTTGAGAAGTGCCATATGAGCTTGTGGTATAGTAAGTGATAGTAGGTTTGGGGAAAAAAGTCAAACATAGTTATACAGAAGTTAACAACCTACAGCTATTTAGCATATCCTGTTAGCCTCTTAGGTTGTCTTTACACTTTAAATCACTGTGCATTGATGTGGCCATTCATGGATTTTACTAAATGGAAAAAAATGAAAAGTATTTTACTTAAACATCTGAGCATGCCTCACACTTAACAATATGTATTATTAGGCGCCTTCTTGATCATTTCAAGAAACGAACTGAGATATTTCATTCAATTTAAATTCAAAACTGTTCTTAAACACTGAGGGATAATCATAAAACAAAGCTTGCTAATCTTACATTTTACAATATATTAGAGACAAATGCCATACTGATTTTTCTCTCATTTTCACTTTGCTCCCTAATAATAGTAACGATAATAAGATTTACGCTTTCATCTTTTGCTGAAGACAGAGGCACAATGACATATCCTCAACTCAGGATCCTAACTGCTGTGATCCCCTTTGGTTTCCAACTGAGCTTCTGTTTCTCATCCTTTGATTATTTAAGTATTATCCAATTAAATATTTGCACTCTGTGCACATTGCACAGATGATGCCAGACTAAATTGAGTGAATGAACTTACTAGCTTCCTCAACAACACTAGTCCACCTTCTACATCAGAATCCAAAGAGAGTGTGTGAATCTAAGTGTCTATTTTCATAAACAGTACTGGATTTGGAAACATTTTTCCTCACTAAGTTTTTTGAAAGGCAAGTACTGTGCAGCCTTCCCAATATAAGATACAGCTCTTTCACATGTTAATAAGAGGCCTGTATTTGTAATTCAAGCATATCAGTTAGCTTACCTGGTTTTTCTAATTCAGCTGTTTCTTGTGGCACCATAATAGCACCAGGTTGACATACTTTAACTTCAACTGGCACACAATGTTGCCAGATGAGACTGATCACAAACTTGTATGCAGTCACATACAGCTGGTGTCACTACAGTATAGAAGACTAAGGCTGCTCCTATAACAATACCTTCAGTCATTGTCTCTACCTCCATAGAAATGTGATGGCATCCGAGTATTAAGAGTGTTATAAAGCAACTTACAGCTTCTGTCTGGAAAAGTACAAGCTTAAGAGACCACTTACCTATCTATGCTAAAAAATATACCTCCTGCAGACAAGGAGTATTTAACATTCAACTCCAGTTTCCCACCCAGGATGCCTTAGATCAGTTCTTACTCAGCTGAATTACTCAATTGATGCTAAATTGGAATAATTTCAAGTAATTCTGGCTTTTTCCAGTGAAAAAGAATGAGGAAAATGCCAACTGCTATATTGAGGTTTCAGTTTTGAGCTGCATTATTAAGAAGAAATCCACCCTGCCTTTGTGCTAACACCACTTTATAGAGGTCCCCTTGAAAAATAAACAGGACACAATATTCAAAATATCTCTACCACAGCCAGAGGAAACTGAGGTACAGATCTAATGTGTTACAGACTAAAACACAGAATGGGTTGTCAAATGGCACATCCTATTATAAAATTACTTTTAGAGGAAGACTGACAGGACACTGAAGCCTACTAATAGAAAGTTCAGCTGTCAAACACGCTACAAAAAAAAAAAAAAAAAAATCAGACTCGGTGACATGTTTACTGGCCAAATGAAAATTGCAGTGAACACTTAGGTGCACTCAGAACTTAAGTGGAGACAGTGAAATGCTGAACTGAAAACAAGCCTTAGATCAAAAACTTTCCTAAGGTCCCTGAAATTTTGGTATTTTAGAATAGGGACCCAAGAAACTAGAAAAGGGAGGGCTATTTCATTTGGCCAAGAAAACAGATACACAGATTATCTGAGAACAGGTGACTAGTATACAAAATAAAACAAACTATTATATTGACCCCAGACTGAGATTGCGACCAATGAAAACTTACTGAAAAGAATGATGAACATTTGCGATTCTGAATCAAGATTAAAGATGGACACAGAAAGGCTATGCATTACGCTACTTTGGTATGTTAAAAGCCACTCTACACACATTTTCCCCAATATATCACCGTAATTGTTTCCTGGAAAACTCCATTCGGAGTTTAAACCTTACTGGTTAAAAGTTCACACATCTTTACAGTTTACTAGTAACAGTCTTCTGAGACTTTTGCCAATGCTTGCACAATTCAGGCATATCAATATTAGCTTCAAAAGACCGAGATTGGTTTATCTGAAGAGATACCACAATTTCATGCCTTTATCCTTACTTCCTGTAATCTTCCCCTGAACTACCCCTTTTCCACATTTTTGAAATACACAATGAGAATTAAATGAGAAACCAATCTTAGCTGCAAGGCACCTAAATGACTCCAGCATGGATTTCCTTATTGTTCTGCAAGAGCACATCCAAATGAAGTCTGCACAATGGCAAAGGGCTACATAAACCATGCACTCAGAAAACCGCCCAATCACTTAGGAGTAAGCACGCATTCCTTTTAGCTACAAGAGATCCTTTAAATCAGCGTACTTTCTTCCATCCAAAAAGATGGAAGGAGGTACTTGTTATCAAAGTGTTCATAGTTTGCAATTCCTGACAGTAACAATTTTCTGTGTCAGGAACACCTCTGTCACATCAGTGACAGCTAACTCCTTGAGCCAACTTCAACTCACCTACGCACGGCTGACAAAATTCACTGTTCTGTCAGCAGTATCTTCGTTGGCAGTACTACCCAGTAATGTTCACAGGTGAGTTCTGGTGTCAACATCCAACTTAGCTGAATAATCAATATTAAATCTTCTCTTTTGCTGTTGACACTATTTGCCTGGAGACAATAAAACTAATTTAAGGGAGGAAATCTTGCAAAATCCTAGTTTTCCCTAATTCATAGACCCAAATATTTAAATGGCCCCACATATATATATATGTTCCTCTTCAACTGATCAAATTCACTCACCTGAAATGGGTAGTTGATCCACTGCTTGAACATTTCCCTTTCCAGTCAAGTTAAAAGCAATTCCACACAAAATTATGTGGCTAGCAGAATTAAGAAGTTCACTATTCAAGTTAGCTTGAATCTGTTAGACTGAAGTGCTGCTTTGGGAGCATGTTTCTAAACTAGATTTTTCTTTTTAACTGTTTCCTTACCAACCCATCCCCAGCAAAGGGCATAATAAAGTTAGAATTACCTTAACATTGTTTCTTGAGGCCTGATCTTATGGGAATAGTATACATATTACTGTGTATACACCTTGTATTGATTTTGCATTATTGTGTATTTCAAGACAGAAATTATTGTGAATCATACCTGTCACAGGAAATTTCAATATTCTCCAGAAAAGCATAAAACAAAAAAATACTAAATATTTATATTTGATATTAACTGAAAATACAACCCCCCCCCCCGCCTTACATCACTTGACATCTGATACATACATTAAAAAACATAAACAAAACCAAAATAAGATTGTCCCTTTAACCTTTAAGGGGAAGAAGACAACTGAAAGGAAATAAAAAAAAAAGACAAGACTGCTTTAGATTAGCTTCATGCTTAGATGGTTTTTAAGAGTAAAGCTAAAAGCTGACTGAATACTGTTCTCTCGTTTGATGTGTTCACAGTCTTTAAATAATTACCATGTGATGAACCTGTGCTACAGTATTAGAAATGTTTTCACTAGAACCCTTCACTGCCTTTCAAACTTACAGAGATTTAAATCATCAAAATGTCCTTACTATTTTGTAAGCTAATAAAAGACACTGGTTCCACTACTTAATACAAAAGGATCCTTCGCTCAATTGCCTTGCGGCATATAGGGCATTCACTCATTCGGTCTCCACAAAGTTGACACGTTCCATGGCCACAGAGAAAGATCATATTCTTCAGACGGTCCAAACAGACAGGACACATAGTCTGTAAAAGATTTTGACAGGTTACATAGTCAATGGCAGTAGTGTTACAGTATCGAATATGCAATATATAAATTATTGAAATTTAACAATAATATGCCATCTTAAGCACAGCATACCACTGCCATAGCATAATCCAGCCACTAACCAAAAAACAAATTATTTTTTTTAAAATCACATTTTTACTTCACATTGACTTTAAATAGGTAGGGCTTTTCCTACCCCATCATGACACAAAAACTATGCAGCTTTTTTCCAAATATGATCCCTTTAAGTAAGACAACACTGTAGTAGGTTGACACCACATTTTCAATATCATTCACTACCCAAGTTTGCAACATGAAGACATTCTTCAGAAACATTCCCTTTTACGCCATGTAATCTTCCAGGGAATGAAGAACACAAACAGCTTTATGTGTGCAATGCTTAGGTAGTGGTTTACAAATTTCTTCGCAGGCTACCTAGCCATTCATATACTTACCTTTAAACACTAAGCACTGAACACACGCAGAAAAACAAAAATGCTGCATAATCAGTATTATATGAAAAGATTCAATACTGGTAATTCCAGCCTTGCTCATAGAAGTTATCTAGACTTTCAACCAAAAGAACTCAAGTTTCAAATGAAGAGCAATTTATGAAAATCTGTGACCTTCAGTCATAACAGTAGCACAGCAAACTTTTAAAATCAGTTTTAATTGCTGAACATCAAAGTGACAGCCAATGCCCAAAAAAGATCTCCTAAAGTTCTTAAACAGCAAAGTTTGTTTTGTACCAAGCCACTAAGGAACAACGTCCTTCACCCTTTGTCACATGCAGAAATTGAAGTTTTGGTAAGGCATGTTCCTTCACCATAAACATACTGCAGCCATATTAGGATTTCATTTATAACAGTTTATCAAAGGTTAGTAAATGAATAGACATTATAACAGATGATAATTTTAAAGATCATTCTATAGTCCAACAAATCAAATCTAGGATGTCCTCAGATCTGAGACACACTACTCATATCTAACACTTACAAATGCTGCTCTCACACACAATATAAAATACTGACAGGGCTCATATTTCAAATGCAAATTCATTTTATCACCACCTTGGACCTGTGACTTGTTTCCATATTCATCATTAGGGCTTTACTTCAGTTTGTTCATCTCATGAGAGGCAGAATCCACAGTAGGAACCCTATTCAGTATAACCTTAAAGGATACTTTCTGTGGAATCTATAGATATTACTTCCTAGGGTAGATAGCTTAGCTGAAGACCAAAAAAATTTGCCCATCAGTCTGCTTATACAGAGTTTGAATTGGCATAGAATCTGGCTAAATGTCTATTTTAATCTCCAGGATCCCAGTACAATGGGCTAGCAAAAATGTAAAACTTCCAGATAAAACCTTATGTCAATGTATGTTTTAAAAAACCCTTCACTCTTCCCCAAAATGCTGTACTTCAACTTTGTCAGAACTTCCACAGTACTATAACAAAACTCTCAAACTAAGAATTTGCAAAAGGCCAACTGTCTGTCAGTCAGTCATGCTCATTCTTCCATTCAAGCCAAGCCATCACCTTCACATCCCAATGGGACAATTAAAGCATTCTTACTCCAGTAACCTACAGTCTTCAAGTATCAATGAAACAGCTATTTCCAATTAATACATAGCTGTCCCGTGCAAGAGTCTATAGCCTCATAGTACTGACATGATGTCCTTTGACAAAGGACAAAGCAAAACCAAATCTTCAGAGAAAACACTTGTAGCCTTTATTCTATGCTTTTAGATCAATTACTTGCTTTTGTGCCTAAACCTGATGTCAGAATTACTAAAGTTATCCAGGTTTGTTTCTCTCCAAATGCCACACTATCATTTGAAAATGAGAACATCCATCAAGGGACTCAGAAATAATAAAAAAATAAAATCTGTTCGAACACCATTACTTTTGATTGTTTTGTTCGGTAAAGCACAGAAATCCGAACATTTTCATTTCATAGAACTTTTCTGTAATTGCATGCAGTATTAGCAAATTGCCCAATTTCTCCGGCTCAGTACAAATGTAGGTATTAGCTGTTAAAATTCTTAATATTATACTATTTTAACATTTAAATTACTTCATATAGTAGAAGAATTCAACTGACAGGAACAACCAAACTTTGCTATGCAGTTCTGTTCTAACAAGAATTTTCTTGATTAGCTCAGCAGTTTCCCAGGGGAATACAAGCCCAAATAACTGAGTTTTATCCAGCTTTTGAGGAGCATTACTTAAGCACCACCTTATATGCACTTTTACAGTAGAAGAAAGTTCACTGCATGCCTTATACCCCATTTGTGCCACAGCAGCAGGAAATAAGCAGTATCTGTTTCTATTGTACTATTAGTTTGTTAGAACATTCTCTGCATGAAACCACACCTACTTTTTTTTATCTGCATGAAACATTTCACTTCCAACTTCTGCAGCAAAACAAATGGCATAAAAAGGCACTATACCTGTTCTACATGAGAATTGCTTCTCTGGATAAGTAGTCTGAAAAAGTGCTCATTGTACCTTTAACTGGGTTTGCAATTCAAACATTTTTTAATCACCAACAAGGTGTTTTAAACTGCTTGAAATACCAATTCCTCATTACTAAAACCAGTTTTCCCAACAATATACAGGTGCACAGTGACAAAATAAATTTATTTTTAAGGAGAAAAAGTGATGTAAGTATGGTGAAGGAACATACGTAAGATATTAGACAGATGATGGTGATTATGTATGAAATGGAGTGAAGGTATTGCAATTACAGTCAAAAGGGTTCACATTCAGGGAATCCCTGAAGAATGGTGTGGTCATCAGATGTGGGAGATTCTGTTGACATCAGCATCACTTCTGCTTGGCACCAGAAATGGTTTTAAAAGCTTGCTGCACTAACATATTAGATTATCATTGAAGGTATGAGTTGAAACATAGGATTATACCTGCTGAAAGAGAACAAAATTTTAAGTAAAAAAATAAAAATCAACGTAACATGAAGACTGAACTGTTAGAAGTACAAATCAAAAGAATACACAATTATAGTGGAATGCTGTGCATCATGTCAAACAAATCTAAAAGATGAGGTGACCAATTTTAATCAAATCCAACTTGCTACTCACAAGTATGATAAACAACTTGCCCTGTCACAAGACTAAGCAGAAGAGACACTAAGGAAAACATGAAAGAGTCTCAAGCCAAGGTGCACACAAACAGAACCCCCTTCTTTCTAGTCAGAGGCATCAAACAATCTTCAATTTTATATCCATTTAAAATAGATTATTGGACAAAAGGGCATTTCAAAGCTAAAGAGTAACTTAAATTCTCCAAGTATCCTGGTATTAGAACTTTCTTACTACTGCAAATTCGAAAACCAGAGAATGCAAGTAGAAAATGACATGTATAAAGTAATTCTTTTCTCCCTCATACAGCATAACTTACTTGTATTAGAAAGCTTCTGGCTAGCATATCCCAAAGGTAAGACAAAATTGTTAAGAATAAAAGAGCACCTAAGGAAAACTGAAAAAACTGAGATCACATCTAATCAAGAAGAAAAACTGCAACATAGTTTTCCTTTCATATCCCTATATGTAACAAGTCACATAGAGCTCCTATCTTTTATAAACTCCTAAAATAAAGTAACCCCCCCAAAAAAATACATCTGAAGAAAACAGATTACTTTCATTTAAGCATTCATCTGCATGTTTTGCATGTATTTTAAATGCCAAAGCAGTAACCTTATTCTTTTCATTCAATGTTAAGTAAAACATAAGCTAAACAGCAGATGTAAGATGTCAGAGATCTCTAGAAACTCCAGATGTTATTGTCAAGACAGACATGCATTTTTCAAATTACAATTTTTAATCTGCCTGTTCTATACAGTCAAAAACTACACAGGAATCTGTTTTGAATTGGATATTTGAATTTCTGTTACTGGGGTATTGGCCAAGTCTCTATACAACAGGAAAAGCTCTTCACAGACATGCCACTGAGGTTAAAACTTGACAGCAGATCAGCTCCCAGATTTAAGGCGTTTAGAAATATGGGCTCTAAAACTGGCCATCTAAACACTTCAGTGTTAGCTTTCATGGACATGAACAGCTGAGAGCAACAACTACCAGGACTAGATGTGATGCTGCCATCACTGAAGTATTACTGACTGCTGTAAGCCTAAAAGAGGAGAAGGCAAGTAACACAGTAGGAATGCTTCTCCTGTTTCCTGTATCCATGAAAAGTTTCTTCCAATTGTGTTATACACAGGGAAGCTAAAAATCACATTGTCAGGGTTCCAAGAGAGTAAGTTCATGCAATAGTCAGATACCCCAGGTCCTTTATTTCTGAAAAAAATCTCAAAGTTTTTCTTTCTTTAGATGGAAAAGCAAAGAAACAACTCAGTAATTTACCACAGGAAAGCTCTGCACGTAGACAATTATTTAAGCACTTCTAGTGGAACTAGACTTAGAGATGTAACAAATTTAAAATTTAAACTAAATTTATTTTATTTATTATTAATTTTAATATATTAATAAATAATAAATTATTAATTTAAATTAAATTAAAAAAATAACTAAATAACTATTTAGGTAACTGTCAGTTATCTAAAACATTAATTTTTGGTTTTCATTAGGTTTCTAAATTGCACGTAACTTAACTAATGAATGATAAGAGACAACCTATAGCCAATTTGTATAAATTTCCTCCTGCAAACACTATGCATAATTACAAAAGACAAACCTTATCCTTTACATTCCAAATATTCAAATTACATGTACAGTACTTTCAAAGGTTTTAATTTTGCAATCACACAGTTTTTTGTCGAGTACGTAAACTACAGCCTTCACGCAACAGGTAACTGCCAGCCATTGTTCAAAGGCAGTTCATATAGAGATAAGTAGAGATTCAGGCAGATACAGTATAGCGAAGAACATCTATTACTGTTCTGTGAAAAGAGGTTCTGCTGTACCTATACACTCAGGTCAGCTAAACAGGCAGAGAACGTATTGACTGGGTAGAGCACCCTTTTTTAGTCACATCTAACACAGCCACTTGATAATTTTATTTCTTTTTAAACCTGTACATACAAGACACAAGTCGCACCACACAAAAAATACTGGTTATTTAACTGAAATTTAAGAACTGAAGCAGTTTAACACATCGTTCTGTTTTAAACAACAAAAGATGCACCAGCTTTTTAGATTATTTTAGTGGTCCATAACATTTTTATCTAGCACTTTTACCTGCTCCTTGATGTCCTGTAACTGTTGCTGCAGCTTCTGTACATCTGCATTGACGTTCGTGTTGTCTTTGTCTTTCTGCAAAACTGGAATGTTTCCACTTGCTGTAAGACATGTGGTTATGCATCAATCTAATGAAATGAGAATAATTATTTCCAGTCTACTAACTACATTTTTTCAATTATCTGAAATAAAGTTAGTTAAACATATTTGATAATTAAATTCACTACGACAACACTGCAGCTCAATTCACAAAGAACTTCTTTGAGTTTAGTGGCAACACACTTTGTCAAATATTTCCTCAACAATGATGCTCAAAACGCCTGTAGCCCCTTAACTTCCTAGAGTTGTTCTTTGTCAGTGAAGTTTCTGCAGTAAATTTTTTGCATACATAAAAAATAAAGCCAAATCCTTTCACACTGAAAAGACTTTTTTATCTACACAGTTGATTCTATATGGTGTTCAAAACTGCACAAGTGTCTTGGAAGTAGTTTATTCAAAATCTGAACAAAGCTCAGATTAATATTCCTACATTTGACTGATCCAGGAAGCAACGTTGCTGTAAGAAACAGAAAAACTGAGAAGTATTTCAAACTACAAATTTTAAATTTCCAGTGTATTAAAAAACTGATTTTAACGATTACTCTTAATTTATCTATTTAGGAACAGTATGACAAGAATGACCTAATATTCCAGTTCACATAAACTCAATTCAGACACTGCATAGCACACACACAGAGTAAATAAAAATACTTCATAAATTATTCAGAGAAGTCACAAGTTTAAAAACTAGTCAAAGCAGGAGACGTACAATGGAACAATCTGTCATGAAAGTGCTTGTACCTAGATGCAAAATATTGACCATTCCTTTATCAGGCAAAGGGTTCCAGAAGTAAAATACATTTACTTGCTCATTTGCATAATTACAGTCAATTTTCAACTTTTGCTTCACAGGACATTAGTAAGTGGCTGAAAAAGTCATGTATGTTTCAGCTTTGATTCTGGATGCAATCCTTTAGTGTAATGACTGGTGTTACCACCTCACCTGCTGCTACCAATGTAGAAAGTAGTGCAAACAGCAAATGGATACCTGGCTTAACACTGTGCACATTAAACTTTTCTTTAAAAAGAGAGAAAAGATTTAGGTCATTTAAAAGAATAAGAAGTTGGGGGAATGTGAAAGAGTATGGGTTTTGGAGTCACTCACAAATATCATCAGTGGTATCTTCTGTACCTTTCCCTCCGCAGCACATTATGAAAGGCACTCTTCGCTCAACCACTGCTCGACACTGTACACATTTCTTCATCAAGCTTGCACAATCTGAGAGGACAGAGAAGTAAATCAACTCTGAACCCTGCTATTTCATTCTTCTTTCCTATCCATGAGCTTTTTTATTCACAGTAACTATACAGTGATGCCATAATAGATGCTTATAGCACAAATAACTACTTGTGTTCATCTTACCATTTTCTGCAAATCACACCTATAAAAATGTCTTGTTTGGGATTCAAAGTAAACCTATTCTGTTTATCATCTTAACATATTTCAAGCGAGCAGGTTTCTCTTTCTCCCAATGGATGTCTATTCCACAAGAACTGCAGAGGTTGAAGCAAAATCACACACATTTGAGATCAGAACTTCCAAGAATGTCTTGACTACCTGGTTTTTCCTTTAGAACAAAGGATCTCACTGCCCTGTGCTCCAGGGGAAAACAGGTGTGGCTCCTTACCCTTAAAAGAGTAAACAAATCTTTTTATATAATTCTAGAAAGGAGGCTGTAATTCTTCTACTACAGGCAAACGATTATGTCTCATAAATGCTGAAGGTTACTGTGAATCAATAGAGTGGGTCCTATAAACTACACACATTTGAAGACTCTCATCCTGCTTGAACAAGACAAGAAAATAAACTGGAAATAAATCATCTACATCTGTTAAACCTTTTGCTGTCCTTATTACAGCTTAGACTTGGTGATGTGTATTGCACTGCTGAAATCCTTTACCACAGCAATCAACCTTTTTGCTGCTCTCCTCCTGAGAAACTAACAAAAAACCCCAACTTTTCTCATCATCTTTCAACTGCAGACAGTGAAAGAGGCCAGATCAGGATAACTAAAGTTAGTGATTCGCTGTCTGGTCTGTCTGCCAGAACAGAGGAAGAAACCAGACTTCATTAGTAAGACCAAGTAAGAAGTTACTTACAGGAATGACTACCTCCCCCTCTTACGTAGATCCTCAGCAACAAGGACTGCTCTTCTCTAGGCAAATGACCCTTCAACAAAGCCCTGAAATGTCTGGTGACAAGGTGATGGCTGCATTCTCATTCACCTATTCTCAAAACCAAAAAAAATTCTGGAGACCTCCTACGTCTTTTTGCTACACCAGTTATATCAAAATGAATCACAACTGGTGCTCTTTGCAAAGACATATGATGTGTCTTTTAGGGAAAAATACAGCCCTTGTGCAAATCTGTAAACTAGTAATGAAGCATATTAAATATTTATTTACAATATGCTTTTAAAATACCATTTGCATATCTACATGCCCCCAAAAAAACTGCAACAAAGCAATAAAATTAATGTTAATTACTTCAGAAGTTTTAGTGATATACAGCATGTTTCTATAATCTGAGCAAGCCTAGTCATAATTAAATAATTCAGATGGAAAAGCACTTGCTTTCTGAATTTTTGAAAATTTCCAGTTTGTCCTGCAATTATTTAATTACCAGCACACCAAATAATGCCAAAATTCTGACTATCACACCAGTCTATCATGTAAATTGGATCTGAAGTCAGATTACTAATGAGCTTTTAGCAATCTGATTAAAAATGCTCTGTTTCAAGATTACTTAAAAAAGAACTTCCATCAAGTTTACTTACTCTCACAGGCACACATATGACCACAAGGCTGGAAAAGCACTGCTGCCTTTTTGTCTGAACATACCACACATTCTTCAATCTGTAAAGAACAATAAAGACACATATGAGAAAAGTTTATCTCCTACTCACTACATTAATTTGCTTTTACACTCTTTGGCAAGGCATGTGGACTTCAAGAAGCTCCATCTAGTGTTACTTTGTTTCAGCACCTCAAAATGCAACTTGAATGAGTTATCACACTGACTTCTAAGAACAGGTATTTGCCAGCAATATTTGTATGATCAGTACACTGACAGGCACAGAGAAGCAGCTAAGACAGTGTATGTTTCTCTAGTCTTTATTCCACGATATGTACTTAAATTGGGGTTGTTCAGTCTGAAGAGAAGGCTCCAGGGAGACCTTATGTAAGTGAGGCTTACTGTATTGTAAGTACAGCACTTACTTTCAGTCCTGATGAAAGCGGGCTTATAAGAAAGATGGGGACAGAATTCAGCATGGCCTGTTGCAACAGGACAAGGGATAATGGTTTTAAACTACAAGAGGGTGGATTCAGACTAGGTATAAGGAAGACTTTTTTTTTACAATGAGGGTGGTGAAACACTGGAAGAGGTTGCCCAGAGAGGTGGTAGATGCACCATCCGTGGCAACATTCAGGGTCAGGCTGAATGGGGGCTCTGAGCCACCTGATCTAGTTGAAGATGTCCCTGCTCATTGAAGGCAGTTGGACTAGATGAGCTTTAAAGGTCCCTTCCAATCCAAACTATTCTACGACTCTATGAAATTTACTTGTAAGTTACTTTTATAGTAATCTGTTTTAATATTCTGGGTTAGGGTTTCTCAAGCCCTTTAATGTGACGAACTATATATACGTGACCATAGACACCATTAACTACTCCATACCGGCCTGGACCACCCTCCTTCAGTTCATAGAACTGTTGTCCAGGTTCATTCATTTCTTAGCCTTGCAGATATTACCGTAACCTTTTATACAGAAAAAGTGTAAGAGAAGTATTTACCAGATAGTCCACTCTCTCAATATAGTTTAGCAACACAAATCAAAGGAAGGTTATCCACAAAGATTAGCTTTCACCTGCGAAAGCTGATTTCCATAGACTAGCTTCTTTAGATGGATGAATAGAAGTAGAAGCCTTACTTTGCTGCTCTGAATCACCCAGTGGCAGAACCTTTTCACTAACAAAGTCCAGAGAAAAGGAGTTTGCACTATGTTAATATTTGGCCTTTGAAAATATGCACTGCAGAACAGTGAATGGTGTAAGAAGTAAGAGACTGAATAATAAAAACAGTACAAATTAATATTTACAATTCCTGTATTTACTCTGGAGGGGAAAAAAACCCAAACAACCATACCACAGAAGGGGAAGAGTCAACTGTGCTTGGAAGAAGATAAAAAGAATAGAGTGGGTTTTCTACAGATCAGAAAACCTGTGTGTGGAACATGAGATTTTTTTCATTATTGTTTTTTTTAAACAGCCAAAAAGCAACAGAAGGACAAGACTTTCTGATTATGGGGAATAAAAGAATACTCAAACAGAAAAGCAATGGGAATGTCACAAATACTTGGGAGCAACCATTTGTAAAACCTGAGTACCTTACTAGGATGAGGTCCCCAAAACGGGGCACAACTGATTGATACTCTGAAGGAGAGAGACAACATAATGAAATTTATGATTCCAAAGGAAGAGAAGGTGAAAGCTGAAAATAATCATTAACTTCAAAAGCAAGCAGATATTAACTAACTTAGTTTACAGGCAAACCATCTTTCCAAGCAGGCCTAAGGAATACAAGAACTCTGAACAACCAAATATGACTGAAGGAAATTACACTTCAGGAAAAGCCGCAATTTATCATAACATGGGGGAGGTGGGGGGCGAAGTCTATTTATATAAAGCACCCTCAGGTGACTGTATTAGGAACTCTGAAGAACTGAACAAAAAAGAAATTGCAAGGTGGGGAGAGAACGAGGGGCAGGTAGGACATGGACACAGGCAAACAGAAAAGAATAACATACAAATGTTTGGACAAGGTATCATCACAATATAAAATCAACTCCATCCAGTGAGCACCTGTAAGGCAAAATACCACTTAAAATATACTACACTTTTCCCTTACCTCTTTTTTTACTTTTCCATTAAAATCAGAAGGAGAACCAGTAAACGTTGGAAGTTTTTACCTTTGTCCTAGATTGAACTTGTTCTTTACAGATGAGGCATTTTTTCACCCGTGGTGAGCACAGAGAACACGTGGCAATGTGTCCACATGGGCCAAACAGAGTATCTCTCTTCATGTCTGAACACACCATACATTCTTCTAAGGTTTCAGAATCATTGTTGATCATAGATGGACTTCGGGAACCAACCTGACCACTAAAAAGAAACCTTGCTGTCAAACTTCAAAATTTTAAAAAATTCTTAATTTAAAATGCACATTAATTTGCTGTTTATCTATATAATCCTATGTGTTCAGGCATCAGTGTACCACCATGAAGCAATCCAAACTGCATTTTCCCAAACGTACGGTTGACACCAGAGTGCAAGGTCACATACTCAGATAAAACATTCTACAGAAAGGAGTCACACAAATTAGAACAGCATCTTGTGAACATAAAAACCCCTGCCCTCTCATCCTAAGAGTTTACTTTATTAATAGAGACATACCCTGTAGATTCAGAACTGCACAGTTTGACACCTTAATCATGAATATACTTGCAACGCTTAGCAAATGACAGGCTTGTAGAAGAACCCCACAACTCCAGCAGTGCATTCACCTAGGCTCTTTGTCCTGTGCTGCTGCTGACCCAGCAGAGGGAGCGCGTGTTGAACCTAACCAACACGCTCCTACAGACCTCACAAGCCCATAAAAGGTGGAAAGAACAGCCGCAGGGATGAGGCTGAGACAGACGGACAGACACAGAAAGACTCCGAAGAAAATAAGCACCTTGTACACCAGGACAGAATCAACAAAAACGATCTCTCTTTATGACATTTTGAAAGTATGTTTTTGATTTTCATAGAGGAACTAAGGATGAGAATCACGTAAGCCAACAGTGGGAACAAAACTAGGACAATTAGTAAGCTGAAAATTCTCATACTGCATGCACTTGATAACATGACATTTCACTGAAATCATAGTTCCTAGTGAGGTGCTTCTGAGACATCAGACCTACCCCTCCTCTAGAAAGAGGAATTATACAATCATTCTAGTTGACAGATACTCAGGATGTCACCCACTCAAAGCTGTGTCAACACTGAATTCACACCAGGCTATACTGGGTGTTGCCTATTCCAGTCTTCAAAACTTGCGTGGACAGAGATTTCACAACCTTCCTGGGCAACCTGTCACAATGCTTAGTTATTCTTTCAGCAATTCCCCCCTGCCTTTTCTGGGACGGTTTGAAGTTCTACCAACCTCCACCCACACACTGCCACCTTCCCACTCTCCTCCCTCCCATATTAACATGTATGGAAGTCCTGTTAAGACTCGTGTAAGTCAACTATCGTATTTGTAAATAGCATTCAATGTACCATAGAAAACAATTCACTGGAAGTCATGAAGAAGTTTGTATGTTTTAACACTATTGCTAATAAAGGCACAACGTTTTAAATACATCAGTTAATCTAGAGAGCAGAGATTTGGAAATTGCATATTTTATGAATATACCAACCTGACTTTTTCTTTGTGACATTTAGCCAATGCTTTGCAGAGGCTAGGATCAGGGCAGAGATCGAGAGGAGACTGACCCTTCTTATTACGAATGCTGAGGTCAGCTCCATTGGCTGCCAGGAAGCAGGCAATAGATGCTGCACTCTTCTTCTCTGCTCCCTGAGTGCCAAGTCCCATTATTAACTGAAAGAAAACAAATATGTAAGCAACTTGAGAGATTCTCTAAACAGAAATAGTCTGCTTAAAGGAAAATGACTTGACATGCTCACATGCACATACACACAGACAAACATATGTATAAATCTGTAAGCCCAAAGAAGCATCCTGAAATAAAATCAAAACAATCATACGGTTACTTGATTTTGAGTCAGCTATACTCAACTCTCCTTTAAGGAACTAAAATTCAGTGAGGAATAGTTCAGTTATTGAAGCATTCAGTCTCCTGCACACCTATACTCAGTTGTGAAGTGGCTGTCCTTCTATATAAGCACTGTAAAGGGCAAAGTCCCAGTGGGTACATTCAGAATACACTTGAAGTAGACAAATAGTTGAATTCAGACAAAATGCTACCACCACCACACTGGGACTGAAAACATAGTTGGGCAAAGAAATGAACGCACACTTACTTTTAATCTAGTGAGTAGAGCACCTCCCTAAGAAAGGCTTAATTTCAGTTGCCTTCTCAGCCTGGAGGGATTTAAATTCACATACCTGTCCTCCTGTCCTAATCATGTAATGCTCCTTTGCCCTTTTACAACTATTACCGTATTTCTGTGTTAGTGTACCCATCACACACAATTCACAAGGCCAGCTAGAGAAGGCTCACTACCATAGCCCAGCACGGAAAGGATTCACCTACTCTGAAGCACTTTCGGCCTACTCCCAACAAGTTTTTGTGTTAAAGCTTGACCAGATAAAACACATGAAGTATAATGCAAACTACATACAACACGAAACTGCTGGCACCACTAAGAATCCCTCAGCAAATTACACTAGACTATATTCAAAGGAACAGCTCTGGCACAGCTGGGACAGCTCCAGTTCAAGGAGTTTTAAGTGCTGAATTGCAGAACTGTAAAGGCTTCAACATTAGGACAGAGGCAGGATTTTGTATGCACCTCTTTGCCATTAATTAAATGCCTAACTTGACTAAGGTACATCTTTCTACACCACTTTCAGTTTGTACAATCTATCCCTGCAGCTGTTTTTTTAAAAGCTGGGCGTCAAGTATCATCCCTAAAAATTAAGTAATTTTGGCTAGATCAACAAACACTTAGTATTTGAAGAACTAGATTACTATTTTAGACACAACCAGCATACAGGAACAAATTTAAAAAACCAGATAGGTGTTACTGCAGACCTAAAGGTTGCACATCTTCAAGTCTGAACTACAAAGAAAAGTTTTCAAAATCCCTCTAGTTATTTCCCCCATCCCTCAGAGGTGACTTGTGAAGAAAAAGGCTTGGTTTGGGTCCATGTCTTGCAGCAGGTGAAGTGTGTATTATAAGTTTTTACCCTGCCTTGGTAACTGCAAGATTATCCTTCTCATCATAGAGCCACCCAGTTTCCTAGGGAAGCAATTTTATTTTTAAACCTCGGCCTATACGTTTTTTTCTAGTTAGAAGTTCTTATATGAGTAAGCATTACTGAGGTTCTACAAGACTCTTGAAGGTCACTTCATGAATTCAAAGATACTCACGGTCCTGCATTCTTCCCTATGATCAGGTAAGAACAGTAGAGCTTGAGAGACTCTGTACCAGGAAAACTAGTAAGTTACGGAGAGAAATTGTTTTGTGGTGTTCAGATTACAGAACGTTTTTGTTTATAAATTCAGATAATTTTTCTGCATGTCAATTACAGCACTGGCTGTAGCAAAGCAGAGATTTCAGCTTCAGCCCGGGTACCTTGGCTCATGTCAGTAATCCAGCCAAGGTACCACAACACCCAGTGAAAGGTGATTTGCTTGGAGGTTGGCAGAGTAGATGTTTTTTGAAGGCATGTCTACATTGAACAATTTACTACAGTCGTTTCTTATTTGCTGGGACAAGAGTTCTCCTGCCATTCACACTTGGACCTTATGGGCTCTAAGCTGTTCCTGAACAAAACAGCTATTGTGCCTGCAAGAGGAAAATCAAACACAGATTGTTTGCTTCACTTGGTGTAGATATACACTGCACCAAGACTGGCTCCTCCACCTGGAACAGTCATCAACATTATTCAACAAAATCTTGAGTCCTAGAAGACCTCTGGTATGCTGTATGCTTTGAAAGCATCAGGGCAATATTGCATCCCATGACGCTTCTCTGGTAGTCTGCAACATTTCAGGCACACAGAATGGAAAAAAAAAACCAACAAAAAACCACAAGCAAAAAAACCCCAAAACCACCACCCATGCACAAAAAACCCCATTGTGTCTTGGTGCCTGGCATGGCTGCAGAAAGCCTCTTCTGGAGGGTGCTAGCCCTGAGATGCATCAACACAAGCCAGACCCACCCAATCCACCTGCGAGGGAGAAGTTTCAGTGTAATCCACACAAACAGTACAAATATAATCCCAGTAACTGTAACTACGGACGTATCTTTGAATCTGTAAACACGTAACGGACTTCCATTAATTTAAGCCTGGATTTAGACAGCGGCCTCATTTTGAATCTTAAAAGAAGTTTAAGAGTCTGAAAGATTCTTGTATTAAAATAGATAACACTAAACAAGCCTGGGGAATAATACATTTATTTAGGATAAGTAGTACCCTAGACCAAGGAACACTGCTTCTGTAATAAAGCAACTGAAATTACTTTTTCGTGGTGGTGATGACTGTACTTCAGAAAATTTCTCTTCCTCCCAGCTGTACAATCATCGCAGTGTGCTGGATGAAAAACTTCAAAATTACCTAATAAGATGGGGTTCACTGCTCATAGTACTTGAACACAGAAAAGTTTTTCAGATTGATACCTAAAATGTGTAGGGCTTTGTGTACTATAAAGATTGTTCAATACATGCATTTTAAATACACTACCAAAAAAGCAACAGAAGAAACCTGACAAAAAATTTTTAGGTATTACAACTGCTTAATGGTGACATTCAGAAGGAACTACCAAAAACTAAAGCTAAAGAATTCATTCCATATAATTCCACTTGTGAAATATGTTCATGATATCATTAAAAAGTATTGTTTCATATTTTAAACTGTGCTTACAGCAAAAAGTAAAATTGGTAGAATTTCAATGAAGCTGCTGTCCAACCAAATTTTCCAAATATGAAAAATACCTAAAATGCTGCAAGTGAAATTTCTGTTCTCTTTCAGTTTATTCAACTAAAAAAACCCACAACCATTATTTGTTGAAGTACTATACTACAAATGGGCACCCTATAGGGCTCAGCAGGTTGATACCTTCAAGACAGCAGTCCAAAGTTAATTAAAATTTAGCTAAGCAAAAATGAGCTCTAAAATACTAAAGATTTACATATCAGATTTGCTATCACGCAGACTAAACAAATCTCACACGTTTCTCAATCTTTAAAGGAATTAATAAGAATTAAAAAAATACAGATTCCATCAATTTAACTTAAGCCTTCATATTCACAAAAAGTAAGCCCAGACTAAATTATTAATCCTATTTATTCTCTATTATCTACAACCTGTATGTGCAATTCTGCTCAAGACAAATTACAAATGTGTCCCTGGATAGCTTTCCTGTCTTTTTGTGATATACGATTTTGGGCCAAAGGTGGCTTACTCTTAAAACTGTTTACTGGTAAAATCTAGTTTATAGCATTTTTACATTACCTTTATTTAAATAAAGGTAGATAAGTACAGCTATTGTTCTGATTTACTGTTTTCCACAAAACAAACTATCTTGAAAATGTTGATCTGCTGATCATCTTGAAGAATCCTGAGATATATTTTAGCCAGGCTTTACTCCATCTTTTACATTTCAGCCACATCTTATGTTGCTGCCACATAAAATTAAAATAAGCAAGTTTTCACCTCTTCTCTGAGGGCACATACCTTCTCCACACCACTTAAACCTCCCAAATTTATTAGTTAGGCAAAAACTTTCTCTGCAGCAAAACAAACAGGGGGGAGGACGGGGATGACAAAAAAAAAAAAAACCACCACCAATAGTTTGATCAAGCTAATATAGGAGGTACTGGCTGATCATGATGTTTTTAAGCGTTAGACAATTTTTAGGCGATCAGAGATACAATCATGCAGGGATTTGTTTGTTGTGGTGTCTTCCTCCCCCCCTTTTTTTATTTATTATTTTAATAGAAATAAACTAAAAGTGTAATTATTTTTTTAAAACCAGAGATACATCTGAAATGAAACTAGAAGAAAAACTTAATTCTTTGAAACATAAAATACCCCAAAACTGAAATTTAAACAGGCAGTTAAACCCTCCCCCACCACCACCGCTTCTTATGTTAAAAAACTCAAAACACAACCATTCTAGTTTCATTGTGGATGCCACTAATAAGATGGGTAACAGAGAAACCTCTTTAAGAAATGCTGAATCAGAGAAAAAGCATTTATCTCCTATTCATTCATTTCACAATTAAATACATGCACACAAAATATTTTGGCCACCTCTCAGAGTCCATTTCAGATCACGGAAACAACTAAGCTGCAATTGCTTTCCTCCTCTCACTTTAAAGAAAATGCTTGTGTCCTTACATATGCCAGTCATGTTTTGAATCTCTTTTCAAAGCTTATTCCAGTGTATTTCAGTGAGATTAAGTAACCAGTTTGAAAAACATTGGTTGTACAGTGGAATTACTGTTTTGAACAAAGGCTTTTTAATAAAGCTAGTGGGGTTTTTTTTGAATGAAATGCTAAAATCTTATCACCTACAGTTAAAATTAGAAAAATATCATGACACTGGTAACTAATGATTCAGCAAACCTGATCCACTGTTATGTTGTGCATCTCTAATATTTAAAGAAATATTTTTGTTTGTTTTTTCTTAATCCAAATCACTCCAGAATTTTATTTCTCCTTTGCCTATCAGCAAAACTATAAACTTCATCTTTGTGTATGGGGTTCACACAGCTTTTTGGGTGTAAGCATTACTTTTTTCAATAAAACATTTTGACCTTTATTACCTGCAGTTTCTTTGACTATTTCCTTACTACAGCACAACTTCTGAAATGAACTCTGTCAGAAAGATATGTAACAATAAACATACAAAGATTAAGAATGCTTTGTTCTAATAGAATACACTTTCAGAAGGTTACAGAAGCAGCTAAACAAAGCTACAAAGACATGCAAGATGTTGAACCACAGAAAACACTTTTAGTCTTATTCTGTATTGTAATACTGTCTATTTCTCTTTCCTAAAAAGCTACTTTTGATTTTTTGGCAGCCATACAGGTTCACTATGGAAGACAAGAATTGTCGTAATATTTTGAATCAAATAACCGTATTTTTGTTTAACAAAGATAATGCCTACATGTGAAAAGCCACATATAACAGTATGATTTCTGCCTACACTGCACTTTAATGCAGAATGTCTATGTAAACTTATGCTGCCAAAAACCAGTTCAACAGTACAGAACTAGAGAAACTAGACAAATAAAGAGACAACTGTACAGGAAAAAAAAGGAATAAATAAATGCATTTTATTTACTGTGTTCTTTGATGGCTCCCAAGCAGTATCTACCTTGCCCACATCTTGCATGTCTTGGAGTTGGCGGAGCTGTGACAGGGTGTGGTGTCTCAGGGCTTCATGCAGGGGAGTATCCCCATCTTTATCCTGAATATCCAGCTTAGCACCTGCACGGACTAAAAGCTGAAAAGAGAGAGAACACAACTTAAAACTCAAAAAACCCTATTTATTAATTTTAAAAGTAATTTCAGGAAAGTAGGGTTTAGGATGCTCTAGGACGTCCAAAAGGGTTACACTTTTATCTTGTTACAATTCACAGTTGAGTTTATTTATACTTTCCACATGTGGAGCTCAGCCCTCAATTGAAGCATTTATCTCTTTGAAATACCAAGCTTTTTTCCAGCAGAAGCCTAATTCTTGCCTGTGCTGAGGAAGCGTTACAAGAGATGCTATTTTAGAGGATTCTTTCTACCATCCAAAGCCTTTAATTCTTACAAGATAGCCTACAAACAATGTAACACATTACAGCAATATATCAGAAACAGAACAAGTGAGCAATACTTTAGATATGTACATATTCTTTACTATTAGGCTTCAATGACCTCAAAAATCACCAACTCCACTCCATGCTAAACTTCACAACTTAATTTATAGTAACCCCCCATTAGCAAAGTAGTTAAGCATACATTTAGGCCTGCCCTTACTCAGCAGAAGCCATAAAACCCAATGACACTATTAAATACTATCTCAAACTTTGGAGAAACTGTAAGACTCATCTTTAAGGCTAATTTTAGACACACGTTCCATGTCACATGACATGAAAGCAAACATAAGGCTGCACAGCCCCTCCTATTCATTTTGCCTTTGCATACAGCCATCCCATAATTCAATGCCCCAGAACCTTCTTAAATACTGTTAAAAAAAATATCCACACATGCTGACAAATTACAATTACTCCTAAAAATTAAACCCTGTCACTGTTGCTATGCAGAAACTTGTAGATAGCAGCTGAGGTTTTAACTTTAGTTTTGAGCTTTTGCTACTCTGCAAAATTCGGATTAGCAGCAGAGACAAAAGGCATTGCCTAGAAACAGAAATACATGAAGGGGGATCTCCCTCTTCAGACCCCATATGCTTGCAAGGATCTCAGCCTCTCAGAACCAAAGAACCTCAGTGTCTAGAAAAGGCTAACTGAAAAATAGCTTGAAAGGAATTCAGAACTTAAAATCTTCAAGGAAATATCTGCCTGTAATTGACTGCAGCTTACCAAAGCTTTCCCCAAACTCTTCTTCCACAAGTAAAACCAAGAAAACCAGCTAATAGTTGCAACAGTCTACCCCCCAACTTCTTACACTCTCTAAACAGACTTACTCTGACCCAATTTTTCTTTCTCATATTCATATCCTGTGTCTGCCGCTAGCAATTTACTGCTTAAGAGTTTCTCCAAGAAGAAAATCTGTAAGAGAACTCTTTCCAGAGCAACTGGGAATCCTTGGCTATCATAGAAATTCAAAGCCTTTGCAAAAGTTAAATCAATAAATACGTAAAGTAGCAGCAAACCACCACCCTTTGTCATGGCAGCAGGGCTTTTAAAAAAGAGTCCTGCTACCTTTGACCACTATTCCACAGATGCCTGAGGGTCCAACCCAGCCCTGGAAGGTATCCAATAGGAATTAATTCTGAAATAAAGGGCCAACGTGTTCTTTGCATGACTGCATGAGTTATTTTAGGACTTCTCAAAGTTAATCCAACTCTGAAGTATGGATACTCTACAGGGACATTCTCTGATACAAGCACGTCAGTCCAATACACACACTAGTTCTTCTACATGCCGACCTTCCTGCTCATCTGCTACATTAGTATTGTATTCCCAGGTACCGTGTCAGTTCCAGAAGGGCACAAGAATTCACCAAATATAGCTCCCAAATAGCTTGCAGGATGCAAGTGACACTGACTCTAGGAAATCATTCTTTTGGTAGCAACCAGTTCCAGATATAGGGCCATATCACATGTTCCACTGTAAGGGGATCACTTCCATCAGCCCTTGGATATGGAGAAACCTTATGGCAAAATAATGCTAAACAGAACCGCAGATATAGGTCTGTGTAAGGGGGACAATTCTCTCTAGGCCTGAGTAAGAGACAGTTTTTAGTATAAGGTGACTTTCATTCTACCAAGAGAAATTTTAAAGATTTACACAGAGGGCCAAGGCCAGGTTGACGTATTCACTCACAAGGAGCATCCTCTACAGCAGCGGCTGCTCTCTCTGAGCCTCAACAGCCCATGCTAGCAATCCAAACACCAAGTCACACAGGTCCCATATGGACAGTGCATGCAGGCCAGAATGGGCAAGCTGCGCTGTACTGCCATTTCCTGTGCCAGTAACAAAGTTCAATTTAAACTGAAGTATTAACTTTTGCAGCTGTGCAGGCGAACAACAGAAATAGCATTACTTTCACTGGTAAGGTACCTGTTACTGCTTATAGCTCTCCCAAGCTAAGAACAGGGAAAGTTACACTCAGAAGACTGAAAAGTAGGTAAACTCATAAGAAGATCCTTCACTTAGCTACAATTCGCAAAAGCTATGAGTAAGAATAATTACTCATCAGCAACAGGCATCAAAAATACTATTTGAAGGTCCTGTTACTTGTCTTAAGTCTTGCAGTCCTGTAACAGAGCAATACATTCGCCCTTACTCAACCAGCAGGGATGTTGGAATTGGCAACCACATAGAGGAAACCATAATGTACATGTACAAAAATTTAGCATTCCCAAAATATCCTTTGTATTACCGGCTGACCTTCTGTGCAAGTTGGCATTGATGATACAAATACTCAATGGCTACGTGTTGTTATATCATTTTTCAAATGTTCGTGAAGTACCCATGTCTTAACAGCTACAATCAGCTTGAGTCAAGTAACATTAACCATATGGCTCAATGCAAATAAGATACTTACCCTAACTATTTGTGTATGCTGTCGTTCAACGGCAAGGTGCAGAGCAGTTTGCTGGTTCACATTCTGGATATCCAGGTTAGCATTACCCTGAAAGATATTCAAAGCATTAGAGGATTATCATCCCAGCAACTCATCTACATTCAAGGCAGTTCATCAGGGCACTGAATATGACCCTGATTATGATTCCTAGTTTGGAGATTTGAGAGCAGAAGTGATTAAATACTTTTATGGTTCACTATACCAATGTTGATCTGTTGAATCAAACTAAGTATCAAATTTTGCAGTCCCTCTGCACTGTTAGGCCATTGTAATGATCTCAAGGCAAGTTTGACCTTTAGAGATCACCACGTGTCTCCCTACTCCACTGCTTCTGCATTGCGATTGCAGGCATCAAGCAGCAAACCATTTTCACATCAGATGGTTAACTGAAGTATGACATTTAAATCCTCCTGAAAGGAGAGTCCTACCTGATGCACCAGAAGTTCAGCCACTTCCACGTGATTATTGAGAGCTGCCAGATGCAAGGCAGTGTAACCATCATCTTTTTTCTCGTCAACAATCCATGGTCGTGGTAACTTGGACAACAATACACGCATTGCACTGAAATAAACATGCAGAGATGGCATAAATGCACCTATAATGTATTTGTTGAATGACCATGGGACAACAGTAAAACAATATTCATTCTCAGAACTACAAAGTAAGCTAACAGTAGTAATTTTTCAAAAAGAGAGAGTGGGTGAAAAGTTTCAAAGTACAATAATTTCATTTTCAGTTCCTTCTAGTTAAAGCATACAATACCCAAAACAGGCTGTGGGAATCACAGTTTTTCAGAAGAAAGTTACCTAGCACTAAAAATTTCCTTAAAAAAAAGTATTCACCCATTCTGAAACATGGACAACTGAATTGTTCTCCCTCAAAACCCTTATAGCAACTTTAATTATTTAATGAGCAAGTTTCACTGTATTCAATTTCTTTAACATCATCACTTTTTAAATTGATGCCATGGGTTGTAACAGTTAAGACTTTCAATTTCTGAGATAAAACTGGAGTAAGACCTCTTAGGCACAGATAAAATGAATGCTGAAACTGTAAAGTGAATATTAGTGGAATATTTTTGTAACAGATAGTGGCTGAGTATACTGAGTACAATATACCATAGTAGTGTCTAGTATTCCACCCCAATTCTATATGTGCTTACCAAGATGCCTATCAAAGGAAGAGGATTTATTATCTTATGCCTCCAATTCAAGGGTAGGGAAAAGCAACTCGATTACTAGAGTATTAAAGCAGAGCAAAATCCATTAAGTCCAAAGACTGCAGTGGTAAGGGTATTAATAACACAATGCTAGATAAACAAATTGCTCAATCTTATATTCTCTCAGAAATACATTTTTCTTAAGTTCATGTGCCTTCACTTAGCTTCTGGAATAGGTAAGTAACCAAACTTAATTCCTTTATTGTCTTATCTTTATAAACAGCACATGCAGCTCCCTTACAACAATTCCTCAGAGGCAAACAGAAAACCAGAAACTGCTGTAAGTATCGTGCCAGGAAACCTCTTCTGTCATCTGACCTTTCCCTACTGTTGAAGCAACATGCTATTTACAGGAAAACCAGAGCTTCTTCATAAAAAGTAAAATTTAAAAATCCAAGTAATACTAGTTAATGCAAGTGGAACCACTCAGTCACAGAATGCCTCACACAGGAGATACTATAACTGAATTACACAGTTCTTCATTAGCCACCTGATACTGAAAACGTGGGATCTCAATAAGCCTCAGAAATATCCTCATAAAATGAGCCTCTCAGCTTTTACTTAAAAATATTCTCAACAGATGAGTGTACTGTCAAAGTAATAACTGAGCTCCTAATTCATTCCAATAAATCTGTTACCTTGAACATCCACACCGCATCAGTGCTATTCAATCCTAAGCTCTCCTTTAGAGTAAGCGAATGAGTTTCCTACAGAACAAACAAAAAGCTGTGGTTCTGGGGATAGCTCACTCCAATGAGCCCTCCTGAAAAGCAGAAGGTAAGAGTCCATGAGGTAGGCTACTGTAGCAGTAAGTACCTTCCTACACACTGCTTGGATGTTGTCCTAACAGACCCTGACTTCTTCAGCACCTCCATGCTCTCCTGCTACTGTGCTGAGTACGCAACATAAACCCTCACTTTCACACTTAACGGACCATCCTGGCAGTTGCAGTATAACAGTCACTTTTTTCTCCAAATTTGGAGTGTCTCAAGGAACCAGAACTAAGCTACTGCATCTCCAGGCCACAGCATCACACGGGCCCACAGGAGACCAATGCCAACTGCTATGCTGAGCATCCACGGCCAGGCTGGAGGTCTGTCCTCTGCAGTGGACATAAGCATTTGGCCAGGAACCAAACACATTTTGCAGTCTGTGGGTTATCTCAGACTTTTTAGACTCCACCATAATCACAGCTTTCTTGAGGTAAGCAAATAAAAAACAAACCATTGTCAACCTCTTAGGATTTTTTATCTTCCTGGCAGGACTAAGCTTCTCACCTCCTCACAGTCCAAATCACTTATAACACAGCAAAATAAGACAGCAACACTTAACAGATTGTACAGTGCTCATTGTGAACCGTTGCTCAGCTCCTATTCATAACACCTTCTACAGCTCTGTCACGTGCTAGAGAAAGACTTGAATATTTTTGGGGAAAAAACCACCACAAAACACCAACACTAATTCTTTGAGAGATTCACTTATGCAGGAGTTTCCAAAATTAAAGATATAATTTAGAAAAACACAAGTCACCAAAGCTTTATGAAATGTGGCAAAATAAACAAGTATTAGTTGCATTGATAAGCACCGTTTATTTTGTAATGAAATTAGGTATTTTCAAACCCGGGATATAAATATGTCTCTGGTTCACAACATCAGAACTGTTTCTAGCTGCCTTAGAGAGAGAACAAGTTTGAAGCACTGTGGTTCGCATCATATCTGGACTGTATCTGGGCACACCACCATCAGCTCTTCAGAAAGCTGGGCTGATGCAGAACACGTCTCAGGAGAGCACGATACCAGCGGCACAAACAGCCAGTCTACTTCCTGCAGTGGCTTCCCACAGGGTATCGTGGCACATAAGCTCTTTATCCTCACCTGCCAGGCTCCATGCTTCTGAAGACCCCATAAAGCTCTAGAGTATCTACTGTGGGTCATCTAAAAGCACAACAAAAATTACCTGAAAATTCCTTATGACTGACAGAAGCAATACAACCACTGTGAATGACCAGTAAAAGACAGGGCAACAACAACCTAAGAAAAACCCCAAGGTCAAGAGATTTGTTTTACAACTGCAGCTACAACTATGGGAAGGCACTAATACTCAAATCTCTAACTACAGCCAGCTTGTCTCCAAAGTAGCTCTAGTCACTAAACACGGAGCTGTCCTAATCAACTCAAATGACATTTTATATCCTTTTATTCAGTAAGGAAATAAGGAAACTGCCAAATCCACAAATAAATAAAAGAAAATTTAAACTACATTCACACACTTTAACAGATGCATCAAGAAGTGAATATATTTCTGAAACATTATTATTGCCATTTAACAACTCTGAAAGAAAAGAAATAAATTGACTTAATATTTTGTATGTTATGAAAAAATTCATTCATCCTAATATTTTCAAGAGCGCTAGCCATACTGGATCCTCTTTCACATCTTTTCCTACTTAGTTTGCTGTCAAATACCTGGAAAATTTTCAGCTGAAGTTCAACTGTAAAATATTTGGGGGCATCTTGCTTTCATATAAATGACATGCCTGCTACATTTTTGGATGCTTTTAAGATGTACTGGCACTACTGAAAAAAACAGAAGTACCAACAAAACAAACAGCTTCTGTATGTAATGGATTTTAATCTTACTTTTCACAGCAAAGAATCAGAGGGCCAGTAACTACTTCTCAGTTGCTTCTGCCTATGCAAGTGGAGACCACATCTGTCTCTCTTCCAGACTGTGCTAAACTACTGGGCAGCAAAATGCAAGGATGGTTTTATGGACAAGACCCCTTAAAATTGTGCAAGATACTACCATGCTACAAACAGCAAATTGTTGTATGATGCTCAGTGGCTGTATCCTCCTTTCCATTAGCTGAAAAGTAAGTTCTTCCAATGCACAAGATCTTTTCCATGCCCAAGTTCCTTCACTGCAGCCTTCCTTCCTACAGCTATTCTATTTTGCAGGATTTTCTAGAGCTGCTGCCAAAATTTTGACAGCTAAGTGGCTACCATTCAGAACAGCACTCACTGGAACAGGCATGCATAGTATCATAAAAAGTCATATTAGTGAATTAATGTTGCATGCATGTAATTACACAGTAATTTCTGATTCACTTTTCCACACGAAGTATTAAAGAAGCCAAGTTGTACCACTCCATTTTCAGGACCACAACACAGATGTGAGTCCTGAAAACTTGTTTTCATCTTGTATACATTAAAACAGACCACAGACTACTTGCACTGTAATATTATTGAAAAGGTCCAGAAATCACCAAGTATAATGGTAACACCAACCATGAAATCAGCTGAAGAACACTCTACAGGCTATCATCTTCAGTGTATTCAGCTGTTACAGATTACATGGCTAACTGGGTAGCTGCAAAGATTATTGATAAGATGCTCAAAGCTCTGACTGAAACACTGAAACTACATCATTGCTATGCTATGTAAAGATTATTACTAAAGCATTACTAATGAAAAAAATTTTCTAACAGGTAAGCTTTGTAATGTTTGTTGGTCTGCAGTATTTTCAGATCAGCAGAAAGCTGAAAAAGATTTTGGGCCTTTTTCAGTTGGATGATCTTTTGCAAGTTCTGAAATTTTCTAGATGGGACAACGAAAGAAAGACTTTAGTGAAAATTTTTAAGGAAGTTGTCTGTAAAGCTTTGAAGGGGATGAGGAAACTAGTTCTTCCTTCATAGGAGCTAAACACCTAACACCTGCTCAGTCAAAAAGGTAATGAGAAAGCACATGTGTGTACAGGGGCTGAGATCAAGGTATCTGTTGCTTTTCCAGGTGCAGCTGTTGGGGGTACACTGACTCATAACACCCACCACAATTCACGTAATTCATCCCCATAATATGACAGTCCAGGCTCTAATACTTAGAAGTAGTGATTTGGTAGAAAGAACACCCATTTATACTGTGTTACATTTAATTTCAGATGCAGAAGAGTAACAGTAAATCCTGCTGCTGGATGCATTTCTTTCATGAATTTTTTATTATTTTTTTTTTAAATTCAGGTTTTTAGAGGTCTGCAGCCATGGCTTAACACATATACGATCTATTTAAATTATTTATAATAGCAGAATGCAAATTTAACAGCACAGATTTTATATTTGCAACATAAAACGCATCACAGACCTGATGCATTTTTAGCCACAGGGCAGCTGTTTCAACACCATTTACCAATATTAGACATAGCAAGAAAAAAAATATCATTGTTATGACCAAACATTTTAACATGTGGTATACTATTCATTATCAACCTACATATAAAATCTCTTTCCTTATGCAGTATTTTACTCATATAATTTTTACAGATGCTCATCAGCATTACCTGAGAATGCCATATACAATAATGGATTTATTTGAAAAACCTACAAGATAAAACTACTTGTAAGCAAGATGAAACTAGCACATTCTTGTATAATAGAAGATTCCAGATTTAGCATTCTTAACTGCAAAGGCATCTTTCCACCCTGTTTAAAAAATACATCAAGAAAAACTAGAGAAGATTCTCTTGCTACCAACTGCAATTTGACTGCAGAATGATTTAAATGGGGAAGGTTGGGAACCTGTGTGATGGTGGTAAGGTGGTTTTGTTTGTTCGGCCTTTTGGGTTTGTGTCTTCAGTTTTGTTTTGTTTTTTTAAAGAACAGATACTTAGGCATAAAGAAAAAACGGAGAGGCTACTTCACAGTCAGCATAAGCACATTTAACTTCAATTGCTACTGCAAGACACAATCCCACTTATCCCTGCACTTCAATTCCTGCATTATTTTGGCTCTACAGACACGTCACTGTCTAGTGAGTGAAGCAACCTGCCAGACTCCTGATTTGGCAAGTTTGCTTTCAGACAGATCAATGAGATAACCCAATTTACCCTACGACTTCACAATCACTAGAAGCAATAGGAGTAAGGAAATGATGAAGCCAGAGTTGCAGGGAGGGCAGACTGCCCTTTCCAGAAGCAAGGTCTTAGATCAGCATAAACTTACCAGGAATCGTATCTCTAGGGGTTGTAATGATTCAGTGCACTTTCTACTACAAGTTTCTCTACTCCCCTGCCATTCTCCTCCCTCAGGTCAGCTTTCCACTGTCTCAGTGCAACATGGTTTCACAAGATATTTTACAGCAATCCTGGCTTGAAGCATTCCCCAGCAGACCCCCAGCCCCAGCTTATACCCACTCCTGGCTTGGCTAAACCTGTTCACCTGTTTCACTAGTACATCCTCAAACAGTTGAAGGAACAGATCAGATTTAAAGACAGCTTCCATTGCAAAATTTTCTTTTAAGGTTATGTAGTCTGACATGCATTTTACAACACGACAGAAGCAAGACTACTTCTTACTAAACCCATTCTTCCTCTCTGACTACCACCTCTGCTCAAAAAAAAACCCCAAAACAACCAACCCAAAAAGCAGTCCCAACACAGCATCTAAAAAGTCACCCCTTCTTGTTGGATTATTTCTCATACAGAATAGTACCGAGCCTGCTCACTGTGAAGCAAAGGAATACTTGTACCGACATAGCGCAAGAAGTAACACAGGAGCAGGATAGTGCTATTTTTGGCAACGGTATGATCTTAAGCGCATGTCAGCACACAACTTCAAGCCGCATCAGTTCCCTCATCTGGTTCCCACCACACCAGCTGCACAGTACAGGGAGCTACACTGGAAGAACGACAAAGGAAGTATCCCTCAGGAATGAGTAACAAGGCATAGATTAATACCTTAGACTGGTATTACCGAGCACACTGTATCTTTAAATTAGAGTTTAATATTTTGTATCTGACTGATGGCTCGGTTAGCACAAGTTTAAATAGGCAGCTTGTTTCCTACTTCTTGTCTCTCACATTTTCAAGCATCACTTGGTATCTGAAAAAAACTACGTCAATATGTATGAAACTAAAGAAACAACAAGGTATATAAATATACATGGAATTCACAAAAATTTATTCTGTATTAGCCTAGATCTTACACAACAATTTTGTTTTCAGCATATGATTATGAAATTGAAGAAAGAGAAATGAAAAAAATGTGACTTCTACCAGAAAGCTGCACTGCAACAGAAGTTACGGGGTAAGCAGTTACGAAGCACAGGACAAAGTCAACACAAGAGACAGCAAGGGAAGTATAAATCCAAGATAGTGCTGTGTTCAGGACTTTGCAATTCACCCTCTACCCCACAGTACTGAACTTTAATATATTAGTAACTACTAATTATATCAATATTCATTGAGAAGGCATTTTTCTTAATGTAATTTTAGATCAAGAGATTTTCAGCTTTTTTACTTTTCTTGCTCCTAAGCAACATAAAGATTTTTGGCTGAAAAAGATAGTCTTGAAGTATTTGGGTTCCTGACTGTTGTATTTAAACGGCTAAATTTCAGTTACTTTTTCCTGAAGAAAACATTGCATAGACTCCCTATGAATATGAAAATCCCTCTTTTCACATTTTAAATGCATAGTTATTAGTCTTATTATTATAGGCCAATTTTGTATACCCGAAAGATTAACGGAGCGTACTGTTCACTTGATTTCTTTTTTTATTCTTTTCTTCTAAAACATCTGAGTTTTTTTTCAAAGAACAGCAGCACCTCATTTACACATGCATTTACTTTTTAAAAAGTAATTTTATGGCTAAGCATTATAAACAAAATGCTACGGAATTATTAAACATAATAGTATGGAGTTATACGAATTTACTAATTAAGTGTTTTTCAAATAATTTCTGATTTGAGTGTGGAAACCTGGGGCCACAAATCAGCACCAGCTTCTTATTTATAAAATAACCGTACGATTTGCGGCCGAGAACTTAAAAGTAGACGTAGAACAAGGCCGCTTAGACCTCAGGTTAATCAGCATGTCGTTTACTCGCGGCATTTTTCACTGATCAAGAAACCAGGTTACACAACCTGCTGTGGCAGCGCTGGTATTTATTGTTCTGTATCTGCGTGAAGCCCTTGCCTTGCTACTAGCAGGGCTGCCTTTTTTTCCTCTTCTCTCCCTCTCTCCTCCCCCCCCTAACCCCCCCACCCATGTTTCTAAGTATAGTGACAACCTCATCAGGGTTTACTAGTAGCAGCGCAAGCTCAGTGAAAACCTGGGAAATCTAACTGGAAACACGAGAGAGCGCTTTATTTGGCATTGCTAAAAAAACCTGGGGACAAATGGCTCAGCGCAGTGGAAGTGCAGGCTGCACAATCAATAGGCAGAGAGCTGGATAGAGGCTCCCTCCGCTCCCGGATCGACAATCGACAGCTGAGAGACTATTTTTTGCAATGGTTGACTAAATATGGTCAGGGAAGAGAGAGGCACAAGAGAGCCCGTTTGCCTGCGAGTGCATGTTTCAAATGCTTAGCTGCCTATAAAGCCGTAACAGTTTTGCTCGTGCCCTCTAAGTGGGAAATACGGTTAGTGTCTTCTGTAGTGTGCGTGCGGGAGCCCTGACCTCGCGAGCAGACTTGACCTCTGAAGATGGAAAGTAGCTTCAACACAGACCTGCCTACAGTTAAGCCTGGAAACATAACCTCAAGCAAGAAAAGATGCAGTGCAATATCTAAGGAACTAGAAGAAACCAATATTTGCCGGGGGAGGGGGGAGACGATCGCGCTTTTTTTGTGTGCCTTTTTTTCCTTTTTTTTTGGAAGCAACTCCAACTTTTGGGGGCTTGGTTTTGGTTTTTTGTTGGGTTTTTATTTTTGTTTTTGCCTGTGATGATTTTCATCTGACAGTGGGCTAAGTTCACCTTCCCTTGGCTTCCTAGCATCTATCCTTGGAGTCTTAACTCTCAGTCCAGCAGACATAAGGTATAATTTCTATACAACATCATCCATATTTTAGCATTCCAAGAAAGGCAGCAGGTGCCAATTAGGCACCCGTCTTAATGCTTTTTTTTTTTCTTTTAAATTTTATCTATTTAAGGTGGTGAGGTACTGTATGCACCGACATTGCCCCCCCCCTTGCCTCCCCCTCCCATGTAATGAAGAGCTGATTCAGCGAATAGAGTGAGAGAGCACTCAGGATGAGATGGCTGCTGCTGATGTGTCTCTAGGTCATTACCTCTCTTCCAACTGCAAATGCTGCATGATACTAAGCTTACAGGTAATAGAACATCAGGAGACCTGCATTATTCTGCACGTTTAAAGGATGCCTATGACTTTCTGCATGTATATCTTATTAACTAGAATGTTTTTTTTATTGTTATATTAATCCCTATACTCTGGGAAACAGCTTAAATTTGAGTGTTAAAGTATCAAGCATTTGTAGTGTAAAGAGCAGGTTGAAAGAAAACATTAGTCCAAATTTCATAGGAAAGAAAAAACCCCAACTTGCTTGGTAGGTGGAATTCTTTTTAAAGAAGATAAACTCAAAAATTGCAATGCCATTAGCTGGTTGTTCATTTCAGTTGAAATATATTCTTATCTTCCTATGCACAACTAAAAGATAACCAACTTTGAAAAGAAAATCTAATAAACAGTGTGGTAGTGCAATGCTGAGTTCTCAAGTAGGTCTAAGCAAAATTTTCAAGGTGCTTTATCTCAGATGTACATGAAAACAACCTACTTAAACTAGAATGTGACTGCTGTGATTCTAATGCTGCATTGCTGTTTCTCCTTGTAGTACTGTGCTAGCTACTGCTACACTCTGATTTGCTCTCTATCAGCTGCACTAGGTTTTTGTCATGAGCTGCAGAAATTCTTACTTCCTCTGCTCTCAGTTTTCCTTATGACTATTACATTTACTAATTGTTAAGCTTATTTCAAATTTACCTTCTAATGCTGTAAAGACAAAGCTTACTCTTTACTGTAACCCCAACCAACTTCTGAAATAACAAATTAAGCAACCATAAGCTGTATCTGACAGCCCCTCAAGAAGTCAAACCCGTACTGGGGGTTTGTTTCTTTAAGGGTTTTGGTTTGGTTGTTTTTTTTTTTAATTGACATAAATATTTCAAGTGTGGAGAAGATTTTGACAGAAGCAGGTGAGTGCCAATTTTAAAAAATGAGAAAACTGCTTGCAGAAGTACTGAATAGGTATTAGCTTTCATGTGTGACCTTCGGCCTAACAATCCAAATCCTGTCACAGCAGTTAGAGGTTGTTTTCTTAATTCAATGTCATCATCTTTATGATAAGCAGGATCACCAGTGGCATGTGCTGTTGTTTGTTTTGCTTTTGGATTTTTTTTAAACCACTCTGAACTACAGCGGAAATAAGTATAAACCCGCAAAGAGTTTGCAGAATACTGGATGGGATGCAAAAGAGATGGAATTGGGATTGGGGAGGGTAGGAAAAAAGTTTATAACTGCCATGTTAGACAAGTCTGTACTTCCCTTCAGGACACTAGATGCAAACTGTACACCAGCAAGGAAATCTTTTGGAAGACCTGGGAGGAAGCTGAAGTCTTTACAGTGGAATACAACTACGAATTCCAAGAAAATACACTGCAAATCTACCAGCGATTCAACTCTCCACTCACATGTGGTCACTCAGAACAAACAGCAAGAGGCTGCAAAAATCTGGAAAAGCACTTCTAATGTCCATGCCATCCCAGAACAATGAACTATAACCGGCTTTAAGCCACTGTGCAGGTAAATTGCATTACAAAGTTCAGTTAGAATAATAAGTTTATTTTCTACTACCAGTTAATCATAACATTGTTCTTCCAAAGAATTGTCAGCCTGAGTTTTACCTAGCAACAGCAACAGAAAGCAGCAAAATACTTTTCAGGTTCATCTGACAGGTAGTCGGGCAACTCTGTGTGTACCTGCTCAGAGTACATACTTCTTTATGTACCCATATGAACATACAATGCTATGGAATGTAAAGAAGTATGTATTTTTGGCAGGCACGGAACGACCAGTAAGAGGAAACTAAACAGCTGTTGGAAGAAACAGGTTTCCCTCTTGTTTGAATGACATTCATGTGACAAATTGGCTTGCTAAGGGTCAGCTGGTATTGCCAAAATAACTCATACTTGTTAGTAACAAATCACAAAACATTAAATTAAGTGACTATAACAGTGGGTAGGCAGAATTGTTAACAGCTGATAAGCAGAACATTAGTTGTAAACAAAGAATTCAAAACAAGGCTGGAAATGAATGCTTGAAATGTACCAATTAAGACTGCAGCATAGCTGCAAAATTTATCATTACCAGTACTCCTCACTTAATAGATCCTAAACTAATTTTAAAAGCCTGATTATCAAAAAGTATCTCATTAAAAACAAGCCATTGTTCTATTAATCACAGCCAGGCTCTGTGTACTTCAGATGGTAACATTTAAATTTACACCTACCAAAGAACATTTAATCTACAGGTTGCAACTGAGACACAAGCAGGAACAGCTAAGAAATTAAGGCTATGTTTTAGAGAAAAGGATAGCCAAAATAACTGTGTATGATAACTTCTGCAATATATGAGACTTAAGTTGGAATTTTCTCCCAATCAGCACTTATTATGCTCACTGAGCTCTTCGATACAAAGTGCAGTGTCAGGTTTATGCACAGAAAGTGACAATACAGAGATTTCTAGGCCACAGTGGCTAATCAGCAGATTAGAGCTATTGACAGATTCCTAAATGAAAACACAAATGACAACTACAACCTAAAAGGTAAATTATCTTAAATACTATTTTCAAGTAAGCTGAATTTATCTTAAATCCGAGTCTAAGAAAACTGGCCATGAAAATACGACTTTGCAGCACCCAGAAAATTTTAAGAACTACACGAGAAATAATCCTGCAAAGGTTTTAAGTTCTAAAAGCAGTATTAATTAAAATATACTGGTGCACACCATATCCCTAAGTAAAAACACTCAACATCAAATTCAGGAACAAGGAAAAATATGAGGAAAGACCTCTCGGCTCACCAATCCAGCCATTCATATTCATGACAGCAGCCTTCTAAAAGCAGTTATTAAATAGGATATGTCCATAAGTAGGTACCTTTGGCCCAGATAAAAGATTTAACTGTATCCCTGTGCTGACTAAAGTTTCTTGGTTTTTTCCTCCCAGATAAATAAAAGTCAATACACGATTTTCAGATGGATAATCTTATTTTTGAACACTCACAAAATTCTCAAATAGCTAATACTATACATAGCCTGCTATTTTTATTACCTGAAACTACAGAACAACATATACAAGAAGAAACATTATCTTATCAGAACCATTTCCTTAAGCAAAATATTAATATTTGTTTTAAAGCTATTTCTCTTATGAGCAGATATTCTGGCATGAAGACTACAGTATCTTTAAATTTAAACCCAGTTTATAGTGGGAAACAAATCAAATCATAGTAGCTTTTCTAAATGGAGCAATGCTACCAAACTTCATCATCCTCACAGAAGCAATTTGGCATTACCAACAGCTTTACAGAGGGATTAATTGCTAAGCATTTACTTCTTTTCCTGAAGACTTCCTGTCCTCCCCACCAACTGATTTGGCTTCCACTATGTAAGGAGACAAACTTTTTAACAGCTTGAATTTAATTTGAAAGGATTTTGGTAACAATTCTTGGTGTTGTGTTCTTTCCCGTCTTCTTTGTGTAACATTGCAACGCTATTCCAAAACAAAATGACAGTTCGAGTGATACAAAAGTTAAAATTACATGTTGACATTACTTCCTGCTAGTTCATGTTAACATATCCTAAGAATACATATCCAGTCACTCTAAAATGTCACATCCATCACTTAGATCAGCTGTTCAGTTTTAACTGAGCACACGTTGAACTTTGGGCATCTGCTGACACAGTTGTAACTCAAACATTTCAACTGTGTGACTGACAGGGATAACAGATGCTGACATTATCAAATGCTACACGGCTTTTTTTCCACGGCTGTTTTTTGCCCCGATATGGCCAGTACATGAAACTGTATTGCCATCCAAAAGCGCACTTGAGCAGCTGTATCTGTAAAACAGTTCCTGTATAACCGGTAAAAATAGAAACTAATTTTATAGCCATCTTAATGCTTAAGTCCAAGTGACACACCTGCTACGTTTCTATTAGGATACATGGTGTTGGGAATATATTTACATAAATCTTCTCACCAGCATCAGACTATGCAGCAAACAGATGTAGTAGACTATACTTGACACACTCATTACTAGTGAATGGCTTGAACTAAGGTTGCCCCCTACTTCTCACTGCAGTCAAAGCTCAAAAAGAATTCCGCATACCACAAAAAAGCTACGTGAGCATGCACAAATGTGTTAAGGACCTTAATTTAGAAGAAATCAGATGCAACCCCAGATAACTCTTTAAAAGCTGTATTCTTCTGGCATTAAATGTTTTTGCATATACTATCAGGGTAAAAAAAATAATCTATTCTGCTGTATTATATAACAATGCCTAAAAAGTTAATACTAACCAGAGATAGAGTAATGGCATTGAAAGCACTTGACATTTATACTTGTGCTTGTAACCAACTACAGCATTAAAACAGCTGCAAAAGAGAACTTGCCAGAAAATGAACTGGGGGTGGGTGGGGGGGTAGGGGAAACTGAAACCTCCTTCCCCAGTAAAGTTTAACATAAAGAGGCAAGGAAGCTCTACATGAGTAGAAATTTTAAGACAACAGTTTCTGGTCAGTACTCTAGAATTTCATTATTGTAGACAGAAAAAAAAGTTAAAACTGTAACTAATTTGATTTGAGACTCATCCAAAGATCCTATGGCAAATACTTTAGGAAGGAACAAACCTGGATACTGTACAGGCCTTTCTGTATACAGCTTTCCATTTCGCAATCTCTAAATTAGTGAAGGAATTTAAATTTGCATTGACTAGAAACAAAACGTGTAACACAGAAGAAAGCCACGTTTTCTTTGTGAACTGTTCACGTACTTAAAAACACGTTACTGAATTATAACCTTCCTGCACTCCAATGCTGTGCTAAAGCTGGTAAAATGGAACCAAATCACCTCTTCAATGGATTTGGTCCCCTTCAACCAGCTGTAGCTATGCATTGATCACTACAGGATTTCTTGTATTTTTAAAACCGGATACTACCTGCTCAGAGTAATTATGCAGTTCTCTCTGCAGTTGAGTTCAATTATTCTCGACAGCTTTAAGATGAGAGGTAACAAGGAGTGTAGCAAATTCTGTATTCCACAATTTGAAGGTTGTATTTGTAAGTAGATACTGGTGTTTAATATTCTGTCCATATTCAGTAAAAATTGATCTCTTACAACATTTATAAAGAATATAGGTAAACCGTGAAATAAACACATTTTCCAACAATTTATTGTCTCTTGTATTTTTCCTCAAAGTCTGTTGCTCTTTGTAGCAGAACCAACCAAAAAACATTGATCAGAGGGAGCAGTCCTGCACAGTACTAGTAATGTAGGGCAGGTCTACTTTCCGGGCACATCTTTTTTTCCCCTCCCCACCACCCCCAATCGCCTTTTTCTTTTTAATTGCATAAAGGAGGAAACTCCACAGGGTAGGAACTGTTTCCCATCCTGTACATGCTGGGCATATTATTTACTATTTAAAGATAATAAATTTGTCACTGACCTCAACAGCTACAGGCTAATCTGCCATCTAATTATAGGCCTGCTCATGGAGATTATATTCTTTCTCCAAACCAACATGAACAAAAGTATTCTTTCAAAGCATTTTCTGACATAATACTTTAATAAGAGGTTTTAGGAACATGCTTTTTTTGCACTCAGCTACAACTAAGCTTCAACCTACACTTACTGTCAGAACTGCAAATATGAAATTAAAGAATCACTTTTACTCGTTTAGAAAATAATTGTACAACTCTTCAGTTACCTCACAACTTGTCTCTTTGAGGACCTCCATGACAACACAGCACATAAGTCCCCGGAGACACTCATTAACACTAAGCAGAAGTGAGAAACCCCACCTCTCAAACCAACCCCTAGCTAAAAAAATTCCACTGCCAACCAGTTCAAACCATCTGCAAATCTAAAAACAAGACGAGATCTACTAAGTAAGACAACCACCACGGGGAAAAATTACAATTCCATTTTAAACCACAATATCCTACTTGCTAGTTTATGAACATAAAGATGACATCTCCTTGCCATTGGAAAGCAGTATCTGAAATCTGTATCTTACCCCAAAATTTTAATGTTTTGTTCTAAAGTCCAGCAGAATTTACTGCTCTGAAGAACTAGTTGTACACATGTGCAAAGTCAGGTCAGCTCTAAAAGCAGCCTCTATTTAAGATGCTAGCTGCAGCGTGAATAAAGCTGTCTTCACAAGATACAATGCAAATCTAAACTAACTGGGGCAACAGATATAAAATATGCCTACACTTCAGAGTCATGTCTTCAGCTCAAAAATCTGAAGTCACAGGTATGCAAATAGATCAAACATAACCAAGAGTTGATAACATGGCAAAAATAACCAAACTGTACAGTATTTTCAAGTTTTACTCCCCTTTTTTCTGTCTGAAGAATCTCATTAACACTGAAGAAGCAAAGTCTGCCAAGCTTTTGAGTTTCACAGTACTTTGAAAAAAGTCCAAAATAAATGCACTTTCAATATGACTGACTCAGTTAAAAATCACAAACAAGAAGCCATGTATTAAATAAAGTCTTAACTTCCCCACATTTAATTTAAAATTTCTTTTTAGCTCTGTCTCCCACGTACAAGTTTAAAGCTACCTACAGCATAAGCTGAACAACATCCATTCTACCTTTCAGCATTATACATTAGCATAAAAAACAGAAGTTCTCTTTCTATACCAATTCACAAGGTATGAAGAGAAGCAAATTACTAAAGAGAAATATTCCACTAACAATAGGATGCTCTCCAAAACACACTATACCTTGACCTCTACTTCCCACTACCAAACGGTTAGGGAAGATTTAAGTGCTGAGAAAAATCTAAGCTATTTGACATAAATTGCTATCTGTCTTATAACAGTTATCTAATAATCAAATGTTTAAAATATTTATTTTTATATTAAAAATGAAAAAGTTCCAAATGTTCTTCTCGGCACAGTTTGTGTGGGTTTTTTTGTTGGAGGCTCTCTCTTACTGTTAGTAGCAGTCTTACTGTTAGTAAAGGTCAGAGCTCAAGCAAGCAGCAGCATACGTTTTGCACTGAAAATGAAATCGGTTCCAAATACTGATTTGATATCAACTGTAAAAAATTTCTACAGAAATCTAGTTCACTTTATTGTGGTATCCATGCACTTAACACGTGCATTTATTTTATCATCATCAAAAAGGAAGATGGATGTGGACTTAATCAATACTTAAAGACAAAGTAAGTATATTTACAAGTATATATATACACACATGCATATATGCTTACATACATCTATGGATACATATTTAATTTTTATGAAAGATTTATCTATTTGACCTTAAGGGAAATTTAGTGCACTGTATTCCATATAAGGCACCACAGCCTGAAGCCACAGAAACTACACTTTAGGTGGAGCAGGAAAGCTTAGATTAGGAAAGATAGGTCCTTAAGGAAGGTTTCAAACAGAGTATGTTATGTACCACTTGCGAGCCGTATCAGCTACAGGCTAAAAGTTCAGGGGGTTATTTTTAAGTTTTAAATAGCTTGTGCTTAGTGCATTTAACAGATTAGTAATATCCATTGTTCCAGATCAAATTAGAAAAATAAAGCGGCAAATATAAATCCCTTGGTTTCATTCAGAAACAGGCCAGTGGTAGAACTATGGAAACAACAGTGACATAAACTACTATCACTAAAGTCTTGAAGAAAATAAAACTTAACTCCTAAATGAATCAAACTATTGCAATGATTTTTTTNNNGGGGGGGGGATTAGAAATTTTTCAAAATAGATTATTTTTTGGGGGGGTTTCATTCTCATGAACTTGTTCCCAGGCCGATGTGTAAGCTACCCAATGCTGTGAACAAATGCAACTACTACTACTGTGATGGAGACAGCATTCTCTCTTTTTACATGCTTCGGAAGTGCTCAGATACAACTGCAACCAAAAAAAGTAGGTAACAGCTTTAACATATCTAACTGTTGTAGATGCAAGTGAAACCCTGTGTATGGGGGGAACCTACACAGGGTTTGAATTACTAATACTGGAAATATTTTCCCATTCTTCCAATAAAAAACTTTGTAAAGGAGAGAGGATTCTGGGAAAAACTGCACTATGCTTCACATTCCACCAACCAAACTGATCCAGTCTGAACTACAATTTGGATACCTCCATCAAAGCAAACACCTGCTGCTCCTACAGAAAAAATGCCTTCACCCACAGAAAAATCTTCAGCAACCCTATGAAGAGCTTTTTTCCCCCCCCCATACACTTTCCCTGTATCTCATATTGAGATCACAGTCACACAAACCAACTATCACAAGAGTCTAAGGAAAGCATCACAGAACAAAAACTAACAATAAATACCCCACCCTAGGTAACTGGAGACAGGAAACAATACTCCTGGCTAATGCTGTTACGTAAATAGGAAGAATTCATATTAAGCAAAGAGTTTACCAAGTCAGACTTGAAAGAATTGCCTTCTGAAAGCCAAAAATAAGCTCCCTTCACTAGGTCCTTGACACGTTCTCTTGCAAGACCTTTAATAAGCACTGTAGAAAACGGTAAACGTATTTATTGTTCCTATCAACACTTCCAACCATTATTTTTACTTTGTGAAGTGTGATTCCATTCCATATACATATATAAATGCTTATGTTTACTTTTTAACTATCAGTCTTGATAGCTGTGTTCTAAGAGACTAGCCCAGATTTTATTCCCATATATTAATATACAGCCTTATTTGTCCAACTTCACTCAACTGAAGAGTAGAATTCAGTAGTGAAGTTAAACAAGTAAACACACCCATTTCTTATTTTGTGTAAACTATACTGAATTCTCTACCATACAATAAATATTATTGAGGTTTTGCTCGAATGACAGCTCTGAAAAATACCATTTATCCACAACGTAATAAGCAACCAGCAACGCAGCAGGTTTTCTATTAAGTTCTGCCTGTGAAATAGTTTTTGAAAGCTATCTTAATTGAAGACTAATGCAGATGCATAGTACGCAGCTAGCATAAAACAAGTTATGCCTTAAAACTAACTTCTTCCTATGAGCTGCTCTATAAAAGCTGAAATAAGAAATTCCTTCTATACATACTTCCAAGAAAACAAAACTAAATGTTTCTTATACTGACAAACATGATTTAACACAACAATCCTAAGATCACTTTATAACCGCATGGTATATTTAATAATTATTCCCAAGTAAATATTTCTTAAAAACTCAAATCCCTTTCCCAATTCCAATATTCAAGAAGGGAAACATTTTTACAAATCCTATCTTAAGATCTTAATAGCTTCCTTATAAAAACCTTTATTGGCAGTTTTACAGCCAACAGAGGAAACTTCCCAGGCATTTGGAGTTACCTGAATACAGCATTAAACTGAGCAGACTAATAGCTTCATTCTAACAGCTTCCAAGCATTAGAAAGATGCATATCTAAGCAACATCAAAACTGAAGAAGTTAGTTACATATAGATTTAAGGATCTTTTGAAAGAATACCGTAATTCTACCCTCCCATGCACTCGTCTTCCTTTTACAAAGGATAAAACAATCTTTAAAACCAAATCTTTACCTAGGGTTTCCTCTTAGCGCAGCATGGTGAAGAGCATTAAACCCGTTGTTGTTGGTGATAGTAACATCTGCTCCAGCTTCTAACAATACAGCGAGGATGTCATCACGCTTTTTACTTATTGCATCATGAAGTGGAGTATCGCCTTCAGAATCCTAAAACCAGAAACAGTGTACATAAATTTTTGCATGTGTCCACATTAAAGAAAAAAAAAGCTTAAATATCACTAGGAAACACTACAGAAACACAAAACAGTTCTTCAGACCTAAGAAGTGATGCTACACTGCAGAGTCCAGATCAAGGTGCTTCTGATTTTGCTCTGGTTTTGTAAATACTTCAGTGCATAACCCCAGTCAGGGCTCCAGTATTCTGTGATTACACTACTACCAGAACTCAAACCCAGAGCTCACTTATGCCTTGCATCTGATAGTACCGAAGACACTGGTGTCAACATCAACTTCTCCATACCTCATACCCAGACAGCAACAAAATCTAATGCAACAAAGAGTAGACCAGTAAGGCTGAAGAAGGCAGGGAATTTTGAGCAACGAATGCCAAGACTGAGCCAGCAATTAACCATGTAAAAGACAATACCAAAAAGACAGCATGAAATAAAAGGATAAGGAAATCAAAATAAAATAAGTGTCCAGGTAATACACTTAGGCATATCTGTTGTTTTAACCGAAGCAGATCATTTTCCATGAAGCAAACGCCAATGTCATAAGCAACATTAAGCTTTTAAACTTGTTATGGCTAACACCAGATTACAGTACTCAAGGTACATGAAAATATTTCATTGCATAATTGAACAGGCAAAGTATTTATATTTTTAGCTCAGTGTTTTATTTTTCAAATATCCCAAATAAGGGAAAAATACTTTTTATTCCTTGAAGCATTTTGTACATTACTTATTCAAGGACCCGAATGGCTGGACTGAAAAGGAATGCCCTAGACTAACAGTGAGAAAACACATCCATTTAAGCTTATTTGCTGCTATATAGGCAAACTCACTAGATTTATGCTTCCAGTAAAATTCTAACACCATATAAGTCAGGAAGTCTTTTGCTACTGACACTGACTCAACTGCAAACTGACTAACACAGAAACTGAACATTTTAGCAATACACTAGTATGAAAACACATCTTTATATCTTTACAGTGAGAATCAAAAACTGCCAAAGTGCTAGAATATGGAAACACTTGAACCAGTTTGCCAAAACTAAATTATGTAGCTTTTATTTGGTTTAATTGATCATGTTTATGGAATATACTGTTTACAGACTAACATATGTTTCTGTTTACATAGTGAATTGGCTCAAGTAGCAGAGTGCTGGCCAGTCCAGTCATGCCTCAGTCTGACTCCCCTGCGCTCTCATACACGAAATCAATTGCCTGCTTGCATTTGCACAACGGACTTCCTCAGCACACGTGCAGGATTTGAAAGTTCATTATTTCCTATGACAATTGTATTGCCCAGATGGAGTTTCATAGCATGATTCTACTGAATTGTTCAATTCAAACAGACTTCTGTAATTTGAAGCCAGGCACATCCAGTTTGGCTGCCTATGTATCATACATGATTGTATGACACACAGTCACCCTTTACTGGGCTCAACACATCAGACTCCTCATTATATCTACAGTTCAACAAATACTAAATAGAGTCTGGATGGACACTAGCTGGCTAACTGCTCAACCTCAGCAAGATCAAAACCTACAAAGCCAGGTGGAAGCAGATAAATAAACGATCACTATATTCACTAATTTCAAGAAGGTTTGCTCATCTTTTTTTAAGTGGGTATACAGATTCAGAAAAATCACTGATTATCGGCATGGCAAAACAAGGTGGTAAACGTGTTATTACTGTGTATCTTGATTTGCCCAGGATGTTAGCAGCTTTTTGTTTCTGTTGCAAACCTCTTCAAACTTACCCATTTTACTAATGCACTGCATGTGGCTGCCTTCAGCTCATGCAGAATGGGGATGCCTGCTTATTTGATAGCAGGTTTCTACTCTACCTTCTCAACAGAAGGTTGCACTCACACGTTACAGCTTCTGCCACATTCACTATAAATAAAACTCCCTGTGAAATTATGGTACTTGAGGACCTATGCATGATGGCTTTTTAGATAAAAGGCTGAACATTTAAAAGAGAATCTGGCTAAATAGTTGTATCAATGATAGATCAGTTCTGAAAAAAAGGTTTGTTTTAATGAAACATGCCACAGTATCATCTGCCAACAGCTATGAATTCGACAGAGGAGGAATTAATCTGGCAAGAAAGTTAACAATTACAGGTAACTATAGTCTGTGAAAACACCAGTTAACATTAACTGGCTAGAATAAATCAGGTGCCTATCTAGCTGTCAAGAAAACAAATAGATTTAATAGCATTTTTATTACAGCTGATCACATGCTGGTAGAGGCTGGGACAGATAACTTCACAAGATCCATTCCTTTTAATCCCATTTTCCATAATTATTCATCACCTACAACACAGCAGATCATAAAATTCAGCAGCTGAAAAGTGAATCTACATTAATATTTACCTTACCTGGAGACTAGGATGGCAGCCAAAGTCCAGTAAAGTCTTCACAACTTGCAGATGACCTTTGTTGACAGCAATATGAAGTGGAGTCTGCCTGCGTTTGTTGCGAGCGTTCAAATCTGCACTGCCTCGGTGCAAAACCTCTATCACAGCACCCTCATCACCAAATGCTGCATGATGGACAGCCCTGTCTCCATCTTTGTCCTAAAGTAGAAACATTAATTTAACCCAGTATACTCTACAGTTCATGTGCATTTGAACAAGAACATTAATTTAAACTGAACAACTGTGCATATTTGATTTCTTTAAAGAAAAATTAGATAACCATGGTATTATTCAAATGCTTAATTAAGATAATTGCTCAAACCACAGCAACAGAGGATGAAGTGTCTGTCCATATATAAATGGATATTCTATACCACATACAGCTATTACCCTGAATCTTTCTGCAATTTGTTAATCAGAAACTTAATTGGACTCATTTGGGTTTCTACTACAAAACAACCACTGTCAAGAAAAACCCCAATCAGAAAACCCCAAAACAAAATCCAACCCCCAAACCCAAAAAACATTACACTCACTAACCCAGGGTAACCCTTCCTGTAACCCAGGAACGGTTACAGATTCCAAATAATGGTATAAGAGAATTGCCTTGTTCATACAATTAAGCTCATATTTATTAGGGTTTATTATAAGTGTCTCAGTTTTCACTTAATAAACCTTTTCCAAAGGAAATTTGGGATTGATGCTGAATTTAATTAGAAGTTCTGATTCTATGTTGACCATGATTCACAGCGTTAAAGCTCTGATTAAATTCAGTTTGCTTCAGTTTCATCCAAACTGAGAATTAAGATACGGAGATCATAAATTTGTCAATCTGGGTAACTGGACCATACTACACGAAACATTTTAAAATATTAATCAAGTGATATCAACATTAATGACAGCATAAAAAAAGCTCAAAGTAAAATGGAAGGTCTATAACAGGTTTCAATGAAATAACTTCCATAAGCTAGTTTCTAACTAGATTTTTGTGTACAGTGGAATACCACTACGTATTTGCAGGATTTAATTTGACAATGAAGAAATACTGAAAATTTTAAGGAGGAGATAAAATCATGGTCAAGGGCGCACTGGATATCTCTCTTGGGCAAGCTCAGTTTCTCTTATCAATTTGCTTTGCCTTCAGCAATGTCTTTCAAATGCATTTTTTATTATATGAAACATTTCTAATATATTTTACTTCAAGGCAGACATTAATAGTTCTAAGCATAAACTGTATTTGCACAATTACAAGATTACAATGAGACTAGTTACAGCATTTAAAAAAACAATGGAAAGAGATTGCCAATCAAATTCATCTTTTTGGAAATATGAATACATTTTTTGAGATGTCAGGGTGCTAAACAGCAGCTTCAATAGCTTTTGAAAACACTGTATTTTTATGCCTTCCAAATCAACTCATGCTACAAAATTGTCTTCTAAGATAGCAGAATTCCTTCTCAGGCACATCTAACCAACAGTCAAAAGCAGCCAAAGCTTGCCCATTTGCAAGGGGGAAAGGATCAGAAATGGGAAATCTCTGTATTTCTCATCTGGTTATAAAGATCATTATGAGGTAAAACTTATCAAGAGCATGACAGTAGTGTTAAACTGCTAAAACATTTACAGAGCACTCTGTTTCACAGGTATGTGGTAATTTGCCTTTTCATATTTGCAGTCTGCAAAGTATACCGAGACAGTTACTGATGAAAGCCCATATAATTCATTAAATATTTTACAGTTTCAACATGCTCCAATTTTGAGATGCAAACGCCTGATTTTATAAAATCTCAATGTACAGAATTCCTACTTTAATGAGTAGAGGTCCAAGAAAGCGCATGCCTTTTAGCTCAGCCTCAAAACAGATGATCTCAGAAGCTAAATCTCACTGTGTAGTTTCTACACAGTAACATATTAATATACCTAGAAAAAGCTAGCAAGTAATTAAGCTTCTGTCCAAAGACTTATATTTAGCTATAAATCTAAATATTAAAAGCACTATATTTCTATACATGCCAACAATATTGTCAGTATTGTCAATATAATAATTGATACCCATTAATTTCTGCAGACTAGAAGGCTATGTATTTTACTATGTAATACCTACATCAGGCTTTTTGAGCTGTCAGTAACATTGTTTTCTGACTCAACAGACGCCACTTGTACTCTACATTAAGCCATCACAGACAGAAGCACAGAGGAGACAGCAACATAAGGGCATACCCAGAAAATGTCATCATGAACATGTATGCTCTGCAGCAGTGACTGAAAGTGTAAATATATCCAACTTAGCTATAAAGCAGGCAAAGTAAGGATTTTTATCCATTGCTTCCATGGATTTAGTCAACGTACTAAATTTCTGCTCTTTGCTTAATGGGATGGTTCTGCTGGATCTTCACATCACCAATATATCAAAAGCTGACATTTTTTAAAGCCTGAAACAGTCTCATTAATCTAATCATGTAATATATATGATTAACATTGTAATAATTAATGCAATTAAGTAGGAATACCATCTTCACTGAGGCAACTACATGAAAAAGGTTTGAAAATTCAAATAAAATCCCTGAAATTTTTTTTTAATGCTAGTGTTACAATACTTCTGAAGCCTCAGCAAACATGAACTCTGAACAATTCTGTTAGCAGATTACCAGGTGTATTATCTTGAAGCTGTTTAAGCAGTGCTTCTACTTCCCTCTCTTAATGCTTCTAACCTTTCCTTATACCAGAGAAGAAAGTATCAGTCCACCACTCAACAGGGCAGCTTTGATCCTATACTACACATGAAATGCAGCTTAGTCTAGTTTGTAACAGTATATGCTACGTACTGCAGTGAAAGCACTACTAAAATGAAACTACTTCACAGAAATCCGACCACAGCAAGTACGCACTGCAAATCTATGCCACCTTTAAAACTGAGCAGAAGACTTTTATAAAGTAATGGTGTATCTGTGAATATGAAAATAATTTTAGTTTCAAGATTTACATCATTGCTTCATTAAAGTTTTAACATTGTAACTTCTGTATACCAAATACAATGTAACACTAAATTCCCAAGCATGAAAAGTTATTTTTCTGTTACGTAAACAATGACTGGGCACACTATTAACTTCTAAGCCTTCTGTTAGGCTTTAAGTTATATATATTCTTGGAGAAATCTGACAGATCCTTCTTGTGCTTCACAGAATCAGCAAAGGCTGCAATATCAGTGCAATCTGTGTAAGTGAATGAGGCAAAATAAATTTAAAATGCAAATATCATAGTATGCAGATAGATAATTTCCTCACAAACAATAATTCTAGAAAAACCTAAATAAAAGAACTCCTTCCATTTTGTGTGAGGTTAAAAACCACCAACCCACAGCTGAAAGATTTATCCTACCTAAAGATACTGTCATTACTTTCTGCTCAAACTTGCTTTAGTTAAGAATGGAAAACTTTCTCCTAAATGAACACTGTATAAAAGAAGCATAGCAACTATGTGAAGCTGGAGATGCAGCATCCAATACCATCTTTTTCTCTGACTGCCATAGGCAGTGTGCTAGCCTATTGCATTCCACTGCTGAAATGAAATAAAGGAAATAAAGTGGCTTCATCCACTACGATCACATACTAGCTTATATAGCTCTATTATATTAGCATTATATTTCACTTAATTAGAGGTGTTAAAGAATTAGATATTGACTCTGTAATATTGTTAGCAGGAGGTTAATTTGGGAATGTAATCACAGTAAGAAAAGGAGTTTTTTCACTCACTGATATTTGAAAAGACAGCAACTCCAACAGAATTGTTATTTCTGTATGTAGCAAAGTTTAAAACTTATGGAGACACAAAGTCTATTTTGAAATACTAGGTTACCTCTGCTTCTACATCCACATTCTGTTTCAGAAGCAACTTCAAAATGTCAACATGGCCATTCTGACTAGCGGCTTGCATAGCTGTGTGTCCAGCACATTGTCCATTCACCTGGAAGCATATAAATACTGTGAGATAAGTTGCAGGATACACACACATACCTATGAGACACTTTAGTAGTCTATGTGCAAATGTCTTAGAAAACTTAAAGGAACAGCACGCGTATGAAAGTATCAAGTGAACAGTTTTTAGACAGCTGCCTTTCTAGCACATACAGATGATCTTCTAGTCTTCTCTACTTTGTTTCTACAACATTACCTAGACAGAAGGAAAGAAGCAAGAAATGGATTTATTTCAAACATTAAGACCTTAGTGACAGTTGGATTAAAACCTTTCTCTTTGGGCTACTGTAAAGGCAAGATTTTGAGAACAGGTCTCAGAACAAGACCAGTCCTCCACAGTATAATTTAACTTCATTCTGTAATTTATGGCAACAACAGGAGACAGTCTGAACAAAATACCATGTTTTGTATAATCTTGAGCTACAAATCAGTCCTCAGAACCGAAGTTTAGTCTCTTATCTGCAAGAATTACTACTGCTGTAGTAAGAAAAACATCCCATTGTGATTTTAAAACATGTCCCCTGAACCAAGTCCAAATATAGGACTTGGTCCAACTGGACTCCAATGCCAATTCCTAAGCATTTTCTTTTAGATTTTTCAGTGCTAGGTGATCAGACAAGTTGGTGAAAGGAATCTGACAGAACGGATTAGATGGTCTACCTCACTTTAAAAAAAAAAAACAAACCCCGTAACTCAAAAAAAAAAAAAAAAAAAAAAGCCCCCAAAATCTACCCTCCTTCCTTCTATCCCACTCAAATCAAAAGAAGCTGAAGACTCTTCGCTTACGAGTTTGGTTCCCTGCCCTGACTCCGACAGACAGAGGCTGGAAAGTATTTTAGTTCACAGCAGACAACAGGACACAAAATCTGTCTGGTGAAAAAGGGTGTAAAGCACTATCTTCACACACCCCCTAACATTTCATAGAACAACAAATGGGAGAAGAGACACTGGAACCAGCTGTACTACTTCTATGCAGACAGACTACTGACTGTCTAGAACAGCTTCACGTCCTTTAATCTCACAGGTCCCCAGAACAGGTCCTCCCAAAACACAACACTCACATCTACATCTGGTCTCTTTAGCAAGTCTTCCACTTTAGCAACATCTCCGTTAGCAGCAGCTTTAACCAATTCTTCATTGAGATCTCCAGATTCTTGGGTTTCAAATAATTTCTTCAATAGCTGAGACAATCTCTCTATAATTATTAAAGAAAGGACCATCAAAATTACAATTCTAATCACACAGGAACAGAAAAGTAACAGCTAAATTTGTCATGTTTCCAAAGGCATGTACACAGTAATACACAAGCCACCATAACATGGCAGCTCTAAGTTATTACTCAGTTTTGATTAAGTGCTACACTCCAATACCCTTTAGACAGTTGAGACTGTCACATCAGAGACTTCAAAACAAAGTTGACTGAACCACAATAACTTATCTACCACAAAATATAGAAAGGTGGGGACAAGGTAAAAACATTAATTTACATATTAAGCTAGAGGGTTAAAAAGCTTGTTAAATCAACTTAGGGTATATCCTATATACCCTGTATCTGTGATTTGAAACACTAAGTCATATTACTCGTCTAGCTAGTTTTATGGCCACTGTGACTTTGTCTTTATTGCAGAAAACTCACTGTATCAACGCCTCCCTAGAAAAAAAACCCTAGAAAACTACGTAGAAAGGTTTCTTGGCATTAAAGCAAATATGCAAAGAGGAAAAAACAACTAGCTATGAACAAGAAAAGGGAAAAACATTCTAGTATAACTGATTTGTGAAACAGCCAACAGAACATAAAACACATTGGATAGTCTTTCTGCCTCTTTATCAGATGAATGAGAGCACGTTCAAAAGAACTGAAATGTGATTACATAAACAAAAAAAATATCCCACTGTAATTGGTCAAAGGATGTCTAGCTGAGTAACCTCTTGCAACAGATTGCTCGCTTACGCTTGCTATCCCACACCACCTATTAAAACAGGCAGTATACTTGCTACAGCCAGTGACATACTCTCTTCATGCCCTAGTCCCTATTCCAATCTAATGTCCCCTCCAATTATTTAAATTTTAAAGTCCTTAGAGCAGACCTCCAAAGACATACCTGCACTGTGGCCAAACAGGAACCCAAATTTGATTTGGAGTTTTTGCACCTTATCAAGATAACAACCGCCAGCATCTCTGTACCAACTGCGAGCTTTTTCTTGTATCTTTCTCAAATGTATAACATCAATTAGCCAAACCTCAAGCCTGAGCATTATTAACCTTGCACACAAACTATGTACCAGTACTTATTAAAATTTTTTAATGAATACAAATACTTGCCATACGTACGTTACTGGTTATTCTACAAACTTACCACCAGATGCATTACTTATAGCAGATCCTGCTGATGCCACCTTTGAGACAGCTGCTGGATTGTACGTCCAAGATGTCCCACAAACCTCTACCTTTAAGTCACTGTCTGAATAGATCTGCTGGACCCGACCAACTTTACCTAAAGTCTGCATTAAAGAAAGTGTCAAATGCAAATACTACTAAAAATAAAATATTTAGAAATCTGAATGCTTTATAATAAATCATAAATTTTATGAAGTCGGTTGTTTAAATAGTATAGTCGCTGATACTTTTAGCTAAGATCAGGCTAAGCAGATTACTACATCCACGCAAGTGTTACACTGTGCTTGACGAAACACACTTTTTCTAACTTAGAAGAAAATCACTTTGACTCACATAACTACAAACATTAAACAAGTTTTATGTTTGGTTTCATAAAATGGTAAAACTACTTACCGGAAGCATTGCCTCAGCCCACTCTCCATGACCTCTCTGAAGAAGCTTGATTCGCTCTAAGTCATAGCACACTTGAACAAGGTCACCCACTTGAAACTGAGAGGTACCTCCTTCTGCGCCTTGAGCAGCATCTCCACTTCGGACAACATTGGCTTTGGTGAGAACAGCTGGATTGAATGTCCACCTAGACAATGAATCATTTAAAGTATATTTTAAACATGCAAAATGAAATGAATGTTTAAAAATTATCTGTTGTGCAAGATTCTGCTTTGTATGCCTGCAAACTTGCTGCAATTGAATACTATTGACATATTTATTGTTCACCATTTTTTGTCCATAAACTTGTCTGTGGATCATTAGTTGAATATTTCCAGGGTAATCTTCAGAGATGGACATTTGTAAAAGCAACGACAAAATATCCTGCTTAAGGGGAACCAAGCTGACAGCAATATAACAGTCCTGAAAGTAGCTATACTGTTTGTTTATTTTTCCAGGGAGAGAAGGAGACTACTCTGATTGAAAAGGGGAAGATCCAAGCTGTCTCACAAAGGATTGGACTGTTAGGAAACAACATGTGAAGAGCACTGAATTTTGCCCCCTCCCTCCTAGGTCAAAAGTTGCAACACTCAGTTATAAAAAATACTCTTCAATTAAATGGATGTTCTACACACACCTCAATTTTTAACCAGACTATCCTAATTTGTACTATAGATTTTAACAGTTTACAGGCATTTAGCTGTTTTTATGCTGAGTTATATTCTAATATATAATATGGTAATCCTTCCTTTATGTGCTATTTGGTCTGGGGATGACTTTCATTCAGCTATCTGATCTAGCTGAGAAGCATCAGATAATGTCTATAAAGGGCAAAGTCAGGCAGGAAACCACAGGACAGAGCAGCTCCTGTCACTGGCTCTGCAGCCATGACTGTCAGAAGAAAAGTCACTTGCATCCCTTCAGCTCGTGTTAGGTGTGAAAACAGCTTTGTTTTGCATTACTTTGCAACATTAACAAAAAATATCTTGAGGGAAAGCCTGAATGAATAAAGCACTGCTAATCCTTTCTGGACAAACTGAACAGATCAGTCTCCAGATGCAACTGAAATGATATTCCATTCATCAGCTGCTTTTTAAAGATAAGCCCAATACTTGAGAGCAAGACAAAACAAAACCACACGGACATATCAGCTCAGATCTAGCTGTAGAGGAGCTGGGTTTGAATCCTGTTAGCATAGATGCACTTCATCAAACTCCAAACCCAAACTGCTTGCAGGGCGTGGTTTCAGCAAAAGTTTCCCCAACACTTCCCATTCTTGGTCCATATTTACATAAACCAACAATACTGTGAATAATAAAACGCTAGAAATAGATCATGCCAAGGTCATTCCGTATCAGACAAGATCCCCAACATAAGTAGTTTGTCACCTGTCCACTTAACCCATTTTTCTGAAAGCCTGCAATGCACTGCTATTACCATTCTTCTTGAAACAATGGGATACTTTGTACTTACAAAAGAAATTACTGCTGAAAACACTGAATTTTGGAAATCAGATAGTCCAGAACATCATTCCTTATTTTGGACTCAAACTTGCACCAAGTGAAGAGGCAAACAAACTTCCTTTTCCCACTAAAGCATCTTTAAAGGTAAGTCCTCATTATACATTGTAGAAGGAATGTAAAAATTCTCAAGGAAATCTTAACAGACATAAAAAGAGAACTGAAAGATTACCAAGTGATCACAAGCACTGAAGGCAAAGGAAGTTTGAGAGAATCAATGATGAAGGCAATATAACAAACCTGTTGCCACTTGGATATTGTACTACGATGTCATGATCCTCATCAATGCCACAAACTGTTCCAGTTGTTGTTAAAGTTTCAAACATGCCATCAGTCCATCCTCCATGACCATGCTGCAAAGACTGTACAATTTCCAAATCAAGGTCAATGTTTACAAGGTCACCTATCTGCAGCCCACCAGGGTTTCTGTTACCATTTTGCTCACCTGAAATGGAATAAGAAGAAAATGTTTACATAACCACAACTGATTTTCCATGCAATTTAAAGAACAGACGTCAATTACTGAGACTTGATGTCTCTGCAGCTATAGTGGCTGATAGGTAAAAGGGAGAGACAGATGAAAGAACTCTGAACCTCTGGGTATGGGATTGTGTGTTTCTTGTTGAGTTTTCAAGGCAAATAGCAATGACACTGGCAAATGCTAAGTACTTATGCCAAGATTCACTATGGGCTCTAGCCGTGATGTTAACAGCTATCATATGGCATTAGACATCTAGATACATAAAAGCTCTGACAATTCTGGAAAAGTCATACACGAAGTGCCATCTACCCATTCAGAGGCTGAAAGATAAGAGAAGGCCTACAGAAAGTGTTTTTTAATTGGGTCAGTCCGTGAACATGGGGAAAGCACCGGCAAAAGAATATCTCCAAAATGACCAGCAATGAAAGTCTTTAACCTTTTAAGTGGGGAGATGACTACAAAGTAAAAAAAAAAAAAAACCAACCCTGCAAATTCAAAATTAAAACGTTCTTCCTGGATAATTCCTGCTTTCAAAAGATGCATCATAGTAAAAATTCATTAGCTGGAGAGAAATGATATACATTCACAACCCATCAAGCTGTGTTAACTGATGAGAGAACACACTTGTGGACCTCCTCACCGCCAGAATCAGAGGATAGTATCTGGTACCATCCACAAAATAGTGAAGAGTACAACTGCAGAAGTCACGTAGATTTGAGTTCAATGGCAACATCAGTGACAAAGGACAGGGTGAGCAGAGTTCCTTTAGTAATACTGGTGTCTCTAAGGAAGGGGGGAAATGTTTGCTTTTCCTCTTCCAAGCAAAAGGTAATAATAGAGAAAGGGTCCTTGTACTGCAACAATAAAGAAGTACAAACAAATGGCCTGGCATATAAAGACAAAAACATTATTTGTAGGGAGACTGATTCCAGAGCCTGAAATCCACACCAGAGCTGGCAGCACTAAGTCTCCAAAGGACACAGTGCTAAAGAAAAGAATCTGATACTACTGAAGAATAAACTGCTGAGAAGGAAAACACAGCCATGAATAAATGCTCATATTCAAGGGACTTTGACTTCTATGACCACCCAGTGACTTCTTTCTGTCCTGATCTTAGTTTAAAGGACCTATAGTTTATAGGAGTCAGTTTAAACCTATAGACGGAACAGTATTTTCAGTCTGCACCCTTCACCATCACTACAAAACACACGTAACATACAAAACAGTCACTTCTGCAGAGGACAAAGTCAAAGACTTTATTCTTCAGAAAAACTACTGATACAGAACACACTAGATAGAAAACTTAGACAGCAAATATCACACAGACTGCCTTGATGGGTCAGGGAAGCCTAAGAAAGGAAAAGATATAAAACAGCAAAAAATTATAGAAGCATTAGTCAGAGGAAAAGATCTCTAGAGGTCACCTGGTCTGATATCCCACACAAAGCTGAACCAATAACCAGCTGAGGTCAGCTGTGGCTTTGCTTATCTGAGTTCTGAAAGCCCTCAAGGGCTAAGGTTCCACAACCTCTCCAAGTAACTTTTTAAAGTGCTGCAATATAGAGCTGTAGGTGTAACAGAAATTTCTTCAGTATCTGAGGCTGAACCTCTCAAGTCACTTAGGATGGCCTTAGGGTCACTACCATTTGTTTTTATGCCATTAGCCACTACTGAAATTTTGATGCCATCATTTTCAATCACCCTTCAAGTGGTTGTAGGTGGCTAGTTGATTACTCATCAACTTCCTTCTTACCCCACTAAACAAGCCCAGCTCCTCCTCCTTGCAAATGTCCTCTCTCAGCCTCTTAACCACTTTAGCAGGCCATCATCAGATCCTTTAGGTTTTCTCAAAACTGGGAGGGGAGGGAAGAGAAGATGGACAGACAATAACACAAACAGGACACAATCCTACACACAGCTTCATCACCATTGATGAGGGGGATAATAGCTTTTCCTATTCTGTTGCCCACTATCCACCTAAAAAGGCAAATTTCATAGTGGGCTGTAATTGTAGTAACAGCACACTGCTGTCTCATTCAATTTGGTATTCACCGCAACACCCAGGTCTTGCTCAGCAAGGCTCCTCCCTCAGGCATTCACAGTTCCCAGTCTGGGAATCCCTGCACATAGGCTTATTTCAACCCAGAGTGCAAAATTGCACTTCTGATTGAACTCCGTGAGGTCTTCACTCACCAAATTCTTCACTTCCTCAAGGCTCTTCTGAATAAAGCTCTACTTTCAACCACACCCCTCCGCCAACTTGCTGTCACTTGCAAATTGTCTGGGATTGTATTCTGTCTCATCATAATCACCAGTGTGGTACTGAACAAAATCAGTCCCAGTACTTTGCCCCAATTACATACTACTCCATATTAATCATGCCTCTGCTGGAATATTATTTGGACTCCACTTCAAATATCTCAAAGCTTCAAAACTAGCCTTCTAATTTTTAATCCAAGCATACATTTACATTCACAGGATGAACATATCTGTGAACTACGTTCAGAAGACAAATAAAAAGGGACAGATGTTCTAACAAAGAGTAAGACTGAGAAGATGGAGCATAATGTGGCAAGAATGATGAACTGAGTTCATCATCATCCATTAAGAGCAACTTAACATAATGAAAAGGGAAGAATTTAACAAAGCATAGTCTCCTACTATCTTTAATGATTAATATTCATGCACTCAAATACACTATCACTCTAAAAGCAAGCTACTTGCAGAAAACACAGACCTGTACTTTTAAAGCAAGAACCAAAATGAATAAAGGGCATGCATAAGAACCTAGGTTTACCTCTGTAATAAAGAACCAGTAAGACCCTATTACTATTTCTCTATTTTTATTCATGTCAGACTGAAATGACAAAATTGATTTTAAGTACAGAAGCAAGATACTAAGATCAGAGTGCCTTGGCTTTTTACTTTCAAACAATTCAGCTACTTGACAGTAGATAGCTAAGTGACTTCTCGGATAACTTTTTTTTTTCCTGAACAAAACAGACCATTACTGTTTTCACCTTTTCACCAATGCTGTTAATAAAAGAATAGTGCTTGCAGGTCATACTTCAAGTACTTGTGCAAAGACTTAGACTAAGACAGTAGACAGAATCCTCATCACTTTAGAAAGGCCAGTATTATCAGCTACGGTTTTTTTATGCATTGGAGGAAAGCATGAGAAAAGCAAAATTTTCTGTAGTGACCAGTTTTATGACTAGGTGTTTTGCCAAAGAAATACACATTAATAATCAAAAAAATTGTGCTCAACAGTCTGTAAACTTTATCCCAACTTGCTCATATTTTAAAAACCAAGATACGTGACAATTATTTTTTATACTTTGCACATGTCTACAAGCCCAGCTAAGACACCACATGAACAGGTCAGTGCAATAGCTCATACAGAAAACCTCAACCAAGATCTCACAACATATTCTAGTATTAGTATAAAATAACAGGTTAAGTTATACGTTTGAATGACTCCTGTTTATGGCCATGTACATGCTACTTCACTGAACATCTGAATATTTAAGACAGTCTGATAAGAATGCACAGCTATGTTTAGCTCTATATATTTCATATATAGAAATACAGTGCACAAGACGTGATTCATTTATTACTTAGTCAACACTTAACAGCTCCCTTGCCATCCACTTGGCACACTGATACCAAATACATTTAGAAAAGCATTATGATTTATCATTAATACATAGAAATGCTACCATTTGTGTTGCACTAATAAAAACAGTCCTTTTAGATGACATTTAAAGAGGAAAGAGAAATCTAGACTATGTATGATTAACACACATCAAGATAAATTTACTTTATCTTCAACTCACCTAACACAGGACAATGGTCCCTGTAGAAAGAGCCTCCTTTTGCATCTTGGACACATTTCAGGTCAGACTATGGAGAGAGATTGAGACAGCTTTAGTCCTCACTGACCGAGTCTCCAGGTCAATGCAACTAAGTCAATGAAACTAGAACTGAAATACACTCAGTTAAGAAAGGCTGAACATTATGTATACAAAAATCATACCCTGTGAATTCGTTACCGATGCATATAATCTCAAACACTTTCCAATCCATCAGCCTTGACACTCTCAAGATTTTAATAACCTTTACCAATATAAAAGGCTATAAAGGATGAAATATTTTCAAGTCAAAGAAAGGTACTAAAGTAACACAAAGCTCCTTTGCATTTTTCTATAGTTATCCTTCCTTTTAAAAGAAGTCTGTGAACACAAGCAAGTAAACAAAAAACAACACAAGATCTGCAGACAGGGCTCGAGGCCACAGCCTTTCCCGTACCTCCCTATCTAATGCCTGTCAGTGCTGCCCCCTCTTCCCAACCCTTTTTGACAGGTATGTTAGATACAACTTAGAGAAGAAAACCTGGAACCTAAAATCTAAAAAAATAAGAATTTCCAATTAGGAATATACAGAACACAAGGATATTACTTTAAAAAAAAAAAAAAATACGCTGAGCTAAACGTGATCTTTTTAAAAAAGTTCTAACGCTCATCCTCCAGAAAGACTCTGCTTCATGTTATCTGAGAAACAGGAGTTTCAAGTGTGACAAACACTCCTCTTCATAAAACCAGTGGCGTTCCTGTAATTCTCTTTTCCTCTAGTTTTTTCCCCTGTGTAATCCTTACAGCCAAATGGCTACCATCTGCCATCGCTCCTTATGGAACCATTCTCACTAAACAAAGGGCATTTTGTGTGCATGATGAGTTGGGAAGGAGACAGGAAACTGTTTGCAAAATGTGTCAGAATATTCTATGGGATGGGGAAGAAGTAAGAGGACCGGTGGTGGTTATGATATAATCAACCAGAACTAAACAAATACTTTAACAATTATTTTACCCACACCCAAGATTTACTGACAGATTGTGCCCCTGCGAAAGGATTAAAATGAAAACTCTCACGTCTTCCAAATCATCAAGACACTGATGAACACAATACTACCCGCACTGACCTGTAACTGCTAAGTGGCCAGAAACAATACGGAGTTCAGTGTATATCCTGATCTATGAAGAACGTACTGTCACTTTGAAAAAGTGATAAAAACAACCAGATGAAAATAATGAGATTTAGCTGCTCTTCAGATTCTGTAGGAAATCACTGAAAGCATTTGCACAGCTTGCCAGCAGCGCCAGCAGCAGGGCTGCCACAAAATGCTGCCGCCCGGCGGGCAGGTGCCGGGCTTAATTCAGCCCAGGACAAAGGGGCTGCCCCAGATGGCAAATGCATTCATTCCCCCAGACCAAGTGAGATTTAATGTGCCCGGGAGCACTTGGTCTCACCTACTGAATACAAACTCTTCGTGTCATGCAACAGCCAGCTGTCTGTGCAGGAGTCAAGAAGGGGTATACGTGCAAGAACTGTTCTCATGTTCTTTCAGAGCATGAAGAGCAGAGTAGGGGAGGGTTTCTGAACCATTCTCCTCCCAGCCAGGCAGAATCTGTGTGAAAGATTGCCTGCGTAACAGCAAGTGTTAATGTACAGAGCAGACTGATGTCTAAAACCTAGCAGAAGAAACAGAATATTCAGTAAAAGGCTAATTACTACCTTGCAGCAGAAATTATTACGAAGCAGCTTAAGATACCTTAAATTTTATAAGGAAAAAACCAAACACAAACAAATCCAGAAACTTAAAAATCTGCACTCTCTTTTTACCCTGCCTGTACCATACTCTGCACATAGTTTATTTCTGGAGTATAATGATATACTTGGTTGCAAAACTAAATGGTAGCTTGATGTTCAACCTCAGCTTCACATCTGTCTTCCTGTCACTTACATGATGTAGTCAATGTTAGATCACTATGGAGTAAAACAAGAGTCTGATCTAAGTACCACAAAAAAGCAAGGCAACATGTTTGGTTTTTTTACATAAGCCTTCATGAAAAAATTGAGGACCCAAAATGCACAGAAAGGTGAGGCACTGGCAGAGATCAAGGCAGTATGAAACTGACTCCTACACACAGCAACCAGTTCCTTCAGCAACTTTGCAAACAGCACTAAGAAAACTAACATCAACAGGATAGGAAGGCCTGCAAATGTCTTAAAACCCATGACCAAACCTAAAAAAGATCCTGAAGTTTTAAGACAGGAAATTGTACTTGGCTGTACTTCAGTACCATGCAAGCTGGGTAAGCAAGTACAATTCTACTTCTAGCACTCACCTACTGCATTTATCAGGAAAGGAAAACAAGCTTTCTCCTGCCCAAGTAGTTTAAGTAAAAAGCCAGGAGTGGTGTAAGCTCCTGGTCATCCTCCCCTGGGGACAGCGTGGCTCGAGGCCCCCCTAGTGAGGATGGAGCACAAACACCCAAAGCCCAGCCACACCAGGCTGCCAGCGCACTGCTGCTGCCAGCTCTCATGCCTGCTTGGCCAGCTTTGCTGTACCGCATTTCAGGGAACCCCCCTGGGGCTTTTCAAGTTACAGGAGTCTCTCTGAGTCTTGTAAATGGACTGAAATAGCAGATCATTTGGAGATGAGATGTACAAATGCAAAAGGGAATGTACCAAAACACAAGGGATGTTAAAATGCAAGTTTTAGACTCACAGTGACACTGCACAGAAAAAGAAGTAACTACTGTGAAGCTGGGTATAAATACATGGTGGAAACGTGCAAAGATGAAAACAAAACATAAGCTTTTATATACTCACTTGATGGAGAAATCAGTCAATGAACCCTGAAGAGGATTATTTCAAGAAACAGAAGAGCAAGCTATAGATTTTGTGGAATTTGTGTTTAGTTAGAGAAGACACAGAAGCGCCAGTTAAGCAGAAAATCATTATAATGGAAAACTCAAGGAACAGCATGAGCACAAAACACTGCACTGCAGGACTTTCAGATCAGTAGTAACAAGTGATGCACATAAGCAGTGGGTAATAATGGCTTTTGCCTACAGTGGAGAACACTGGTCTTCCAGCATCTACCTTCTGACTTGCTGAAAAACTCTGCATTCCAGCTGTATGTGACTGGATTACATAAAGATCATGATCTGCTCAGTCAAATGCGAAATACAGAAAACAAGTTTACTTTGCTGCTCTTTTTTCAATGGTATAATTGGATGGTAAGTCAATTTCATTATCATAAAAACTTCAGAGAATGAAGACATTTACATTACAGCAATGTCAGCAGTGTTGGCAGATGGTGTAAAAGCACCATCATCCCTGACCCTGTAAAGCAGAACAATGCTGAAGGAACAGCTGCCAACTGGAATAACTGTTAAGTTATTCCAATCAATATGGAATGCCATCCATCAAAACCAGGGAGGGGAGTCTACAGACTTGATAAGAAAGTTAGGTGTGCTGCTAAGAAGCACGTTTGATCCAGGGTCACTGAAATAACAGCTGACACCAGCAGCAACACCAGGACAGAAATTAATACTGATCTACAGATACAGCAGCAGGAATGGTGCCACAGCTGCAGGTGTCTAAGGCAGCTATGAATGCATCCTTTAAAGGTCATTTTAAGTCTTTAAACTCACAAGAGCTTTTGGCAAGGAAATAAGCCCTTACAGGGCAAATGGAGAAAGCCCAGTGCATGCTGCTTTGTCACCTGATTAAGACAACAAGGGACTGGATAAACCCATAGGTTTCAGCTAAAGGTTTACAAGAAATGCCATATTTTAAACTTAATGAACTCAAATAATTTTCACCTTCGTGAAGCTGAGAAAAGTGAAATCAATGAAAGGAGAAAACAGAAGATGGTAGAGGAAGTGACTGAAATGACACAGGAGCGTGAGGTATAAAAACAGCAACAGCTTCTTACAAAAGAGATCAGACCTCAGGCAAATCCTGAGTGAACAGTTTATAACCATACCATCTATCTATTATAGGCACCTACAAAAATTTTCAATGTGTAACCTTTCTTTTTTTAAAGGAAGATCATTTCAAAGCCTTCCTTGTGGGTTAATACTGTAAATAATAAAATTGGAAAAGGATCAGTAAGTATGTTTCTGCTTAACAGAAATACGTTTCTAAGCAACTCAGTTACGGAGAGATGAAAAACTTGGCTTGGTTGAGATGACAAGATATATGTACAGGAATAAGACAACATAAACAAGAAGCAAAACAAAGTCTACTGACAAGTGCAAATAAATGCACAAAGTATGCAAAAATCTTCCCTTTCTTCCTGGACTCCAAAACAACTTGCCACCTAACTTTGGCTACACTGTGAATAATGTAATAAAAAACACCTGCTGCATGTGTAAAAGCAGCCAAAATTCATGTTTGTGTGTTTTCAATCAGTTTTGATCAGCACCTAGAAGCAACAGAAGGACACTAACTTAACAAAATAATGAAGATTCTTGTTGCTCCATCTTAAACCCCCAATTCTGAATATACTGGGGCCAAGATAAAAGACTACAGATGAACGTTTGACTTACGTTACAGATCTGACAGTTGTAATTGCAGAAAGCACATTTCTATACATTTTGTAACACTCTCCTGCAATGCCTAGTATGCTAAGACATTTACCTTGGTTTTATTTCAAAAAAATGTTAATTTATTCTTAAAAATCCTCTAGAGTAATTTCAAGGATTATCTTTGGGTAACGCAAATGTTGATGAACAGACATTAGGTGTCAATCAGAATAAGAAAGTTTTAAGCAACATCAAAAACACAAGGGCAAGGAATCTTCTCAATTTCCCTTATGCACTCAACTATTCAGAATTCGTGGACAGAAGTACACAAACACAGATGGTTTACAGATTACTGCGACAACGATGGATGATAACTACAGTTTCACTTCTTTCAAAGGCTACACAGCTGAAAGCAAGATCCTCCATAATGAAAAACAAGAGGAGGAGGTTAATCACAGCAAAAAAGGCTAAGACATTTCATAGCATAAAACTGATTCCTAAATAATGAAACTGATTTAGGGCACTCCTGCTGATGGTACTACTTTAAGTTATTACAGCAAAACCATACTATTAGTAAGCAGTAGAATATAATGCTTATTGAAAACCTATGGAAGTTACCAGCTTCATATCACACAGCCAAGGATGCAAAGAAATAACAGACAAGTCCAAAAAGCTAAATCACAATCTTCTCATTGACTCTCCAATTCCACATAGCATATCCTTTTATTGCAAAGGTCTATGTTCACATATTCCTAAAGGAGGTAATGTGGTTGGCAGCTCGATTTGGCTCTAGAATCTGAATATACAGATAAGAAACGCACGCAGTGTCAATAATCGTATTATAGTCAACAGTACTTGACTCCTACTACAGACACAGGAAACACATTATTCAACCTAAGAGCATCATAAAAACAGATTGCAATTTGGGAATTTGTGGCCTGTGGCAGTAGAAACTTCCAGATTTAAATGACAGGTTTCACAAAGAAAGGCAAGATGCACCTCTCTTATCCACTGTGTATGTAAACACAGCAACAGCAAACTCAAAAACGCTAAGGATCTGACCACAAATAAACGCAAGTTTTCAGCCAGCACCTGCTGTGCCACTAGCCAATCCTCACCTCTCCCAAGGAAAAGCTGACAGGCTAGATAGATTAATTTTGAGAACCAGATGCAGCCTGTCAGCTATCAAACAAGCAACCCTGCCTTACAATAATAAGCTGTGTTTCTTTAATCAGCACCATTTGCATCTGAGTCAACTGTTATTCATTGGCAAGTAGGGGTCTCTTCCCAGCTGTATTTACAGGGGCACATACTCCTATCACTGATTCCACATTCTCTGGACATTCTTAACCAATTTCTAAGTCCCAAAACAAGTTTGTCCCAACTTTAGATGAACTTTCTGACAGTCTATTAGTGAGCTTTAAATAACAGCCTCGATTTTTAAATTTTGTTCCTTTTCCATGCATCACAAATAAAAGGGAAGATACCAGCTACAATATATTGCATACAACTTTCCCTTTTGTCAGTCTATAAAGAATTTTCTTTAGAACTGGAGGGAGGACGACGACACAACACAGACAGACCATGAAGCATCTAATTCAATACTGACTTATGTTTTATCCTTAGTATCCTTATGCATCAGAAAAGCTGACCTGCACTACAGATGTTTACTCTTTTTAAACCTGACAGTAAAATACATACTCACTGCAAGTGGTATTTAGTATTTATTTTTTATTTTAATAAACTTTATTTCAAGTGAAGCTATAAGGCGAAGTATTTTACTTTCAAAAGAGCAGACCACTCGTTTAACATTTTATTACTGATACACATCTGACTACACTTCATGTTAAGTTAACATGGTTTTCCCCTGCAGTATCAAACAAAAATCATGCAAAGAAAATGCTAATTAAGATGTTATAAGCAGCTGATAATCAAAGTAACCTTTCCCTGACCCACATTAGGATAACAAAGCCCAGAAACAGAAGGCACTTATGGGTCAGACTCCAGCCTTTTCTCTCTAAAGCTATAGAAGTAGCTGTAGAAGCTAGGAAGTGAAAAAGCAAAATTTAGTGCTAAAGCAAATTAAGGTTGTAACTTAATTCAACATCTTTCCATTGATGACAAAAAAAAATAAATTGCTCTCAAGAGGATTCTGAGTATTGCCAGTAATTTAAAAACTGCAAATCTTGCAGTAATCACACCAAAATTTGAAGTGAACTGAAGAGTTCAGGAGTTAAAAGAAATAGGGTCTTCAAAAATCTCATAACTAAGCTTTTTTTTCCCCCCCTGAATATTAATTTAAGCACAATAGTAGCACAGTAAGATAATCTTGTATGAGATGTAAAAATTTACCATACTCTGGCAGAAACCAGCCCTTAACTTTAAGTTATTCACGTTTTATAAATTCCCAGATCAGATTTATTTTACTAATACATATGCATGATCCATACAGCTGTATTCACAATGACCCGACTAACAGCATGCAAACTGACAAAGGATATTACAAAAGCAGGACAATAAGGCACAAGTTATTCTTACTACCCTTCCCCCACCATGCATTTTACCCCCTTTGTGTTCTTCTATACTTACCATGCCCTCAAAGCCAACTCTGTAAAGGTTTTTAGCACCATTGTCCCAAAGAACATATGCTGCGCTATGTGGACTCGACGCACTCCAATCTTGGATTTCAGTTACCTATTCAGTTTTAAAAATAAGAAAATTGTTCCTAGAACAAAGACTTAGAAGCACAATTAGAACTTAAAACTTTATTCATCTCTTCAGAATAATTCAGGATACAACAATTTTATGGAATTTAATTAAACTTATTCTGAAGCTGTTTTCTATTTGATACAAGTGTTCCCTAGATGTCTTCATAAGATGGGAGCCTGAATATATACTTCGTAGGCCTAGTTTTCTTGTGTGTATTTGGTAGGCGATCTAAGTGCATAAGAACAAAATCTGAACTGTTAAAGCATCATAAAACAGGTCTTCCCATGTTCTTACTAGAAGCAGCATTAACTAAGAAAAACAGAATGAAAACTATTTTAATTGCTTCAATTTGTCAGGTTTAACCTGCGTTAGTCTGGTGGCAGTGCACTATGTTAGGAGACAGTTATATTTCCAGCACCAATCTGTTTAACAGCAGTCCAAAAGGAGAGTGAAAAGCACTTTTCCCTGACATTTCTGAAATCAGGAGGCCATGCACCAAATCCTAAAACCAATTCCATTATTCAAAATAATCGATTTCCATAATTTGTCTTCATTCTTATTTGTATTTATTTAAAGGCTGTTTGTTATCTACCATCTGCTTTTCCTCATTAAAAAATATTTATATGCATTTATACATATTTTCAGCTTGCAAATTATCCCACTAATTCAAGTTTAGTACTTAAAGCAGACAATGAAGGATAAGACTCTTAATTTGTGAAGTTTCAGAGATTTCAAAGTAACTTGCCAAATTCACAGCAAGGGGTAAATAATCAAGATTAAAAGAAGCTGCATCTGAATATCCCTTGCTTTAAGAGATTTAAATTTATTATTTCCTCTCAATAAAATTCAACTTAAATCCTTCAAAGTCATAAAGCTTCCATAAATATCTAGGATATAAGATAGGCTAGATATCTTATTCATGAACTTTTCACTTTATTTTAAATGCTACTTAACTGTACTAAAAATAAATGCAATAAAACCACACCAGTTCACCAAGACATACGGGCATCCAATTCTCCTTCCATAATATTTCATATTTTGTGATAAAAGTCACAGTATATTTTACACTCCCTAGGACTTTTAATAAACCTTCATTAGTTCTCAAGGTAAATGTAAGTTGTAAAGAGAAAATTTGCCAAGATTACGATTAGCAACGTATCAGCCCATGCAATCTTCAAATCCAAGTATTTTTATTATACAACTACATCAAACATGCTCACATATAATGACCTAAGCCAGTAATAGAATATCCACATCCAACACTCGCAAAATTTTTAAACAGGAAAAAGTCCCTATAATTGTTAGATGAGAAACAAAAACCCAGGCTGCAAGCACTGAAAGCCAAGTGTAAGACATACACAAATGTGCTGACCCACAAGCAGTAAGACTACAGAACGCAGGGACGACCAGAAAGCACGATTCTCAAGAACTGTTTTTATACCAGCTCTCTAGTAATGCTGAAATATGCCCAAGATCTTAATGTTGTAACAAGTCAGTCTTAAACAGAGCAACCAAGACAAAAATTTAGTAGTTTTAAAAATTCTGTGCTGGTATTGTAAAAATGTAAATTTAAATTTAAGAGAACTGGTCATGGTATACATCCCCTCCTCTTTCTAGATGCTTGAGCGTTACAGAGTAAGATTTAAAGATGTCCAGCAAAGTAAAATACTAACTTTTATGATGATATTTTTACTCTACAATTAGGAAGGCCACTGAGACTATTACATGAGCATGCAGAAACACATCATCTTATTTAAACCAGATTTATTTTTACCTTTCCTCTACGCCCATTCCCACCGTCTTGGTCTTCCCATTGCCAGTCAACTCCTCGCACCACCCTGGCACCTGCAAAGATTCCTCTTGCTGTAATTTTCTTTGATTTACGGCGAGACTCCAACAATACCCTGAAGTTATTAAAAGAAGAACCCACAAATGTCAAGATAATAAAGAAAGTGGAAAACGAATCTTTGAGGATGGGAAGGAAGGAAAGCATCTTGAAACAAAAATAAACCCACAAATGCAGATTTCAGTGCATGAATCACCTCCATTCAATTATCAACTCTAATAGCAGCCCACAAAAGACAAAAACCCACAACCTTTCTAAATTTCATTTATTTTATGTTTATTGTTAGTCATATAGATCTGTACTCATATTATTAAAATCACTGAAGAAACACACGGAGTCATATAAACAACACATTTCTGTTTCTCTTAGATGTACCCTAGGCCAACATTACTGTCCTGCAACTGCCCTGCTATTTTTATTCAGAATTATGCTATTAAGAACTACATCTCTTTCCCCTCCATGTCTTAGTTTATTTTCTACACACTTCTTAGAGCGTATCTTGGCAAATTTAATTCAATATATCAGCATCCATTTTTTCAGTCATAATATGTTATTTTTCTAAAGCAAATCTCTTCTTTCCCTCTGACTTCAACAGGACTGAAGTGGATGAGCCCAAACAGAACAGTTCATGAGTGTTTATCTTACAAATACAAGGGGACCAACGTTTTCCTGACTTTCCAATTATCTCAAAAGCTACAAATTTGCACGCAACCAGATTTCTTACTTCAAGCCTGGGAAACGTTGCCAGACAAAAGTATTTTTCAGCTGAAATTCTGAATGTTTCCTGACCTCTTCAGAAAGTGTATCAGCCCTCCTGCTAAACTTTTAACATCCAGCAGGTGGCAGACCAGGAAAGTTAAACTGTTAGAATCAATGCAAAGAGCACATAGAAATATTTTATATTACTTAGATAAAAATAGCTAAAAGTGATAGAAAACAAACAGGTATGTTGTTTATAGTAGCATTTTAGAAAGTTCTCAACACCTACAAAACAGACAAAATCAACATACACTACTCTGGTATGCTGCCCATATGATATCCCAGACACAAGAATAAAATACATAGAGCTTACGCTTTCCATCATCCAAACGTCCTTAGATGCCTTTTGCCATTTTTCCTATGAAAATATCTCTCAAATTCAACAGCTTTGCCCTTTTCTCCTCCCTCAAACTTCAATCAATTTTTCTCAGCTAAGCTTATCCAACAGAAACAGCTCCTCGGCAGATGAAGCTGCCTTCTAGATAAGAGCTGCAGAACAGAGCTCAATGGGAGTAAACAAAGATAGGGAGAAAGTGACAAGATGCAAGAGATTTCCTGCAATTCTATATTAAAAAAAAAATTATATATAAAAAGTCTGGCAAGCATTCTCAATAGCAATGAGATTTTAAAAAAATAAATAAATAGCAAAACTGGTTTGTGTTTTGTTGCTTATTCTCTATTCATTACACTAATCCAGCACTTTCTACTCTTGGATCCAACTTCTAAGTATTGTTCTGCACTAAACATTACCACTGAGACACTAAGTTTATGATATCTATTTCGTACCTAAATCTGCTGGCACAAATCTCAAAAAAAATACAAGTTACTTTTTGATTAAGTTTAACTGTGGTTCAAATGCCTAGGTCAGTGGCTTAAAGGCAAATGTTCGAGAAAATAAGCACAGTCCCTACAAGACAATACAAGAACTCAGTTTGTGTGCTCTGATCACTTCCCTTAACTGTAAGAGCACTGATAAAAGCACAACACAACACTGAATTACTACACATTTGTAAGCCTTACATCTCCAAGAAGGGGATATAAATGTTGTATTACACACGTCACATTTAACAGAGTATCATATCTAAAAAAGGGGTCCAACGATTTAATGAAAGAACATCCTGGAGAGTTATCCACAGAGGTGATGATAGCACAGTGTGCAGCTTTTACACAGTGCTTTACTGTAGTTCTCCAAGTATTTAATAACAGGCAAATATCACTGTTCTCACTTAACCAGTAGATAAATCATGACACAGAGGGGCTTTGGATTTAGACAAGTTATTTAAAGTCAGTAACACAAGAACCGCCATGCAGGAACACACTAAATGCCAATTTTGTTCAGAATTCTTCACTGGGAGACAAGAACTGATGCTTAAGAAAAGAACATGAAAACCAAGGTAAGGGTAGAATGCCGCTTCATAGCATCTTTTTTCTGCTTTCTGTAGCAAGCAGTGTAAGCAGTTCAAGTCAAAGGTTTTGCCTCCGGATCACTCTGTTTTTCATAGCCCACAAGGAGGGTATTTTCCTTCAATCTGTCTGTACCATTTTTGAACCTAATTAAACTTTCATATTCAGGAACTCATTGACAAATCATTTTGTGATTATACATTGTTTAAAGGTAACTGCCTTTGTTTTAAAGCTGTTATATAATAACACAAAAACTAGGAAGACTGCATTGAGGTTAAAAAAACTGAATAATCACATCTTAACTTTTTACTCTACTCCATTCTTTCTAAAATTTCTATGTCTTCCAAGCTCCAAAGATCCATCCTAGCTACCCTCCTTCACAAAGAGGCAGAACCAGTAACAGAATCTACACCTAAGCCACTATCTTACCTAATTCAAGTTTCAGTAACCAAATGTGCAGTTTTAAAGTTAACCACAATTAACTGTTCCTATTTAATTTCATGGGGGGAAAAAAATAATTATGTTTTACCTCTCACTTCCTGGTGTGGTAATTCTGTAAAAACGATGCCTCAAGTGATGTTTGTCCCCATGATAGCAAACTGTGCACAAGTCATAATTTGTGCATTCAGCACATTTCCATCGGATGCCAATGATGGGTTGCTGTCGACAAGTATCACACATAGTCCCATCATGCTTGATGCCTGTGGGGAGAAAAAGAAAAAAAATAAATTAACAACGTTACTATGTCACCACACAGACTTCTGTTGCACACTATTATAGTTTGAAACAATATAATAAAAAGTTCACCATAAAGAAAGGCTGCTTTATTAGCTTATATTAGCTTATAAGGCTGAGGGGAAAAAGATAATGGACTTTGCCTCCTATCTCCAGTTGTCTGTTCCTGAAACGTTCTATCTTTTTTCAGTTCAAAAAGCTGAGAAAGCTATGTTTGTTTTCTTCCACCTACAAAAACCAGAGAAAGAAAATAAGATATCCTTTAACTACAAATTAAAGGGTCAGAAATGCGTATTTCAAAATATACACACTATCTGGAATTTTATCTCTGAATTAAACACACCTTGTACCACAAAGGCAACTGTGTTCAACTGTGCATGACAGTTTGAAAATCACTGACTTATCTTCTCCACTGTAAAAAAAAAAAGAAAAAAAGGAAAAAAGGAAAAAAGGTATTTATCTCTATTCTTCTTTGTATAGGAAAAAAATCAAGCTCTCTTGGATAGATGCCATTAACTTCATGAAAATCTGTTACCATTTTTGAAGCATTTTACTGCTTTATATGGGTTGTTGGCTTTCTTTCCAAAAAGAGTCAAAGACAGACCACATGTAACCCACCAGCACGTGCTCAGCCCAGTCTTCCACAAAAAATGAGTTCTCAAGACTACTTACTGCTACAGCTTTGCCAAGTTATAGCAGAGTGAAAGGGATCAGTCAGTTTCCATCCATGCATTCTAAATACCGTGAACAGCTACAAGTGTATTTAAAAAAAACCCAAACAAACAAAAAAACCCCCAGAACACAAAAAAACCCCAAACAAACAAAAAAAATCCCAGAACACAACAAATTCCGCTTCTGTTCGGAAAAAATTGAGTAATAGAAGAGAGAAGCACTGGCATTCAGTCTGTAGCACAAGATAAAAATGAGCAGTAAAAGGCTGGTGTAACACAGAAGTCTCCCAGTAACCCTTAAAAAAACAGTCAAAAAAACAGACCACTCTGAAAATAGTAAGGAAAAAGAACAGGTTTTGTCCCCTCCAGAAGGGGATGCTTTTGGAAATGACTGCCAAATTCACTATAAACCTATTAGTCACTTGTTTCCAACAGCTAAGCCACCTGCAGTGAAGAAAAATCAACAGCTGGAGAAGGAAAACTGAAGGAAATGCCTTCTTGTCTGATCATTTCACAGAATCATACAATAGCTGAGCTTGGAAGTAACCTCTGGAGATCATCTACTCAAACCACCACTGCTCAAAGCAGAGTAAACTAGAGCTAGGTGCCTAGGACCATATCCAGTCAGGTTTTGAGCACCTCCAAGAACACAGACTCCGCAACACAGCCTGTTCCAGTGTCCAAACATCCCTAAAACAAAAACGGTTTTTTTCATGCTTAAGTGTAAATTCCTGTATTTCAATCTGTGCCCACTGCCTCTTGTCCTGTCACTCGACACCACTGAAAAAAACGTGGCTCCATCCTCTTTGCAACCTTCATCAGGTATTTATATACTCTCTTGAAGTCCCCCTCAGCCTTCCCTTCTTCAGATTAAACACCCTCAGATCCCTCAGCCTCTCCTCACACCGGATGCTTTAAGATCCCTTAAAACACATTTGCAGTCCTTCACTTGGCACACTCAGTATGTCCATGTCTCTCTCGCACTGGGGAGCCCAGAACTGGACCCAGCACTCCAAGCGTGGCCTCACCAGTACTGAGTAGAGGGGAAGGCTCACCTCCCTCAACCTATTGGCAACACTCCTCCTAATGCAGCCCAGGAGGACACTGGCCTGCCTTGCCACAAGAGCACAGTGCTGGTTCATGGCCACTTGTTTGTCCACTGGGACCCCTAGATCCGTTCCTGCAACACTGCTTTCCAGCCAATTGTCCCCAGCTTGTACTGGTGCAAGGGTCACTCCTCCTCAGGTGCAGGACTTGGCCTTTCCCTTTATTGAATTACATGAGATTCCTGTAGGCCCGTTTCTCCAGCCTGTCAAGGTCCCTCTCAATGCCAGCAAAATCATTTCACTTTCACGTCTCCTAACCAAGAAGGCTTCTCACCACACCTTCTTCCAGTCTTGATTATAAATGTATTTAGGAAGATTTCTTGACCTCACGATTAAAAATTTTCCCCGACACATGAACATTGGAAAAAAATACTTGGTTAATGCTGGAAAAGGCAACATATTTGGAGCAATGACTGCACAAAGCACCACAGAGATCTGAGCAGCTCTTCAGGGACATCAACGATGGCCCTTGGTGACAACAAAGCCCCTGAACTGCCGACCTTATACTAAACAATCACTGCAATTCCTGACGCGGTTCATGACTAAGGCAGCATCCATGCCTTGACCACAGTCTGTGCTGAAATTTTGAAGGTTTGGCACAGACAAGTCCTATAACCCATAACGTTATTTGCCAACTTCAACTGCCAGACAACATGCCCTGTACGCCATAACCATTCTTTTTAGCTAACCTTCTACATTAAAAAAGTATTTGCTGCCCGGTAACAACTACTAAAAATGCTATTTTTCTACAAAACAAGAACTTGGAAATCACCCATACATTTCCTCTCCCCACACAACTCCATCAATGATCCTGTTCCCAACATGGAAGGTTAACATCAAGGACAAAGCTATTTTTCTTGTTCTGTACATCGAAACTGTGATGTCTTCTATCTATTGATTATCTGTAACATTCAAAAACAGTATTAGCTATGATCTTGCGGTGGCTGCCTCACTGCTATGAATTGTATTGAACTATTTTACTATTTTTTGGTAGTTTTCAAGAGCAGATGCATTAAAAGGACTCAGATAACCTGTTAGTATTTTGTTGCCTGCCTTAAAAAGTCTAACTAGCTATGGTGCTTGGGGCTCACGGCTGAGTTCTGTTGTTGTTTTGGTGCTGGGTTTTTTTTAATTGATTGCTAAATTGTTATTTCACATAGGAACAGAGAAGTTACATACACATCTTCGTATTTTTTTAACAGTTGCTGAACTTCAGGGAAGACAGTTTGCCAAGGAACCCATTTATTCTGCATGTAAAAGACCCAAGAAATCGGGTGCTGTGGGATTCTTCAATTTGTCCAAGCAGCAAAAAAGAGGTATAAATCAGGAATAGTGTAATACAGAACTAGGTCATCTCACAGAAAACTTAAAAAACTAAACATTTCTAGACAGTGAGGCAAAAACTGCTGTGGAAAAAGCTCAGAAAAACTTCCTTAAGAAAGATCAAGAAAAAAAATATACAGAGATATTTGACTCAAAGTAATTTTACTGCCTATAGTGTCTCGGACTTAAAAAGAGAACAGTGTAGGTATTTGGAGTCTCTGACCGAGAGTTCCATCTCTGTCTCACAGATCCCTAAACACCACCCTGATAGATACAGCCTTTCTCCATCCATCCCCTGACACGATTCCAGCAGCAACACCCACTACAGTGCATGCCTCACCTGACCATGCTGCTCCATTCTTTTTATTATGCCAGCAAAACGTTTTTGCAGAGCTGAGCTGTAAACTGGATCAAGAAACACACCCAGCTGGAGAACAGCCAGGAGGAAAAATATTCAGAGGAATTGGTTTCCCAATCCCATTCCTTGTGGTGCTGCACAACACTGCTGGCACAACAAACAAAGCATTGCAGGGCAGGAGCAGGCAAGTAATCCTGTTACAGAATGTTCAACCATTGCAGTATAGATCTGGAGGGAAAAGTAGATTCATATGCCTCTGGTAACAGGGCACTAAGCTTCATCTGCTAAAAAAGGACGGTAAGACAAGGTACTACTTGTTGAATCACAAAATGTGATTGCTAAACTCTTATTAGGGTTCATAATACAAACAAAATAAACTATTTAAATCAGTGGTATGTTTTAAAGAAGGTTGAAAGAATAATTTTTTTTTTTTTTCTTAAGTGGACGAGGTAGTATAGTACAGTACACAAGTGTGGTGGGTTGACCTTGGCTGGCTGCTATATGCCAACCCAGCTGCTCTCTCACTTCCCCTCCTCAACAGGACACGGAGAGAAAACAAAATTAAAAAGCTTGTAGGTCAAGATAAAAGTGGGATCACTTACCAATTGTCATTACAGGCAAAGCAGACTTGACTTGGGGAAAATTAAGTTTCTAGCCAATTAAAAAAACAAAAGGATGGTGAAAAAACCTAGAACTAAACCATTTTCTCCCTACCCTTCCCCTTCTTCCTCCCTGTTTCTCCCCAGGGGAGGTAGAATCACAGAACCATTTCGGTTGGAAAAGACCCTTAAAATCATGAAGTTCAACCATTAACCTAACACCACCAAGTCCACTACTAAACCATGTCCCTAAGCACCATGTCTACATGTCTTTTAAATACCTGCAGGGATGGTGAATCAACCACTTCCCTGAGCAGCCTGTTCCAGTGCTTGACAACCCTTTCGGTGAAGAAATTTTGGTGAAGATGGGGAACAGGAGGTTGTGGTCAGTCCATAATAGCTCTCCACACTTTTCCCCTGTCCCAGCATAGGTCCTCTTCACAGGCTGCAGTCCTTCAGAAAAACACTGCTCAAGCATGAGCTCTCCATGGGCTACAGCTTCCTTCAGCGTGTCTACCTGCTCCAGCATGGGGTCCCCCACAGGCTGCAGTGTGGATACCTGCACAGTGTGGATACACTGCGGCCCTCCACGGCCTGCAAGCAGACAGTCTGCATCACCATGGTCTCCCATCTACTCAACAAAATTCAGTACTGAGGACCTGATGTTGGCACTGCACACATTTTGGAGGGAAGGATGGAGACATTATTTCCAATGTTTCAGATTAGCTCTGCTCTAGTCCAGTGGACTGGATGCTCATCAGCATTGAGATCCTATCTTTCAGTTTACTTTCATCAAAAAGTAAACCAGTTTTCACACTCCAAAACCATGCCATGATGTAAATCAAAGCACAGTACACAGCAACAACCAGGAGACTGGGTCAAGTGTAGGTTCTGGAGCCAAACTGAAATCCTGACCCAAATGCAACCCACATCGATCATATAAACTGCTTCCACTCCTTGAAAGTAAGGCTGTTTAAGAAAGGTTGAGAAACAAACTTTACAAAGCTTCTACTAGGAAAGAATACCTTAATTAAACTACTAGAATACATTAAAGTGCCATAAAATTTTCAAAATTCAAACATCAGCCCTGCAGCTGACCAGCTGTGAACCAGAAGAGCACTTTAGCTGTCTAGAATGAGATGACGCAAAAACTAAACCTCTGAATATTACTCAAAACTTCCTAGGAGCAGGCTACTTCAAAATGAGACAGGTTTTGTATCATCCTCCATACTGCACTGAAAAAACAAAAGAAACCAGATAATAAGAAGAGTATTTTCACTATGCCTAATCGCTTTTAAATACCCGCCATTTCCTAATGTTCATCCAATCTTAGTACACCATAAAATCCAGTATTGCTGATCTCCACTTGTCATTAATGTTTTTATTATTTGCATTTCACATTAGTTGCCTATTTTTATGCCCATGCCATGGTTATTTTCACTTTTGTCATCTATTTCCAAATCTTCCCTGGACTACCTAGCCCACCACTCATTTATACATCAATTTTACAGCTTTTGCCTACAAGTTTTTAAAACCCATGCTCACTCTTACAGCTGTGAAAGGAAAGAGAAGCAGTGTTGCTTAAATTGCTATTTGAATTTGTTACAAATATCTTTTTTGTACTAAAGATAATTACGTGGCAGTAGACAGCTGTCCAATAAAAGTACATTTTAACAGTAAAATAAGATGTACAAGAGGTATCTGTACTGCTCACTGTTAAGCACAGAAGTCAGTGATGTCAATTACTTCTTAGAACTGACAAAATCTGGCTTCCAAGGGACTTACTCTCTACAGAATTTTAAAAAGCCAAAATCCTTTCATATCATAATGACAATACTACCATCAGGCAAAGGATACCACAAATTACTTAGAAAACAGATTCATTTATACCCCAATTTAAAAAGCAATAGCAACGTTTTGTTCCTCCCATTCTTCCACTCCAGATAATTTTTACACTACAGCCAGACTCCAGGCAAACTGAAAACAAAGAATTTGTAGAGATTAATCAGATTCTGACAAATTGTGTGAAAACTCAACTCAGTGTCCCCACAAACATAATTCATCTACTAAACACTTTGTCTGGCAGCCACCTGTTGACCAATCATTATATACAAGAGATGCCAGACTTGCCAAAGCATGTCGCCTATCTGGTAAGGGTATCACAAGATACATGAGAAGGGAGAGGATTATTGTGCAGGAGACATGGGGGAAGGGCAGGAAGAACAAAGGACATGTTTATTAAAAAAAAACCCCAAAAAACAAAAACAAAAACCAGGCTTCCCAAGTACCACTGCTCATGAACCTATTAGATTTTTTTAACTTGTGAGGGGTTCTGTAAGTATTTACAAATAGCCACTAAGAAAAATTTTGCTATCTGCCTTAAATTGCACTTGATTGATGTGCTAAAAGCAAGAACAAATAAATACGTAGGATAAATCATCCAAGGTGATCTACCTTTTAAAATGTTTTTAAATGCACCACTTTATGCAACTCTTCAGGTTACAGGAAACTATTAATACAAGTACAGAAAGCCATCGAACAGATAGCACCTAAATTTTCAGTATCAGCAGAATACAGTACACGCTGCACAGACGCTCACTCTAGCTGCAGGATAAATTCCATGTCAAGATTCCATTTCCTGACCCCAGTCCCTCTGCCACCTCCCCTTATTCAAACACAATTGGGTAAATATTTTAAGCAGGAAAATAACATTGTTACTTTGAACCAACCATATAAAAGAGGAAATGGATGACAAACTGATTTTTGCCTAAGCTTTGTAGAAAGCAAAACTTTACAAAGAGAATAAACACAAGAAGTTTCTGTAATGATCATGACTATTAAGTGAAGGTAGTCAGGAGTGCTCTCCACAAACGTGGAACCATACGGCCTTTACCTTTGGCAAAAGGCTGCCTTCCCTTCTAAATATAAAGCTTGGGTTTATATACTTTCAGCTTCTGTTCAGCAGCTCAGAAAACTACTCCGTTGTTTCTTTTCCACGCTACCAGAGAAAAAGAACTCTCAAGACTCCTAGATCCTGGATGGAAATTGAAAAACCAGGATCTATTTGCAAGTAATTGTGATACATTAGCAGTGCAGTGTGGTTGCCCATCCCACCACTTACTCCATTTAGGAGCCCACTACCCAGGACCTAAATGAAGTTTCTTTAACTGAAATTTAATTTCTTTTCAGATTCTTAGTTTACTAATCCCTCTCAATCACTCTGTCTTGCTTAAAAAAATGCTGACCAATATAAATATGATCACCACGGGGCAGCTAATACAGCTAGCTTGGTAGACATAACCAAAACACAAAACTTCATATCACAAGTCACTCATTACCCAGATGACTACATCTGAAGCAAACAGCTTACAAGAGATACTTCATGTAAAGTGTTGATGAGTTTTTCTTTTAAAGACTGTCCTAAGATGTTAGTATTTAGTTAGGCTATTTAAGTTTTATAAAAAGTTAACATAGTCTCACAAGGCTGGTAATAGCTTGCAACCATTAAAATACAAGAACAGTACATCATTAAGCCTGTAAAGCACTGTTCTGGCATCAAAGGAAAAGCATTCACATATACATACGTGTATCAAATTCAGCAAGGGTTTTTTTGATTTTTGGGTTTTTGGTGGTTGTTTATTTTTTTTAATACTATGAGCTTCAAACATTACTTCTGTACCGCAACAGGTTCCTGATGCATCACTGCTGTTTCTGGCTGCACAGGCCTCAAACTCATCAAAGCAGCAACCCTGGCTGCAAGCACCACTTTTAAGAACTTCCAACCAAGTCTGGTTTTGAATACCTAATAAAAAGAACTCCCAGCAATAAATAATTTCATTTCGCTTTCTACTGCTGTATTTTTATATTTATTCTTACTATAAACTTACAATCACGTTGTGACTGTAGATTTATGAACCAGAGAATTTTTTTTTCATGTTAAACTACAAAAGCCATGATTTAACACTGTATTAAGTATCCAACTGAAAACCACCCCATATTTTATAACATTTCCTTGCTCAACAGCATCATTATTAATACTACTACTAGAAATTCCTGCCACCTAATCCCACTTTTCCTGTTGGAAATTTACATCAAAATTATCTAAATGTCCCTAAAAGACAGTATCAAACTGCCATCCAAAGTCAGAGTCCCTTATTCTAAACAATGGATAGTCACTACCACAGAGAAAAGTAAGTAATTACAAAAAGGTGGAAAACTGAAGAAGGTAAGTGACTTGCCCAAGACTACAAAGTGAATCAGTAGTAAAACTAGGATTTCAGTCCAAATTGACAGCATCCTAATTTCACTAACCTTGCCCTTCTGTTGCTACTACTTTACAGATTTTTACTCTATCTTCAAGGAATGATGACCTCAAGATAACACCCTCTAGCAAAAAGCAACCCTGGGTAGTTCCATGCAGCAGTTCCACGAGGACAACACACACATTGGCCAAAAACCTCAGGAAGAGAAATACCACCCTGCAAAGCCTGAAAACAGCAATGCTTATGAGTTTTTCCCACAGCAACATACATAGTCCTACCTGAAGTAGGAAATTAAAATACAAAACTATAAACATAACTGAAAATTAGAAAAATTAAAGCAGAAAAAAAAAAAAAGCCCAACACCAAAAACAGAAACAAAAACCAGGGACTTAAAATTGAGAATTAAGTCTAGGCTTCCAGATGCACTTAACAGGATACTGTCAGCTTGCAAATACATCAAGCAGAGCTAGAATAATGAGCATTCAAGGCTCATATTCAACATTTATGCAAACACTTCAGTTTTAAACAGAAGTAGACCCACTGGTTTCTACAGGACATCAAATGCAAGTAAAGTTTCAAAGCATAAACATCTGCAAGACAAGGACTGACAGCTTGCAAGACTACTCAACTTCTTGTTCCAAGGTCCATTTCAAAAAGATTTTCAGCTCATTTTAACAGCAACTACCCTCCAAAACAACAACAAAAAAAAACCTGCCATGAAGCCAGGGGAGAGGAAGATACCCAGACACAGAAAAACTAAATCTATCTCAAAGGCTCACTGTGCAACGTGTGGGGTTTTTTTCCTTTGCAACATTTTTGAAATTCATTAGAATGAATTCTGTGATTCTATCTCTTCAAATAGTCTTTTAGCTTCAACTCACTGCTATAATTTTCCTTTCTGTAGCACTACACATAGCTGGCTTAAACATGGTCTCTCCATCGTATTCTAAGTGAAAGACACATTACAAACACAGTACATCCAAGCACCCCAACCAATCAGTCCCTTCACCTCATTACTGAGGCAATCCTGCCCAGCCCCAAATCACCTCGCTGTATTTCTGATGAAACTGAACAATATATCTGGGGGGGGGGGGGAGCGGTTGGGTGGCTAGCTG
>JAVJGI010000040.1:55692778-55720680 GCA_035590275.1 Ibycter americanus
AGGGAGGTCAGGAGCCCTCCCCCCCACAGCAAAACCCCGACCCGTCTGATTTACTGACGGGGCAGGTGATAAAGTAGTTTGCTGCCCTTCTGTCTGCCTTTGGTACCTTCCTAAATACCTTTGGAGCCACTGATGCAGTGTTCTGGGAGCTAGGACGCTCTTGCACGTCTTCTCATTAGAAGGGGTTTCACAGATAAATTAGGCATTCACAGATTACTCGGATACAGTGAACCTGATCTGATCTAAAGTGGCCCCCTGGTGAGAGTGCCTCATTAAATGCTTAATCAGCTGAAAATACGCATATCAAAAGAATTATGACTGTTGAAGAGGTGTGTTGCCACAGTCCTTCCCAGAACTGCTGAGAACATAGCCTTCCTCTTCGTTGGGAAGAGGGCACTTGATTTCGGTCGGAGGAAGAAAGTGAGGGGAGGACGTGCCACTGCTGCTGTGTGCTTGTACCGGTTTTCTTCAAAGCCTCTGTTATTGTCCTATTAATGCTTGCATGTTGGAGAGTCGGTGTAAAAGACAAGTTTAAGAAATGTGGTTGCTAAAGCCTGAGCATGTTTGGTATACAGGGATTTCCATGTTAATTAGTATATAAACTTAAGCTGTAAGAAAAATCTCTGTATGCAGAGCATTATTAGAGATAAGTAATCAATGCAGTTGTGTACTGTAGTGTGAGATGGGAGGAGTGGCCTGCCAGGTTAAAATAGGTACTGCAGGTGCACAGTCGAAGTACATGGATTAAGTGTCATTTCTGCGTGGTGCAAGAAAATTAATTCAGTAAGATCTTGCCTACTGTGAGGCAGTGTGGTTTTGATTTGTCAGTGAAAGACACAATACTGGTAAAAGCAGAGCTAGAATAGCATGTTATTAGAAATAGGTAAGGAATCTATTACGTTTAGTGGGTTTCACTTTTCAGTTGGGCTTTTTTGCGTTTCATTTGGTTTAGTTTACTTATCTCTTTACCATAAAGGAAAAAGTGTTGCAAATGATTATACAAAAGAAATCAGTTTACTGGGAGAGGATTTAAACAAGGTTTAATTTCTTTCTTTATTGGTTGATGTGAATGCCCATGCCTGACTGTAGTCTTTCTTCCTAGAAACCCCAGTTGGTGGCCAGCAACGACCGTTTCTGCCGCTTTCTCGAGGAGTATTGCCCGGTTGTGACAGAAACTTACTATCCCACTATTTGGTGCTGGGAAGGTCGGGTGCAGACACTCCTTCGTCCCTTTATCACCTCTAGACCCCAAGTACAGTACAGGAAGTAAGTGCTTTTCTTTTGGAAAGTGATTGATTTGGTAGCCAGCAGTTACCTTACTCTGACTGTGTCACAGCTACCGTCACTGCTCAAGCTTGTGCCCATGTTTTTGCTTTATGCCCACCTTTACAACTCCATTGTAGACTTGGAACCATCTCTGTCCTGGATAGAGTATATGGTAGGTTTAAAAGGTCAAGGTTCCCAAATGGCCCTATTTTAGCTCAGAGAGTTATGCAGCACTGAAACATTGGTGACAATATAGGAAGACTGATGTGGGTATATGTTCAAAGGATCACACAATGGCTGAGGTAGGAGAGGACCTCTAGAGGTCACCTTGGGCAACCCTGCTGCTAAAGCAGGGCCACCCAGAGCCAGTTGCCCTGAATTGTGTCCAGACAGCTTTGGAATATCTTTAACGATGGTGACTACACAAAATCCCTGGGCAACCTGTACCAGAGTTCAGTCACACTCACAGTGAAAAAATTGTTTCCTGATGTTCAGAGGGAACCTCCTGTGTTTCAGGTTGTGCCCATTGCCTCTTGTCCTGTCAGTGGGCACCACTGATAAGAGCGTGGCGCCATCCTCTTTGCACCCTCCCTTCAGGTATTGAAACACATTGATAAGATCCCCTGAGCCTTTTCTTCTTCAAGCTGAGCAGTCCCAGCTCTCTCAGCCTTTCCTCATAGGAGATACGCTCCAGTCCCTTCATTATCTTTGTGAACCTTTGCTGGACTCTTTCCAGTATGTCCATGTCTCCCTTGTACTGGCGAGCTCAGAACTGGACCCAGTAGTCCAGGTGTGGCCTCACTAGTGCTGAATAGAGAGGAAGGTTCACCTCCTTCAACTTGGTGGCAACACTGCTCCTAATGCAGCCCAGGAGGCTGTTGGCATTCTTTCCTGTGAGGGTGCATTGCTGGCTCATGTTCAGCATGCTGTCCACCAAGAACCTCTATATCCTTTTCTGCTAAGCTGCTTTCCAGACGGTCAGTCCTCAGCCTGGACTGGTGCATGGGGTTGTTCCCTCCCAGGTGCAGGAGTTTGCACTTCCCCTCATTGAACTTTAAGAAGTTCCTGTCAGCCCATTTCTCTGGCCTGTTGAGGTCCCCCTGGATCAGTCACTGGGTGTATCAAATATTCTGGTGTTTGAATGCCATCATTTTGCAAAGGTCATGCAATCACTGTATCTGTCCAGTGAACCAACCTTAATCATAGCATGGCCACGTTCAGTCTTGTTTTGAATATATAAAACTTTTGGGATTTTCAGAGTAACTTTTACCAGTGGGGTTTATGTTGTGTTCTTTGATGCCTAAGTTCTAAGAGGGAAAAAACCTTATATTTATTGTTTGTCCTCAGCTGATCTCTCTCACACAGAAATGAGACTTATTCTGGCAAATGAGCCATTTGGCACAAGACCTAAGGAGAAGTACTTTTATGCGCCGGAACCTGGATGCAGCACAAGTTGTTTCAGCTCTGTTTGCATGGTAGAATAGATTTAGCATTTAGCAGCTTCCCTTAGTTTTAGTAACTAGGAAACATTTCAGTGGTATGGCCATGTCCACTTTTTCTAGCCCTTCTTGTATGCTCTCTTATTTCAAGGTTTGTGAGGGAAGAAACATAGTTCCATGGGGCAATGCTTATTTTGCACCATTTGAGATTGTGTTGGCAGTACACACCAGCATTGCATCTACTTCCCATTACTGAAAAAGGGCAAAGCTGAGCTAGTAAGTCCAACAAGGCTGATGAGCTTTAAAATCTGGAGTAGGTGCTATCAAGACTTTCAAATGAAAAATTAAATGCAAGGTAGGCTTATGTTCTGGTAATTCCTATACCAACTCTCTCATACAATGTCTTCATTGCTGGGAAGAGGGAAGATGCTGTATGTTTCTAAAAAAAAAAGAAACTTTCTTGTCATTGTTTAATGCACGCTTAGCTTCTTGGGATATTAGAATATTTGTTGCATTCTTAAGATATATGGTTTAAGAGTGCATTCTAGCAAAGGTTGTGGAGATACAGGGTGAGAGATATAGTAGGGCGTGTCTGTCTTCTGCATGTTTAAAACATAACAAAGTGCTATCCATTTATATATGCTGTTTCTTTGGATAAAGAGAAAAAAATGTGATAAATGTTTAACACATTGCCCAGTGTGCTATCCAAAAGATTCTTGAATAATCCAAAGGAAATCTGTGATACACAAGCCTATATAAAATAGAAGGCAATGCCAAAAATCACATTAAAAGCTTCCAGTACATCAGCAGCAATTCATGAAAGGCCAGCTCTTAATTTACTGTGAACAGGAATTACTCCACAAATTGACTGTGCTAACTCATGTCAGCTGTAGGCACGGCTCTTCTTGAATGGCAAACATACAAACATACCTAGTTAGGTGGCACTTTGAGTATTAAAACATAACTAAAAATGCAGAATTCATACCTGGTAATTTGTACACTGTAAGCACTCTCAATAGTCTACGTGTATTTTTCAATCTAATCAGTGTTGTCTTCAAATGTGCCTTTCAGTGAGCTCATTAAAACAGCAGATGGAGGACAGATTTCGTTGGATTGGTTTGATAATAATGACAGCTTATATTATCCGGATGCCAGCACAAGACCCACTGTCCTGTTATTGCCTGGCCTGACAGGAACGAGCAAGGAATCCTACATTCTTCATATGATCCATCAAAGTGAAACGCTGGGATATAGGTGCTGTTGCATTTCATTGCTAGTATTTTCCTTCTTCTAATATGATCAGATATAAGTATGTATATGTGTAAGATGCCTTCCTAAGGCGATTGAAATCTAAAGACATTAGTTTATGTAAGAAAGTATTATTAGTAATAATAATAGTAGAATTATATAACAGACAGTACATTCAGAAGGGCTGTTTCAGTATCTACAGATGTGCCCCAGAGATTGCAGTGAAAGCAAGTTAAGACTGCATAGGCCTTTCCTGCTGCTTCTTCAGTTATAATATCAGTATTTGTGTTACCTTTACACTTTCTAGAGAAGGGGGTTGTATTCAGCTCCAAGAAGACTCGTGTGGATGGGTTGCTGGCAGCAGGCCTCGAAGGAGGTCAGCTTCTGAATGCCACAATTGCTTGATTCAGCAGCCTCAAATTCGTGAGTTCAGAAAGGAGAGCTAGACTACTCTTACTGGTGGTGGTTAAGGAAGAGGTTTGTCACCTCTTAATTTTTTTTGTTATTAAAGCTTCTGGTCTGAGTTGAGTAAAATAAGTGGATTTGTGCATGAGTAGATTCCTTTATGTAATCATTTGACAGCTGCTGTGCTTTAAAATAAGTTGTCATTGTTCCAGGATCTGTATTTGGAATATCACAATTTGTCTTTGCAGATTGGCTTCTGGTACTGACTATAAAAAGTTCTTCAAATATGTATACATGAACTTTTATCTACATGTCTGGCTATCTCTTCTCTGTTTGGAGGTTTGGATAATTGCTTTACTAAATTATGGAAGTAAAGTAGCACTTTAACTGTTCAAAGTACTTTTAAAATCACTTTAAAACTTAACAGTAAAAAAAATCAGAGGAAGAAAGCCCTCAAATCAACAACTTCTTACTATTAATTTTTTAAGTATTCCGGAAAGAAATACCTGTGTTTGATCACCTAAGAAATGAAGGTATAGCATTAAAAAGGAGACCTTTAGGTCAAATTTCAACAGAATGCTATAATTTTGGTTTTAAATAGCAACATTTGAGAAAAATACTGAAGTAAGTAATTTTTCATGCCTTTGACTCATCTAAAATATGTATATATTATTTATCAAAATTATTACACTGAGATGGTAGAAGAGTAATAGAAAAGTAAGATTTATTAAGAAAACATAGATCCTTAAATCATGGTAATACTGCTAGAAAATTCCGAGACTCCCACCAGCATACAGAAACTTCCGCTATACCAGACAAAAAAAACCCCCATCCCCAAGAATCTACAACTTAGATGCAGCTGTCATAATTTTGATTTGGCTCATTTCTTGCTATTTAATACAATTATGTAGCTTTAGAGGATGTCTACACGTGGATCTCTGATGTCCTGTTTCAGAGCACTGCTTTAGGCTCAGCACTGCACTAGCAGAGCTTATGGCTTGTATTTGGCTAGCTCAGGGTGCAGGCAGAACAAGATGCGTGTACCATCTTCAGGTAAACCCTGGGGCTCTCATCCTGCGATCTGACCTCAACCGACATATCACACAGCTCATATAGAGTCCCACTGACTTCAGTGAACTCCATTTTGGTATAAAGGTTGTTTCACACAGGTCAGACTTTAGGATCTGTAGGACTGTAAATATTTATGTACTGAACTTATTCATAGAACTGGCTTATTTTTCTGTATGTATTTTCATTTTTCTGTGTGTTTGTTATCTTTTCCAGTGGAATGAACAATGTGTATAATTGAATTTATTGTCTCAATTTTTAGATGTGTGGTTTTTAACAATCGGGGAATTGCTGGTGAGGATCTTTTGGTAAGGATGACTTCTAAGATAAACATCTCTCACCTAGAAGCGGTATATATGGCATCATTTGTGTCTATTTGTATGCTTGGATTTAAATGAGAGACACAGCATAGGTTGAAAATGCAGAGAAGAGAATCTAGTCATCTGGTAGATCAATCGTGCCAATATTAGTCTTCTATTTTAAAACTCAAATGACGTCAGCTGGTCAACACACAATTTTTGTGAACATTTCATTTTAGGAAATAATTTAAATTATTAATATCTGTAACATTAAAATGTTACAGATCCTTACACTTTTCTTTCCAAAAAATACTACACTATCTAAAATGCACAGATCCTGGAAATTCTGTTCAGTCAATTTTATTTTTTCCTGTTGTTTTAACATACAAATCCAAATATAAGCAATCATAATTACTTCCCCAGTTGCCAATGTGAGTTTAAAGCAGATTTTGATATGATTAAAAAGTTGTGCCATAAAAATTGATATGTATTATATGTTACTGATTAATGAACCAGATTTATATAGACAGCCATATCCTAAAAGTTAAATGTGTTCTTGTATTTTCTCAGCAATTATGACACAAACTCAGCTACAAAAGATTTTTTTGTCTTTGGGACAGACATATCACGCTTGCTTAGGAATAACTGGCAGTTCCACAGATGACAAGTTCTTGAAGCTAAATGTTTTCTGCAGCTAGGGACAAGGCATGATGAAATACTGCTGAATAAGCTTTGTGTCCTCGTATGCATTTTGTTGACAGTTCTGCAGCTGGAATGAATGTGCATAATACTCAGTATTGTTTTGCACTTTTTAATCCCTTGGTTTCAAACTTTAAACAGCTCAGAATGTTACCGCATAATCAGATAAAGCATTTCAATGCAAATATTGCCATGTTAAGAGTAGTTTTCTGCATACTTTTGGAGATGGATCTACAAAGCAGTTTTGTGACACACAAAGTCCTTATTGGTGAATTTCTGAATCATTAAGAGAAAAGATCTCTTGTTTGGATGCATTGTGTGTATTATACTGTAATCGGATTTACATCTTTAAGCTTTCTAAGATCTTACTGTGAAGCAAAACAGCTGAAATTATCACATTTTCTGCAGAGGGGTTTCTACATTTTAATATAAAATCCCTAGTTAATGAGTTTAAAGCATGGTTGAGCACCACAGTAGAAAGTAGCATGCACGTAGTTCTTTTGGTAGTCTTTTTAAAGATAGATTCAGATTTACACCAAATAATAGCTATTTAAAGACTCAATTTTAAAAGGATATTCTCATTGGTTATTGAAAGTTACTGTGAATGTTTGTTAGGGAATAGTCAAATATTAGATTGACCACAGCCGATGTGAGCTAAGACGGTGTTTTAAAGTATCTTCATACAAGTAGATAGGAAGACATTAAAGAGTCAAGAATTAACTGAAATTAACATGGAGGATAACTCTCTAGTTTTATAACCTTTTAATCAAATACACTTTCACTTAGAATACATTAGACCCTAGTTACCAAAAATAATTTATTTTTCCATGTAAACTCAACAATTTAATTAAAATAAAACACATTCACACTGTTTATAATTAATAGGGTGTAAAACAGTGAAGAGTGATTTTGTGTGGATGAGAACTGGAAATGCAACATAAATGGAAATTAAAAACGTCTTCAGTTTTAATTATCAAGATTTAGCTTTTCATTCCTTTTTCTTATCTTTGACTTCAACATTTCAATATTCTTGTTAAATGTGTTTTAAGTAGTTTCATCTAATTAAACCTGTTAAAATTGCCCACAAATATCCAGACTGTTTAGTGGAAAGCAATTTAAAAAGAACACCTTAAAATACATTGTTGCTTCAGGCAACAAATAAGTCAAATTAACTCATAATGAAGTTTTTACATATTTATTTTTAATGTTTATACTGAATTTGGGCAGGCCAGCCACTACCTATAGTTAGGTCAAGGTCACTAACACATCAGTTGCAACTCCACAGTTAAAAATTCTTTTTTGCTGTAGATAAAATCTAGAGAACACCATTAGAAAAAAATCCTTATTTTGCTGTGATTCTTATTGTACCTGAAAGGACTTACCTCCCTTATACTGCTCCAGATAGTCCCCCAGATTGTGGCCTGTAGCAGTTGTCTGTGCAGGTGAGGCTCAAAAGCTATGCTTATTCTTCAAAAGCAGGGAGGGGGCTTACCCAAATCTCAGTGGTGCCGGTGGGAGTCATTCCAAGTCTCAAGTCAAGATTTGAAGAGACAGTGGTGATAGATACTGAAGGCATAATACCTGTATTTCATTGCTTTAGTTAATACAATATTCTAATAAATTAGGTAAATGGCTCCAGTGAATTTATTCATCTATTTATTTGCTTTGTATTGTGTGTAGAATCTAAAGATTGGCTACTTTTCAAACACTAGCTGACAGAACTTGAAATCTAATATTTTCTTCTATATTTGAATGTGGGCGAAGTTAGTAAAATTATCATTATAACTTTCTTTTCTGTAAATTGCAGCCTTCATGATATGTTTCCATTTCCTCAGGGTATTTTAAAAATATTGGTGCCTATCTAGTTCTGATGTAGTTCTGTCTAGTTTAGCTCATTGCTCTGTGTTCAGATTTTGTCTAATGACCTGGAGGTCGCAGATACTGAGGTATTTGTCACCTGTTTTATTTTGTAGTGATAACAAGTATCACTCCTTCCTCCACCTCCTTGCGAAATGCTCTGGGTTTGTATTTGCCATTATGCACAGTTTCACAATAAATGCTAAATTTATCTTTATATATAAATAATCCACTGTTCAGTTTGCTTTGTCTTGAAAGGATAATACAAAAGCTTATGATGGCATTTTTTTCCCTCTGACACCTTACAGACACCAAGGACTTACTGTGCAGCTAACACAGAGGATTTAGAGGCTGTTATTTATCATGTACACAGCTTGCACCCCTCAGCTCCGTTCATGGCAGCTGGAGTTTCTATGGGAGGGTAAGGTACTATGTAACACAAGTCTCAGCTTAACTATGATTGTAAAATAAGACTGTTATAGCCTGATTGTAAATTATTACTCTGCAATACTTGTATTACTTACTGAACTGCAGCTAACTTGGGTCTGTCTCCAACAGTCAATATTCAGAAGACTTTTAGAAACTTCGTATCTTTAAGGCTTTTAGCTCTGTGTCAGGGAAGGTCAAAAGTGGCCAACATTGGAAAGCTGAGGGGAGTGGAGAAAGACTGAAAACACTGACAGATAAATTGACAGCCAGACAGGTGGGCAATACAATCTTTGGAACCCATGGAGGCTGTCTTTGGAACAGAGGAATAAAAAATAGGAACTAGAGCTAACATACCACGTTTCTTAGCAACCTCTGGAAATGACAAGGTTATCTTCACTCTGTTTGGGTTCTGCAGTGTGTGGGTAGGTTAAGCTGGAAGAGATGTGGGTATCTGTCTGGCTCAGAAGCAAGAAGTAGTATTGTTGAAACCAGTATGGGTTGATACAGCATGTGTTGTTAAGACTTGCTGAATCCTGGCTTCTCTCCAGAAAGCACAGCTAGAACAGACAATGATAGCACAGTTTCTTAGAAAAATCACTGCTAGAAGCTAGAAGAAATGTTCAGACAGCCTCTTTAATGAAAGTCATAGGAGAGAAGAACTTCCATTAGAAATACTGCAGACACAGTGGTAATTTCCTGAGACTTCCCTTCTTTCTGATAAATTTTATGGAGGGTGGGCAGGTATAGCTCTGTATATTGACATTAATCTACTATCACCTTGTAGGAGCTTTGGGGTAAATACAGATTTGTTCAAGCAGTGTAGTTATTGATAATCAAATAAGTGACTTGCAAGCCTTTTAAATCAGGCCAATCTTTTTCCATTTGTGTTGCTGGGATTTTGCCATTGTCTTCAGTATGAAGACGTATGAGTCTCTCCGGTATGTCCGTGTCTGTCTTCTTAGGAAGCTCAAAACAGGGCACAGTACTCCAGATGCAATCTCATAAGTGCCAAATACAGGGACATAATCATTTCTCTAGACTTGCTTGTTTTGCTCTTACTGACAAAGCACAGTATGTTGTTAGTCATCTTCATTGCTTCAAGAGTGCATTGCTGAGTCATGTTCTGTTTGCCCGGGTCATTTTCAGCTGCTCTCTATCCAGTCATTAATCTGTCCTTGGTGCAGGACTTTGCTCTTGCGTTTGTTGAACTGCATGAGGTTTCTGCCAGCCCATTTCTCCAGCCTGTTGGGGTCCCTCAAGAATGGCAGGCATGCCTTCCAGTTCACTAACCACTCCCCACAATCTGACGTGCAGGCTTACTAAGGGTGTGTTCCGTTTCATCATCCAGTTAATGAAGACATTACACAGTATTGGCCCCTGAGGAACACTACTAGTATCTCATCCAACCACTCCAGTTGGACTTCAAATTCCTGACCACAACTCTCTGAGCCTAGTGGTTTAGTCAGTTTTCCATGCACATTGCAGGTCACCTATTCAAACCATGTCCCTCCAGTTTGGCTACATGGAGACCAAGGAAGACCATCAAAAGCCTTGCTGAAGTCAAAATAAGCAACATCCACTGCTTCCCCCGAATCAATGAAGGCAGTCAGCTCACCATAGAAGGCAATCAGGTTGCTCAGGCATGCTTTGTCCTTGGTAAATCCATGCTGGCTGTTATCAGTCACCTTCTTTAACTTTCCATGCTTGGAAATGGTTTCCAGAGGATATTTCCAAAGTGCTGAGGTTAGGCTGACCAGCCTGTATTTCTTCCTCCTTGCCATTCTTGTAGATGGGTGTCTTTTTTTTGCAGGCATCAGGAATATTCCACAGCTGCTGCAACCTTTCAAAAGTAATAGAGAGCAGTCTCATAATGACATTGGCTGCCTGCCTTTGGAGTTTTGGTGCACCTCACCTGGTCCCATTGACGTGTCTATGCCCAGTTAGCATAACTGGGCCCTAATTTGATCTTCCTATGCCATGAGTAATACTTCATTCTCCCATACTCTGCCACTAGGCACAGGGACCTAGTAGGCCTGAGGGCAGACATCAACAGTAAAGACAGGGAGAACAGGTAGCCTCTGCTTTTTTTACAAATCCTTTGTCACTAGGTTCCCTGCTCTGTTGAATAGTGGTCCCAGGAGGGATTAAAGGCTGGTCAGCCTAACTTCAGTTCTTTGAGAAGATCCTCTGGAAGCCATTTCCAAGCATATGAAGGATAAGAAGGTGACTGGATTCATCAAGGACACAGCATGCCCAAGTGATCTGATGACTGGTTTCACTGATGAGGGGAAGGGAGTGGATGTTGTTTTTTCTGAGCCTTTTTTTGTACCAATGCACTGAGAGAAGCCTTTCTTGTTGTAGAAGCCTTTTTCTTGTTGTCCTGCGTATCCCTTGCTAGTTCCAACTCCAGCTGAACTTTAGTTTTCCTAACCGCATCCCTGCATGCTTGGGCAATGACTGTTTCTCCCAGGCAGCCCACCCCTCTTCCACCTTCAGGATCCTTCCTTCTTGAACTCAGTCAGGAGTTTTTTGTTCCTCCATGTGGTCTTCTGCCACTGTTGCTCAACTTCTTTCATATCACAATGTACCACACTTGTGCTTTATGTTCAGTTATCCTTAAGGTCAAACAGTTCTCCCAGACCTCTTTGCCCATCAGGACCATCTTACATGGGATCCTGCCAACTAGATCCCTGACTAAATTAAAGCCAGCTCTCTCCAGTACTGTAATTTTGCTGCTTGCCTTCCCCACTCACTTTTGATCTTAAAAATCCATCATCAAATAATCTCAGTAGCCAAGACTGTTCTGCACCTTCCCATACCCGATGGGTTCTTCCTTACATGTGCGTAGCAGATCCATAGAATATTTTCCCTATTTGGGTCATTGATTGCGTATCAAAAGATTGTCCTCAATACTCCCCAGAAATTTGGTCTGCTTGTGCCTTGCTGTGGCAGGTGGTGTTGGGATAGTTACAGTTCCCTGTGCTCAGTGATTATGAAGCTTCTTTTAGCTGTCCAAAGACTTGGATTCTCTAATTCCTCCTCTTGATCAGGAGGTATATAGCAGACACCCAGTACGATACCCCCTTTGTCAGCCTCCTATCGGATTTCAATTTATTAGCTCTGAATTGGCTTATAACCTGTCCCAGGGAAAAGTTCTGTGCATTTAAATGGCTTCTTTGTCTAAAGTGCAAATCCTCCTCCTTGCCTTCAAGGCCTTCATGAAGAGTCTGTTTGCATCCATCATACATAGTCTTGTCTGCCTGTGAGTCCTCCATGTCTCTGTGATACAATAAACTTGTTCTGTGACTATGCACAGATTTCTATTCCTCCTATTTTTCCCATGCTGTGTGTTCATGTGTGTGCTGGTACATGAGATGGTCCGCAGTCATGCTACTTTCTCAGGGAAGTGTGAGACCCTCCCCCATACAGGCTGCCTGGGGAAGTGTTTGAGTCACCATCCCTGGAGGTGTTTAAGACTTGTAGATCTGGCATTAGGGACATGATTTAGGGGTGGACTTGGTAGTGTTAGATTTACAGTTGGACTCAATGATCTTAAAGGTCTTTCTCAACCTAAATGAGTCTACGATTATGCTTCATCAGGGCCTGCCAGGCCTTTTCTTCTCTTCAGGTTTCAGAAGAGAAAACTTCTTCACAAGGTTAGCAAGTCTGTTGGTTCTTATCTCATTTGGCACACTATCTCTCTGTAGCTCAGACATTTTGCATGCGAAACATGAAATAACATGCTGTATTGCAAAAATAGGTTTAATTGGAAATGGTGAAAGCCAAAGAAGCATCTGCAGTAGAGGCTTGGTTCAATGATGAGATGCAGATTTAAAGCACAGTAGTTTTTCATGGGTAGTGTCATGTGTGGTGCACCATTACACTAGAACTAAGAGGGCCGGGGTGTGGTGGGTGAAGAACCAGCTTTTCAGGGCTGAAGGTGCAGTAGAAGCTAGCTGTTCTGTGACTGGTACAAAAGACCAGTTCAACTTTTGGTGTCATTTCTGTCCTTGGCTTAAACTAGTTATGGTATCCTAAATAGTGGCGAAGTCTGTTAGTATGGGACAGGGGATCTGTGTTGTGTCCTGGCTTTCTCACCACTACCACTGGGCGATTTTAGGCAAGATGTTCCACCTTCCTCCTCCAATACGTTTTTGAGGTCCTGAATCACAAAGAGAAAGCATATGCTTAATTGTACAGAAAACTGGAAGAATCTCTAATCATCCACATGGGACTGTTTCCATGCTTCAGAATTAATTGGAGTACTTGCATGTTTAAAATTAAGCAGGAGCAGAGATCTCACCAGGGGCGTATTGTGAAAATCACCCACTTGTCTTAATCTTACAATACTTTTTGTTATCTATCCCTTTTCAAAATTTTCTGAATAGTCAGTTAATCTATATAGGACACATTTGCCCAATTAAGAAACATAAACATTCACTTCACAAAGGTGTAAATGTAAATTAAAGCCTACTTGTTCTACTGATCTTCAGTATGTATTATTTTGGAAGGGACTTTGTTTTCTAACCTAAAGATTCCTAAACTGTCTCTCTATCACATATATTCTGTGAATTCTGTTAGAGAAGTGGCTTCTGCTACTACTGCAACTTTGTTTTTATTGGTTTATGGTTCAGTGTTCTTTCAGTGTATAGACTGGTGACTCACAGATTCCTCCTCTTCTGTGGGTGAGAGGGAACATATGCTACCTAATTCCTACATGTGCCACAGGTGACTCCTCACTGGGTTCAACAGTGTAAGCTGATGGCAGGAGCCCGTTCCCAAGTGCTGTTAGCTGTTCTTTTCTCGCTGGTTCCCACCAACTGGCAAGTCTTTGGTAATACCAAAGACTGGTTTCCCTTTTGTACTGCTGTTCTGTGATCTGGTAGGTAGTGCACAGCGCTAAAGTCTCTGTGATGGCAGGCTGATTCCTGATGTTTTTGCTAAAGGTTGCTGTCTCCTGAAGTATGGTCAATGAAGTCAAGGTACAGAGTAGTGGTGGTCTAGGGAGCTGTATTAAGTTGTAGAACCTGTAATGCTTTGAGTTAAAGGCTTGGTATTAAAATGGTAGTTGCAAACTTTGGGGCCTCAGGCAGTAAAGTAAGACTTAACAGCTTTTCTGTTAGTATTTTTCTTTTACTCTCTTTCTGCTATTTTCATTTTTCTACATTTGAAGGGTCAGGTAGTGGTGAACTCTCCCCTCTCCCCCAAGTTGCAGTTGGTCCGAAAGGCAAGAGTTAAGCTGTTTATTTGGTTCATAATTTTGTGTTGCTAGTTTTATTCATTATCCAACACTTCATTCTTTACATGGTTTGTGTTAAGGAACAGCTGTGTTCTCTCATATATGTGAGGTGGGGTAAAGGTATTACCTTCAAATCAAAAGACAGCTTCGTAGTGAGGCAGGCGTGCCAGGGGCAGCTTGTATTTGTCAGGCACACTGATAGATTTGTCAGATCAGGAAGACCAAGAGCTTGTAAAATGGTAAAATTTACTAACAACTTGGGAATACCTGTTCCATGAGTAAGATACATTTATTTGACCTTTTCCTCCCTTTTAGTGATATAAATAAGACTAGTACATCTCTATTTATTTCTAAATGCACTCCTACCCACATCCTACACAGTGCACTCAGTTCCTCCCTGACAGTAGAGAGAGAAAGTATACTTCATGAGTCATATGTTGATTACATTGACTACCTTGTAGAAATATGGGGCACAACTGTAGGGCGGATACAAGAATCTATTGAAAAACAGTCAAAAAGGTGGCTGATTGTTATATTTGCTTTAAATTGAAGCAAACAATTTGATAGTATATATGTTTCTGTTTTTCATTTCTGTTTGTAGCATGCTTCTTTTAAATTACCTGGGCAAAACTGGCAGAGACACTCCTTTAATGGCAGCTGCAATTTTCTCTGCGGGTTGGAATGTTTTTGAATCTGTAGAATCTCTGGAGAAGCCACTAAACTGGCTTCTTTTCAACTATTACTTGACTACTTGTCTACAATCCTCTATCAGCAGGTGAGTTGCCTTCTGAACTATTTAGCAAGGTGGAAGGATGTTAGCATGAGATCTACAGCAGGTATAATATTGGCAAAATTAATGCTGTAACAACACTTTATGTAGCTGTTCTGTGTGCATCTTCTGTAAGTTTTGAAATCAAAAGGGTCTTTACAGGAAACATTGTCATCAATGTGACTAAATTTCTCTGCTCCTCGACGGACTTGGCACAAGACTGGGTCTTGTGTGTTTATGTATTAAGCAAATGGATTTTTAAATTTTTTAGACATGCACATATGGACTTTGAGTATATATATGTATATACTAATTCTTCTAAGTTGGCGTTGACTGCAAAAGCATGGAAAGTACTAGTTCATCCTTTGCTTTATAAAATTAGGGTGTATTTTGTATTCCCAAATATTTAGTTCTCTTATCTTTGGTATCTTTCTCCTGGCTTATCCAGATTTTTACTATGTTGCTGAATGTGCCTGCATATGAATGAACAAGTCTTCTGCTCTTGGATTCCAGACAGATTTTTAATATGACAGAAAATTAAAAACAAGCATGTTCTTGTTAGGGAATTATTTCTATAAATGTATCTGTAAAGCAGAGGACTTCTGCATCTGTTTATATAACAAAAAACAAGCCCTTCAGTTTTTTTCTCTTTCTTTTTAGGCATCGACAAATGTTGGAAAAATTGTTTGATATGGATCTTGTGATGAAGGTGTGTGGAAATGTTATTTCTGCTTTAGCTGGGTGCTGTTTTCCAAATGCTGACAAAGTTTCCCTGTTTGAATTCTGTACTTCAGGCTAGAACTGTTAGAGAATTTGATAAGCAATTCACTTCAGTCATGTTTGGCTACCGTACAATTGATGATTACTATGAAGATGCTAGCCCATGTCGCAAGCTGAAGTCAGTAGGCATTCCAGTGTTATGCCTAAATTCTGTGGATGATGTTTTCTCACCAGGTCATGGTAAGTTTAGGCTTTTAAAAATATATCTATCTGTCTGTGCAATCATTAAGATAAACTACATAGGTCTGAGAATGAGCTCAGACCTGTGTGTGGAGGTGTTACATTACTTGTACATAGGTTCAAAACCTCCAGGAATGGTTCAGTCTTGCAATTTACTTACAGTGTAAAAGACACATATAAAACAGCTGATGATGGAGAGACCTGATTAGTACAGAATGCAGAAGCACATGGGGTGGCAATTAGCTATAGTACACTCTTTACAGTCAAAAGAAAGAAATATGCGCATTTAGGGTGTGAGTTATCTCATGGTAAGGAAGATACCAGATGTATTGCTCTCTCAGAAGCACCCATTTCTATTCATCAAGTACGAAGAGAGCCTATAATGAGGAACTTGGATTCAGATGTCTGGACTGTAGACATTCAGAGTTCAATGAAAGTGAAAACAAGTATTTTTTTATTGCCATTCTTAAATCCAGTCCCTACAAAGAACGTCTGGGAGTTGCTTGTGTTTCAGATGACTTGAAATCCTCAGCTGTTGATCTCAGTGCCACCTTCGGTGCCTGAAAATTAAGTAAGAAAAATTAAGTAAGAAAAAATGTAAGTTAGCATGTAAGCCAAAATCTAGGGTAAAGGAAGAGAGAGAGAGAAGGTGAGCTGCTGGAAGGAGGCACATTGGAATCAGTAAGAATCTAACTAGAAGATGAAGCAGCAATATCAGCTAGTGACAGATAAGGGAAAATGGAGTTTTCAGTATTTTGTCCTATTTTCTGCCGAACGTGATCATTATGAAAATTTTGCTTTTGCTCTGAGGATCAAAACCCTGTTGCTAACTGTCTTAAAAAGGTGTGCTTGTTTCTGTGGTCTGTGTATTGGTTAGTGTCTGAGAAGAGAGGGAGAACAAAAGCTAATGTAGAGGAAAACCACTGTGATGAACAGCTGGTTGAGAGGACAGTCTTCAGCAGTGAACACTTGACACCTTTAAATATGAAGTTTATACACTTGATTTATTTCAGTGAAGTCTTTTTCTGCCACCACAAGTCAAGTAAGATTCTTGTAGAATGAGTCATGAAACCAAAGTGAGTAGGCCAACAGATTAGAACAACAAACAGAAGAATGGAGGAATTGGAAGAGACTCTGTCTGTGTACTGTTTATCAGTGTGCAGATGTACAACACATACAGAAACATGCACACACTTACATTACTGTTTATAGTTTGAAGAACTGTTAGAGGCAAATGTGACATGAAGAAAAAAGGGCCGCTCCAGTAGAGTGCACTAGAAAAAGACAGTCTGATTTATTCTCCTCTTGAACAAAAAGCATCCGTGCTATGCATGAACAATATAAAGAGGTGACAGCCACCTAATGTGAGGGGAAAAAACGGTGACTCTGGATTAGCCAAACTACCTATCCCTTACACTGGCCAAAACAGAGGCTTAAAAAATTATAAAATCTGGGCAAACATAGCAAGATTCTTCCAGAATACTGCATGCATCTCTAACAATTTGTGGTTCAGGGACTTTCTGAGACAGAGGTAGTCCCCCTTTGCATTTACTAGCTTCTGTGGGATTTTTTTTTTCCCCCTTGAAACTGGCTAGTTGCTGGTTTGTTATAAGCATATAATGTCCTGGAGATGAGACTGGATGGGGCTGTGATCCGAAAATCTGTGTCCAAATAAAAAATCTGGCTAGTGATTCTGAAGATAAATTTTTATGGGTCTTATGACCATGGGGATGACTTTCCCCATAGTACTGCAAGGTGAGTGATCTGCTGTGCTATGTTTCTGCCATTAAGTATCTTAGAAAGGGAACAATGGCTTCACCTCTATGTTTAGCTCTAGCTCAGTTTGTGGTTTCTGTTCTAAAGTGAAGTAGTGACTGTGGCAGGAGTAAGCTAGCTAGTTAGCACAAGTAACAGCAGTGAACCGGGCAGTGTCCCTCTCTCCCTGGAGGATTTGTTCACCTTTTCCAGCCTATTATCACTGGGACTTGGACCTTAGTTAGATTAAAGCTAGTGCAGATACTCCATTTCCTTGTCTCTTCATTTTAGAATATAACCTCCAGCTTTCAAGAGCTAACCATTCACCTTGCCCCCATGAAATTCAATCTGAACACAAGAAAACACTTTTTTACTGCGAGAGTGGTCCAACACTGGCATAGAGGTTGCGGGGTTTCCATCTATGGAGATACTCCAAACCTGACTGGATGCAGTCCTGCGCAACCTGGTCTAGGTAACCCTGCTTGAGCAGTGGGTTTGGATTAGATGATCTCAAAAGCTCTCTTACAGCTTCAACAGTTCTGCGATTGTGTACTTTGACTAGCCAAAAGATTGAGTCCCCTGAAGTACAGCTGTATCAGATCTCTCCTCCCTCAAAGCTGTTCCTTTTAAAAGAGACACAACTCTTGGTGAGCAGTGGATTATAGGGATAGTCTCTTGTGTAAGACTGAGTATCAAACGTGTTGTTGAATGCCTTAGAAGTCTTGCAGTCTAGAGGGGGGTGAGGTAGAGGACCAGCACTTCTGAAACAAGAAGTGTTAAGAGTCTGTTTTAATGACTGTCCATCCTCTCTTGAACTCTGACCCTAACCAACCTTTCTCCATGAAAATGTTTGGGTAGTTAGGCATTCATTTATTCCTTGTTCACAGAGTTAATGCTGTTGGCTGTAAACAGTCATCCTTGTGGTGCCAAGTTTACCTTAGAAAGGGCCACCAGGAAAGCGTTGATTACAGTTAGTGGCATGACTCTGTTATGTGTGTCTGTCCTTGGCTCCTTTTTCATTTGTGCTATGCACCCTCAGTATGAAATGTGCTGGCAGGAGACACAGGGCACCCTGATTAGCAGCCTAGAAATTATGGCTGCTGCCATCAGTTACCAGAGTTCATTCATCTCGACACTTTTGCAGGCTGTTTTATGTTAGCAAACATAAAAGGCTGGTGTTACTCTGGGAGGTGACTTTATTCTGGCAACTGGCTTGTTTTTTCTGACTGAGTGTGTGAACACATGTAAGCCTGTGGCAACCACAGGCAGTTTCTGTTTACAACTGTATAATGGATTCAAAGCCACAAAATTTCTTCTCATTGAGACCCCAGCCTTTTATTGACTTTGGGGACTGGTTATTTCATGCCTCATCTCTCCCAGGAATACCTACCAGCTTTTAAGCTACCTTCCACCTCTGTTATAGATAGCTGTAGTTTCCAACAGCTGGGAAACAGGCCTAGCAAAATCATTAGGGAGAAAGCTGTGCCAGAATTCTGTTCCCTGTAAATATCCTTTATAAAGCCAGCCACATCTAACTTGCTATAACAGAGCTTGGGGGATACAAACCCAGGTCTGCTTTGTCACTACACAATATGGACCTAAAGAGAGACTTCCCTTAGAAAGTGCAGATGCTATCTCTGCTGCCTCATACTACCTGATCATTTCTTCTCATGTAGCTTTTTAGTACACTTTGTACTTCCCAGCAAGTATTTTTGAATATATTGTGAAAACATGCCCTTTGGTCTCAACTCAGTATTAGGAAGAAACAATTCATTTGCAGCCCTTCCTTAATGGTGCTGTTTAAAGTTCATGGAGCTTGGCAGCTGATGTATCTGTAGTTAAACTCTGGAATGCAGTTCTCACATTGCGTAATGCTAACTAATGAAAACAAATGCTTTCTTCATTGCATGACACTTCTCTCACCATAACTACTTTAAATGAGCCACTGCTTTAGGAAAATCAAGCCCTGTTATTTTCTGTGAAAAATAAATCAAGATGGAGTGATAGCATTCATTATCAGTGTCATGTTTAACTTTTCATCTGAAGTGGCATTTTTCTCCTTAGAGACTTTAAGCCGCATATTAGGCATCTGACTTAAATTTCATTATACTAATGCGTAGCTAATTGCCGCTGGTGAGCATTGTGCCAGAGCTGAAAGCCTGCACTTGATGCTAGGTACCATGCCAGCTGCCTCCTGATCCACTCTGCCAAGTAAGTGCACATCTGAGGCTCAGTTATACTTTTTCTTGAACTCTGAACCTTTTCTTCCCCTCTGAATCCAAACTTGGAGTAAATGCTCTTAGGTGTTATTTTACATTCTATTATGCAAACAGCACAGTTGAGTGAAGTTGTCTGGAGAGACCAAATGGCCAGGGAATGGCCAGACAGATAACAATTAGGGTAAGAGTTTAAGGAACCAGGAGAAATCAACCAAACAATGGAACAGAAGGTCTGGCAGCAGTGACTTATTTAAGGCAGTGCTACTTCACATGTATGTTTTCTACTGTTGTGTTTTAAAAAATACTTTTTGCAAAGAACGTACAACAAATTGATTTTGAATGAGGTAATTGTGCACATGTATATTTACACTGTGGTTCTGTGATCACAACTAACAGGTCTGTGCCTGCTGGATCAAACCGCAGAACAGATTTTGGTTAGTAGAAAGAGAAGTACAAGGACACCTGTGGACAAAAATGAACAGTAGTACCTTTTGACATGCCATCCTGTATCCTAGAGTGCATCACATCCAGTGCTGCATTCATCTGCCCTTTACTTTGCAGAGTATGCTCTGTTTCATTGTGATTTTATTTGTGGATGGCTAACGGTCTCTAGAAACAGCCCTGAGAAAAGTACCACACCACTCCAAGCATAATTTGCATTTTGGCTCTGGAGACCAACACAACATATTCAATTCTCTCCTGAGAAGCTGCAGAGCAAGAAACTCTGCTGGGGAGGGGTCATATGAATGGTGACCCGACTGTATCAAGACTGACTGTGCCAAGGGCAGACTCTCCTGTTCACCACGGGAGGGAAGAGCAGAGGGAACAGCCGGTCAGGCTCGGCACCTACTAAAAATTCTCACTGCAGATAGAAGCAAATGACTGCGTATTCAGCAGTGCTGCAGCTTGTGATAACAGTGATAATCTGTGGCAGAATTTTGCTGTAAACGCATGTTAATTAGAAGAGAGAGAACTTGAGTATGGGGAAGATGACATTTGTAAAGACCTGTGTGGCTCCCTTACCAGGCACAGAAGATAACCAGCATCCTAGCAGGGCTAGGCTTCTAGGAGAGAGCTGCTGTAGCTGTTTGGAGGCAGGCACAGTATTGCCAATCAGTTTGGGAATGAACAATTAACCACCAGCAAACTGATTTGGGAGCTATCGTTACGCTTGGCAACCTCTGAATGACAGGTATGCAGAGGTCACAGTGAGCTTTGCCTGTAAGGCCTTCCCCAGATGGGTTGGCAGAGCAGAGGAGACATTTATTGTCATCTCCCTTCCACACCCCCAGCAAAGCAGTTTCTTATCAGGAAAGGATATTTCTCTTTAAGTTTTGATGCTAGTCTGACAAAGTGAATGACCTTTGGTTTTGCACAATCTTAGCTAGTGAAAAGTTGTGTTCAGGCCAGTACGCAGCTGATCCTGAATCCATTAGGATGGATGGAGTTCTCATGTTCTCTCTGGTTCTTGGGGATCAAGTCTGCCTCTCCTCACGCATTCCTCCCCATACGCGTGCGTATAAGCCTGTTCATTAGTCTCCTCAGTGACCAGGAAGACAGCTGCAGAATGGCTGTGGAAAGCACGATTCATTGTCTGAAGCAGTAACAGGGGACTTGGGCTTGAGTCAGATCCCCACTTCCCTATCGGGACACTGTTTAACATGGCCCACATGCTACTAGGGGGAAGATGAGCAGATTGCTTGGTACAGATAAGTGGGCAAATTCCCATGCAGTCGGCAGAAGCTGACATGAATCGTAGCCACTGTGTTTGTACATGGCGATGTGTTCATCCACAGACTCCAAGGGAGCCAGATCAGAGATTGCTGGGCAAATTAACTCAGGCAAAACTCCAGATGAGCGCTTGCTGAGTCTGGAATCTGAAAATTATGCATGTGTTGGATTGCAAGAAACAACACATTGTTTTCTGCATCTCTTGTTTTCAGCCTGTGCTATTCCCCAGTCCAGGCTGGCAGGCCCTAGGCTTTTATTTCATTGACTTTTCTTTTTATTCTTGCCTCAGTAATTGCTGTAAAAAGGCCAGATACTGCATATAGTATTTTCAATTTTCCAGCTGAACAAAGGAAAAGTAAAGGACTTCTTGTAGAGACAGAGAGAAGCACAGTTTCTTCTACTTGTTAAAGAATCAGTATCACTTACTAAATTCTGGAATCTATAAACTACTTAGATGCGTGCAACTTTGAAAGGAGGGAAAGAGTGGAAGAAATTAATAGCACTGAGTAGCAAAGAATCTCATGTACTTTGCAAGAGAATCCCCATTGCTCTCTGGAGCTCAGTCTGTGCTCCATTCAGGGCACAGTCAAGTACCTCATGTTAGGGGCAGGAACCTTATAACACAACATTCCTAAAAGATACTAACCCCGCTATGGATATGGTGGGTTTAGCATCCAGGCTGTGGCCCTGGAGTGGAACAGACCATGTCGTTCCACACACTGCTAGTAAGGACCTCTGAGGCGCACACTGCTCCCCTGACTTGGCAGGTCCAGTGCTTCTGCCCTGATCTATTTTAAGTTGTGCATCTGTTCACCACAGTCGTTGCATTCAAGATCTCGTGTGACTCACTCTGGCTGGGTGTCTGTCTTTGGCTAAGGAATGGATGCCATGTTGTTACTCTAGCTGCTGAAAACGCAGGCAAATCAGCATCTGAAGCACATAGCAATAAGTCTGCCAGCATCCAAATGAAAGTAAGGAACTCGCCTATAAAGAAGGTAGTGATATGCAGGGATAGGGACTCTTCAAGGAAAATGGCCTTTGAGATAGCAGACGTATAAAGGAAAGCAGATGCCTAGAATAGGAGTGGGTGGGGGGTGTCTCTGAGGGAAATTCTATCAGAAAAGGATGTGGACAACTGAACCCCCCCAACAGTGAACTTGATTAAAAATCTCTCTTCAAAAATACTTTAAAATAAATGAGGTAGCAATAGAAATGCTGCAAATGACTCGCTGCTTTGTGTTGTAGTGCCAAGGTACTTGCCCTTTAGTAGTGTGTGACCTAAAATCAGATTTATTTTCTTGTGGAATCATAACCTTTTTTTAGACAATACAGTGAAATTCCTTCTACTCTCTTCTGTCTGAACAAAGCATGTCTTTTGCTGTTGTTTTTTCTGTCAATCTTGAATAATCAAAAAATCTGCATGATTTTTATTTTTTTCCCTTCCATGAAGTTTATTATTTGTAAACTGGAACGTTGAAAGGCATTCTTTACTGAAATGTGTTGAGATATCTGCTTGTTCGGGAGTATATTTACCATACTTAAAACTCCTGAGGAATTTGCTTAAATAACTGCATTTTTATATCAAGAGCATAACACCACAGCTCTGTAAAGCTCCAATGTTGTGTCAGCCAGTTCATAGGATCATAGGGTCATCCCATCACGCTGCAGTAGCATTTGTAAAGTCATATGATTTCTCTGTTGTCAGTCTGCACTAACTGACTTTGATTTTCTTTCACAAAGGGACTGCCCAGGTGATAGCATTGATTAAGCCACACATCCACACATACTCAAAATAAGATGCACTGAAGCCTCCCCTCCTGCACGTATCAAGATCAGCACATATCTGAGGTGTAGTTCACTGATGACTTTAAGCTAACTGTAGGCTGTCACTGAAAGGGCCACCTCACTGCAGTCCTCATCTGACTGTGCCTGCCACCATCCCTGTATTGGCATTAATGTGGTGAACCAGATCAGGGAGCTGATCCAGCTGAAAACTAACACAACAAAAGAAAAATCCTTGTAGTAGCTAGTCTAATAATCTAAATTCTAAATTAAATCATTTGCTAGCAGTCACTATTCAGTAGAGAACCGCTAACCTACCGGGTGACATGGAGCAGCTTTCTGTGTCCTTGTGCAGTTGTTTGTTCTTTCTCTGTTTATCTTGGGTATTTAGATTATGAGTTCCTCAGGGCAAGAACCGTTTCCCAGTGTGTTTGCATGGTGTGGTCTAAACATGCACCTGTAAATGTATGGCAAATCAGATATACTAATGATAAGTCAGGATAATCTTTAATATTAGCTGGTGGGGTATCTTACAGACAAAATCTTACCATGACCTTAAAGGTTTTGTGTTTGGAGTCTCCTACAAAAAGAATGGGATTCACAATTAAGGTCCTAGTTCCTGAGCTTTTCCAACGTTGAGCATTGCAACACAGGTTAAAAACTATAGGCTTGATTGTCCTTTCACTTACACTGTTTATACCAAATCATAAGTATGTGTTAATACGGGTGCTGTTCCATCAGTGGGACTGAAAGAAAGATGAAGTTGAAACTTGTACAGCAGCCAGAAAAAAAAACCCATACAGATAAGGTGAGTTAATAATGAAGAGAGAAATGGCTTTTAATACAGCTACGGTTCTACATCTTGTGGTACATTTAAGCGTGTCCTAATGTTGTGCATATTTATTCATATATAATATGAAAAGCATTTAAGAGAAGGTATTCAGTGGCTAACATTTCATGGAAGGATAAGGACTTAAAACTTTTTTCCCCTCCCCTTTTAGCTATACCAGTAGAAACTGCCAAACAAAATGCAAACGTTGCTTTGGTTCTGACTTCGTGTGGAGGCCATATTGGTTTTCTGGAAGGAATATGGCCAAGGAAGTGCACTTACATGGACAGAGTCTTCAAGCAGTTTGTGCAAGCTATGTTTGAGCATGGAAATAAAATCTTTAGCATGTAGCTTTGGACCACTGTTGCAGCACAGTGGCACATTCTGACAAGGGCAGTTAAGCTTCATGCACAAATTTTAACTCCTGTAAGCCAGCAAATGGATGAAGTCCATTACTACATGCAAAAATATTTTTGCCTAAGATTTTGTAGCAAGACACTAAATATTATGTTGTCACTTTTATATTTATTTTTAATATGCCTTACTAAGAATGACCTTAAATGAAACAACATTCTGCATACATCAAATTGCACTTAACCAAAACCATCAAGTAGACAGATTATAATTCCTCAGGATTTTAATTTAAACCAGTACATATTTAGGAAACTTAATTTAGATGGCTTTAATATTAGAATGGCAACACTCAAAATAGCATATATTATCCTGTCACACATAGTACAAGTTGGCCCATTCCTTAGGGCACTGATGGTGAAAAAGAAAAAAGAAAAGAAGGAGGAAACACAAAGAAACACTGATTCTTCAGATAAGTCCAAATTTCAGCATGTTACTCTATAGCATTAGAATGGTACCTGCTTTTGCTGTTCTACCCTGAGAGTATTCAGGTTTAGGGCTAGTTATTGTTTTTTAAACTATGTCAATGCCATACTTGTCTTACATTATTATTTTTTAAACAGCTAATTTATAGTGTTTACATATAACCAAAATATTCCTTTAAAATAGTACTGTAATAACTTATGTAATTAAAAGACATCTTGCATTTCAAAGTTCATGTAAAGCTGAGTGTTGTCATGTATGTAATACATATTTCATATAACTGGTAAATTCCATGATTCTCTCTGTTATGTTTATATTACCCTGCAAGACCATTTCAGTTTTAAAGAATAAACATTAGAACATCAGCAATTATGATATAATCTGCTTTAAATTAAAAAAAAAAAAATCCAAACCCTTTGTCTCTGCTATTGTTTCAAATAATTTCTGAAAAGAATGTAACAAACTGTTTAAAGAAAGCTGGGAGCTGGGACAGGGGTCAAAGTCCCATCCCTCTGATTTATTTATTTGATCATTTGTCAGCACTTCAGTAATAGGTGGTCAAATCATTAAAGCCTTTACAAAGTGATTTCTGCCGTAGCGGCTTAGAATTTGTGAGGCTGACTGAGGCATCACTGTTCTCCTCAGCCCTGAAACAGAGTGAGAGCCAATGTAGACCTTTGAGGAAAAAAAGGCAGTTGGACAGAATGTATTCTGAAACTGCTGGGAAGTCCTAATTTAGGGCATACTGAAATTAAAAAAAGAAGGCTTTTAAGCAGCTTCTGTGGAGCTCCCACCTCGTGCTGATCACCGATTTGGGCCCAGCCACACAAGATAAGTCAGTAAAGATGCCTTTGCGTTTTTATTTTTATCTTTTGAGTGGGGTCAGTACAAGAAGAAAACACGGATAAAAAAGCAAGTCAGGTCTTTTGTCTCAAGCAGTACGTGAACAGTCCTCTTGCAAGGCATGTTTCCTAGTAACAGCAAAGGAAGAACAAAAATACTTTCTGTCTTCAGAAAAAGAAATTGGGACATGCTATACGAAAGCTAGTTTTGAAAGGTGGAAGGTTAAATTAGAGAATTAGAAAGTGCTTTCAAGTTCTGACTTTTCAGACAAGCATTGACCTGTGCCCAAGTAACAAAGTCTTATTTTTTCTCTAGTAAGGAATATGAGAGAAGTGTCTTGTAAAAGCAAAATGACATTTTGTGCATGTTACTACAATACATGAAATCAGTGTATTAGTAGGGTGCCTTATTTATTCTTACATTCATTTTCAGGTTTTATGTTCATACAAAAACAATGAGCAATAAACAGTGTATTCAGCATTATATTTGTAAAATTGTTTGGGTACAGTACTGTTCAAAACTCGGCATCAAGTATTAATAAAAATAAAACTACCTACATTAAGAGCACACCTAACTATTTAAATAAAAGTAACATGATTAATGGCAGAATTTCTATCTCTTTGCACTGTCTTATTTTATTTAGGTCTAATCCCACATACAAATCCCCATGAGACATTTCTCTTTAAAGCTATGTCTAGAAAATCTGTAAAGTTTTCCTTTTTTCCCAGGTGTACAATGTTTTTCCTTACACCCCATTAGGGAAAATGCATTGTGCAAAGCACAGTGTGCAAAGTGGCAACAATCAAATTTTACTGTGGATATCTTCAAGTTTTCCCAGTCAGATTTTCTGAAACATATAATGCAGACACTCACCTCAGTTCTTGCAGGGGACACACAAGCTAGCAAGAAGTGCCATAAACATTTTTGCTATGTCTTTGTACATTGCACACACAATTTCACCAGTGAGCTGAAATCCAGAATGTGCCATCTAGTCAAAACAGCATGAATTCATAGGGTCTTTATTTGGTTTTTCATGCAATCTGAGTATCCAGACAGCAACAGGGATATGAAATGTTGGAGGTGGGAGAAAATTGTTAGTTATCAATGTACTCATTACTGGAAAGATGGAGTATAATGAAAATGAAACTCCAAGTCACAAAGGTTGCAGACACCTCTTAAAGAAAACTTTCTTCCTAGTTCAGAATCATTTAGTAGTTAAAGCTGGAGGGGACCTCTAGAGATTGTCTAGTCCAGTCCCCTTGCTCATAACAGTACATGTTACATACATGCTCCAGAACATCCACCTCTTCTCAATTTGCTCTTGGAGTCAATGCAAGGTACTGTTCTTTTTATCTGTGATCTTTTTATCAGTCACCCAAGAGCCATCCATGACCTTAACTGTATTAGTACCAGATCATAAAGACCAAGATTTTAAGGTGTAATTTATTGTGTCCACTCTTGGAAAATAGACTTAGAAAACCTGAAAATTTCAAATAGAAAAATACAGCTCTATGAATGCAGAGAAACTAACCCATGGTCTATATCTCGTACTGAACAGAAGAAAGATTAATGCTGGTTTTAGAAACCAAGACATGTAACAGCACAGTTTACAAAACAGAATGGGTTAGGGAGAACAGTCTACAACTCCAGAGGAGCTGGCATCAAGAAAATGTCAATAAAGTGATGGTGACTCCAGGCAGGTCAACGTGGCAGGTCCTGTCAATGTGGCACTGAGTATCATGCTTCAGACATCTACATGCTGACTATTACAGAGTGCAATCATTCCGAGGCCTAGAGTGACCATTACAGATATTGGAAAAGGACTTCATTTTCAAGAATTACTCCCCAGAAGTGGTTTAGGAAGCTGCTCCTTATCTCCTCCCTGCTGCAAGTTGCCATTTCTAAATGAGATCTAGTAGTCAACTGTTTCAGCCCTTCAAGTCAACAGAATGGAGCAGCTTGGTTATCTCAGCCGTTCCCAAATGCTTTTTGGGAACATTTCAGACAATGGCCACCTTCCCTTTTTCTGTAATTGTCTGGACCCCAATGCATCACTCAAATACATATATATGTCCACTGTCTGGCCTGGTCCCAAATCTCTGCAAACCAACTGTCAGCCTTCCCTCCAGATGTAGCCATCTACAGTCCTTTCTATCCCTGCGGGGGGGGGGGGGGGGGGGGGGGGGGGGGGGGGGGGGGGGGGGGGGGGGGGGGGGGGGGGGGGGGGGGGG
>JAVJGI010000040.1:55725832-55758498 GCA_035590275.1 Ibycter americanus
GATCGCGGCGGGAGCGAGCGGGCAGTACCCTCCTGCCGGCTGCTCGCGAGTGGGAGCGGGCGGGGGGCGCCCTGCGGTGGGCGGCAGCTTCGCCGCCGCCCCCGCCTTGCCCCTCGGCGGCGCGTGTCTCGGCCTGAGGAACTCTTGGCCGGGTTTGGGGGCTCCCTGCCAGGCCCCGCTCCAGCAGGGCTGTCACGGTGGGGCGCTGAGGCGGATGACGCCGGGCCACGCTCGGCGGCCTTGCCTCCCTTTGCCTGCCTCCCTTTGCCTGCCTCCCTTTGCCTGCCTCCTGTCGAGTCCCGCCGTGGGCTCTCAGCCGCGCGTTCGGGCGCGGGGGCTGCGCGGTTCTGTTGCGGCCGTCGGTGGGGGAGGCTCGTGTGAGACCCCAGCGCCTTGCCGAGCAGGTGGGCTTCCAGGCTGGGCAGAGACCGAGGGCTCGCCCCCGCTTTAAGGACTTGAGGCTGTGGGAGTTGTGTTTTTCTGGTTTTCCTCTACTTCCTGCACCAAAGCCTTTGATTGCGGTGTAGTTTTCTCCTGTACTTCTGTCTTCCCTTCTTTCCATAATCTGGTTTTTACTAGAGGGGACCTCCTCCAGGCAGAAACTGCCAGTTCTTGAATGTCTGGAAAAGTCCTTGCTCTGCTGTGCAAAGTATTAGTAGGAAAGAGATTACTATTAAAGACCTAGCTAGCTAGCTCTCTTTGTGGGAGGAGAGTGTATTTGTCAGTGTCCTGAGAAGCAGTACTGGTGACGGAAGGGTTGTATTTTCTGGTTTTTACTTGAATGTCTTTCCTGAGTATGGCATGTCATGTGGCTGAGAGTGACAGTGATGTTTCTATATGTCTGGAAAAAAACCCAAGAAGGTCTAGCTGTACACAGTATGTGTCATGGTGTTCTCAAATTTTGACAGTCAATGTTGTCCTCTAAACTGAGAGAATATAAGACCAAAGACTTACTCAGCAACTAGAGCTGTTATTTTCAGGGTGAGTGGCTATCCTGCAGCCCTGATGGATAATCTTTGACTAGTGGAAACTCATAGGCTTGCGAAGTGTCATGGACTCATGAGCTGGTGGAAGTAAGGCATACAAATTCTGTTACTTGCTCCTTAGGGAGAGATGTGGAAACAGCACCATGAAGAGTGCTATTAGAGATTTCTTCCCTGGGTAGAATTAAAAAATGTATCTCAAATATGAGTCATTGGTCATCCAGCTTCTTTAAAGGAGAAAGTCATAGGACAGCACTGGTGTCTGGAATTTGGGCACTATCAGTCTTGCATGGTTAGAAATGTCTTTATGAAAGAGTGGATAAATGGAGGTTAAGGACAATTTAAAATCTGAAATAAAAGAAAAAGCACAGCTCTTTTTCCTTTTGGATCATGAATAATTATTAAAAGGAGCTTAATCTAAGTTTCAGATTGTTAGAGAAAGACATGCATTTGTCAGTACTGGAGGGCTTACTGTAGTTGTAATGAAATTAAAGTATCTGGTCTGTGTTGTACAACTGGAAACTGACAGTTCCTGTTTGACCTTAAAATCTGTCAAATTTAACATTAGACTAGTTAAGGTTTGAAAAAGTAATACAATTTTATTACAGACATATTTGTCATTCTGTCAGTAGCAAAAACTAATAGATAATTCTTGACCTGAAAAGATCATAGGGAAGTTCTGAGCACTGGGTATTCCAGTAAACTTAATTTTAAAAAGATATTAGTGAAACTTTGCTGAACAATTATTACTTACACCGTAATACAAAAACAGTGTCTGTGAATAAGGGAACTTAAAAGTTTCAGAATCCATGAATAGATATGAAAAGTATGATTAACTGAATCTGTGAAGACTTTTTACTGTGGATCTCTACTAGTTTTCAGACTTTTGTACAGATTAATTTCTCCATCATTAACATCACTTCATTTGTCATGAAGACACCGTCTTTAACTGCCCAAGGCAAATGTCTTAAATAATATGCTGCTTTCTAGGGTTTCTGTTTCTGATTTGTAGCTTAAGTAATTTTAGAAGGAACAGTTATCGGTGGTTGCTGATGTCTATGAAGTTCTGTAGTGGCAGCCACAGAACAGTAGAGTCTAATGGATTTATTCAGTATTGCTGTGAGGCGCAGGATTGACAGCTTTCATAGCCCACTTTTTTGTGGGCTATGAAAGACAGCAGCATACTATTTTCTGGAAAAATGAGAAAGGCTGAGAAACCTCCTTTGAAATGGTACTATTATCTGCCACCTTTTGAAAGGTAAAAGGGTAGTGCTTAGGACAGCAAAATGCCAAAAATTGTTGGATATGGAAATAAAATTTGTAGGTTGGTTTTTTTTTTGTAAGAAACTTTAAAGTGAAGTATTGCTTGAAGGGATGGACTAGGGTGGGAATGCCAAATTAAAAGTCTGAGAAGCAAGTTCATGAAGTGCTTACTGCATGAACATTTTATATTCTTCACAGGTGGCATGAAACATCCTGTTTGTAAGCATACACATGAGGAATGCTCTTGGCACACCTTGATAAGTTACTTTGGCCTAAACATCGATTGCTTCTTGTAAAAACCTGTAAGTAAAATAGATGTAATTTGATTTGAGATTGCTTTGATGCGTTGCTTTCTGGTCAGTTAGCATCATCTGCCTCTAAAAGGAAAAGTGAGTATCAGTTACCTTATTTTGTAAAATGGGCAAATCTTTGGTTACATTAACTGACACTGTAACAACAGTTGACAAAGACTGTAAAAGCTGAATCAATTACTGTGTTTTACAGAAATGGCAGCTCAGAAAAGGAAGTCTGTGTTAGTAGAGCCTTCTGCTAAACGTCCAAAGCTGGACAAGAACAGTAAACCATCAGTGAAGAAGGAAAAAGAGGTGTCAGATACAAAACATGTCTCAAATAAGTCAAAGCCTAATCAGCGTGCAGTGCAGGAGAAAACTGTACTCAAAACCTCTGCCACATCAAACAGGTCAGTGACAAAAAAATAAGTAATTGTTGTTCTAGGTTATCTTTATAGATTAAATTAGTGCAAAAACAATCTAAGCAGAACGAATTTGAGTTAAAGATACAGCTAAATAGTTACATAGTACTAGTGGGAAGATCAGCCTTATATGTATAGCCTACATATATTTGTATGTATATGTACGATATTAAGTATGGTATCTGCTACATGGTCTTTCTCTGGCACCATGTTAGTGTCTTGAAATCCAGAAAGACTTCCTCCAAAAAAGTTTCTGAAGTGAAAATAAATCTAATACTATATAAGCTAATACTTCATTTGAAAGCCACAAGTGTCAACAATTAAAAACTGCTAGAGATGTTAAAAAGCATTCGCCTGGAGTTCATAGTTCAGTCTTGCCACGCATAAAAAATATTAAGTATTACACTTAAGAGTAACCTGGTGGAAGTGAAGTCTTTTTAGAGTGATTCTAGAGAAAATTCTTTTAGAAGTATTGAGGGTGTAAGATCTAGTGTTTTAAAAAAGAAAAGGAAAAAAAAAAAAAAGAGACAGAGCTTAGCAGGAATGAGAAAAGTGTTATGACAAATTCTACTTTCTGGATGCTGAAAAAATAATTATTTGAATCTTTCAGTGACAACACCAATGAACCTGAAGTAGGAATGCGCATGACTACAAGATCATCAGGATTCAACTTGAATAATAAAACAATACCTGACAAAAAAGTCCAACAGCAGCCTAAGTCTACAAAAAATAAGGAGGTATGCCAGAAAAAATCTGTGCAAGAAATTCCTAAGTCAAAATGCATAATTGCGCCAAATGAGCCAGTAATGAGGAGATCACAGAGACTGCAGCAGTTAACAAATGTACATGTACCAGCAAGATCCCTGCGCAACAGAGAAGTTAAAGAAGAAAAAGCTTTGGAAGTTAAGCAAAGTAGCCAGGCAAAAAGACACACTCACAGTGCTGCAGCAAAAGTACTTAAATCTGCTGGGGAGAAAACGGAACAGACAACGACAAAAACAAAGCCAAACAATACAAGTAAGGATAAAGAAATACGTGTGGAAGTGACTAGCTCTCTGAAGGAGAAAAAATGTAAAGCAGACAGTAAAAATGATAATTCCAGCAGCTTTCAACACAGCCTTCAGGGGTCATCGTTATGTCCTGGTGAGAGTCTTCAGGAAGTTAAGAAAGACCAAGCGGGCCCTGTATCTCCTATTCCCAGCAACACAAAGAAAGTAGAAACAGATTCTCTTAAGCCAAATTCTAAGACAGTAACTAAGGAAAAACAACAAATGCATCAGAACATAAAAAACAGTACAAAACCAAAAAAGATTTCACAGCCACCTGCAAGTGAAACAAATGTGGCTGATCAACCAGAGAATGATGCGAAATCCAAAAGGGTAAGCATCCTTGAACTTTGTGAAGAAATCGCAGGTGAGATTGAGTCAGATACTGTAGAGGTGAAAAAAGATTCCCCTAATACAGAGTATAGCAAAACAGAAGAAAAGCATGCCGACGTACAGTTTCAACAAAGCGAAATGCTTACTCAGAAAGAACCTAGTCAGAGTACTCAGTGCAAACGTTTTTTCCCTAGCAAAAAAGGAATGCCTGTCAAATGCACTCTGAATGGTAGAAATAACTCCTCAAATAAAAACTCTAAATGGACCAAAATTAAATTACTGAAAGCTAGTAACATGAAGCAAAGTAACTTAAATTCTGCAAATGCCCCCAAGCTTTCTTTGTTGAAAGATTACCCTGAAGTTTCAGAGGCAAGTCAAACAGCTACAGAAGCAGAGCTTTCTAAGGTGCAAGGCAAGCTGTCAATAACAAGACTGTCTGAGAATGAAAGTGCAACTTGTGTGCAGGAGAAACCAGATCCTTCATCTGAAACAGCTGGAGCTAAAGAAGTGATATTAGAAATAAAACAGCCCACAAAGAGAGGTGCAGAAAATGGTTTGTTGCGTAATTTGACAAAACATTTATGTGAGCCAAGATCAGATGAGGTAAGTAATTTTAATCATGGTGTATAGTGGGAGGGTGTTCTAAATCTGTTCTGTTTTCTGAGAAAGCCATGCTCGGAAAGTTTGTTTTAACAATGACTTTATTTTACAGTAACTTAAAATGTGTTAAAAATCCTTTACTGGTGTGTTGTCATAGACGGGGTGATAGGAAGCTGAAAAATGAATCTGTTCCACCCTCCTAGGTTCTGTAGTTAAGGAAATGTTGATCAACAAAATTTCCTGCTGGAGCTGGAGGTTGTACAGATTCATATGGACACTTTGTGATGACTTGAGCTTGTATAGCTGTTCTGTTCTGAAAAGGTGTATGAAAAGAAGTGAGAGGGAAAAATACGTTCTCTACCTGAATAAGCTTCTATTAAAATTTAAGATTTTAAGGGCAAAAGTGTTCTGTAGGAAGTATTTTACAAGCTTAGATATAAAACGAAAAAGATTTTTTGCAAAATTAATACTGCAAACTTCAGTATGGACTAGCTAATCAGTTGCATTTTGTTTCCTTGAAGTAACGTAGCAAACGGAAAACTCGTGGTGTATTCAAGATGATAATACTTAGTTAAGTCAGTGATTTTGTTGATAGGTTAGAGGCATTAAATAGTTCAGTTTTTTTATTTAATGTTTTCTGTTTTGTTTAGAACTTCCGATTACAGTTGGAATCAAGTCCAGAAAATTCTCCAGTGAAGTATGTTACAGCTCCTAAACCACCAAAACAACTAAAAAAAGAACCTGGAGAAAGTGAACCTCAAGGTAACTATATGTACTACTGATTTTTCCTTTTCTTCTGACCAGTTACATGGGAAGCATAAGTCTTCCTTTCAGAGGAGTGTTTCACAGAATAAGGTCCAGTTGGTGCAGAACTAAACTTCTGGCATTGGAACCGTTCACCAGGGGTTCTGTATTTCTTTGCGTGTCACACCCATGGTCGCTTTAGTAACAATGAATGTCCTTTTATCTCTGGGCTGTGTAGTGGGAGAGAGAGGTGTCTGTTTATCTACCTACTCTGCTTTTAGTGCATCTTTGTGCCTTATGCATTAATATTTTAATGCTTAAATATGCTCCATTTGAGTAGAAGTGACAAATTTTAAAAAATGCAACCAACCAACCAGAAAAAACCCCAACCAAATAATTTCCTTTTCCGTGTAGTAAAGTAGTAAAACTTCCATATTTCAGTTGGGTTCTTCTCTTAGATTGGTTTCTGTTAAGGATTCTCTGTTGGTTACTACTTCCTTTGAATAAGTTTCTGCAGTTCTTTCTCCTAAGTAGTTCTACTTGATCTTGACCAAATTATTAATTACATAACCACTCTCCTGTTTTTATTTCATAGTCTTAATTTATCAGCCTGTGAATGCAATTTGTCAAACCTTATGATGAGTGTGATGCAAATATTTTGACTGAAGTACATTTGTCTAAGAAATATTGTTGATGGATCGCTAACATATCTCTTCATTAACTTCCCTCTTGATATTTCATCCTTTTGCTTTTGGATTTTGGTTTGTTGGGGTTTTTGGTTTGACTTTTGTTCTGCCTTTTTAAATCTGAACCTGCTTTTGGGTGCACTGTTTAACTATTTAGCTTTACTAAATAGTTCTTTTTCCATGCCATTGTATGGTACTTTTGAAGGGCAAGATACTCTTAATTGTACTGTTAGAGAATGTAAAAACCACTTATTTCGTTTGCTATTCTTGGTTGTTTTTTTTCCTTAAGTGTTACAGAACACACCTTGGATAGGGGCATACTATACATTTATGATTCTAATGCTGTACATAGAGCTATTTGTATGGGTGTCAGTATAAACAGATTTAAACTCCTGTGTGGTTTCACTTGTTTAGCTGCTGGCAAACTGCTATGCAGAACTGCTGTGGAAATATTGAAGAAAATTGCCTATTTTTTTTACGTATATATGGAGGAACATCTGAATACTGCCTCAGGGTTGGATCTTTTTTTATTGGCCATGAACAGATTGCAAAATGGTCTTGAATATGTTTTTGCAAATCACTATTTGTGTAGCTCAAATTTCCTTTGCAACCTAAAACTTTATAATGAAGTTAAAAATCTTTGATTAATTGTAGGTTTGGCTCCCAAGCAGTTGACGCAAACTTCATTTACAAATCAAACTTCTGAAACTGAGAACAGGTATAGTATTTCATACACTACAAAATTACGGTAACCTTCCTTAGAGGTATGAGAGGTTTTATTATGCAACTAACTGTTCTGTTGTGTCCCAGACTTGACTTTCAGTTTCAAATAAGTGACTTGTCCTTTATAAAAATAGACTTTCATTTTACCCAGTTATTAAGGGATGTTTTTATTATGTTAAGAAAATTATTAAGCAATATATTTGTAACTGCACATTTATTTTAAGAAGTAGAATTTAACCGAGTTGGAAAGCATATTTAATGGTCTCTGGCTCAAATCAGATGATAACCAGAGGGTATAGGAAGGGTTTGCCACGTGATTTTCACTTACAGAATTATTTTGCTTATTTCTGGAAGAGTTTTCTAATCCTTAAGTTATGGGAGGGTTGTGTATATGAAATCTTTAATTTGGGATTGTTTTGTAATTGCTGTTAAGATGAAGGTGTCAACAAGCCATATAAAAAAAATTGTTCTTACTGCTGACTAAATTTTTCTTACTACTAACAGTTCAAGTTTATGTTTTATCCTTGATCGTGTTAACTATTGTAGTTTTTGAACAGTTCTGACATAGTCTGGTTTTAGCCAATTAGAAGCTGAAGAGAGTAATTTCTCTGTACTTGGTCCTTTGAACAGCAACATAGTTGGCACAGTGGTTAGTATATTGATACCATTCTCTATATCCATAAAGGAGACAAGAAGAAATGGGCAGTTTGTTTTCAGTACATCTGTTTGAGGCCAGATTAACAATTCTAATTAACCATCCTTTTGTATATGTTGAAAACCTGCTGCTATGGAATTTCACAGAAAATGGGTGGTAAGGTAGATGTAAAACTAGTTAAATTAGTATTTTTAGATTTTTCAATTAATATTACAACAACTTTGATTTTTTTTTTTCACACGTTTATTCTCGACTGTCTTAACAGCTTTATGGGTATCTAGTCAAGTTTATTAACTTTATTAGCTGAACAAGTCCGTATTGCTTTACCATTATTTGGATATATATTTTTCTTGTGAGAGCTTTCTTACCCTGCTTTCCGTACAGTATCCAAGATTTAAGCCATTGTTCTTTCTGTATTATTCCTGCCATAACATAGAGTAGTGTTCGTATCTATAGCATAGCTCTTTAGGGCTTTGTAAGGAAAGATTTGAGTGGGAAAAAACAAACCTTAAAGTAGCTACTTAATGCAAATTTTGGGGCACATGATAGGAATAAAAAAATTTGTCAGACATTTTCAAAATGTTCTGATATAGCACAAAAAAATGCTCTTTTAAAAATGTCTGGCAAGAATTTTTATTTTTGAAAAAGCTCACTGAGTTAACTGGCTACATGTACTACAGCAGCTGCTACAATTAAGTGTTTGACCCTATAGTCTTAGTTTGCTTAGAAACAGAAAATATGTAAATACCTAGTTAAAGTACAAGTATTTTTGTGTGTGTTTTGCTTTGGCGATCACCACAAGTTTTATCCAAACCTGGAATTAATGTTGTTTTTCCTCTGAATATAGTGTTCATAGAATAACTTTGCTGTTGATGTATTATAGTACTTTCTAGTGTTCCTTTCAGTCATGACGAGGGGAAGCTTAAACTGAATGAGAGAGATTCCAGTGATACCCATCCATTTATTCCTCAGATCCTGTTCTCCCTCCTTTGACTGACAGACATTAGAAGAGAATAAGTTCGAATTGAATTTGAGAGATTTACAACATCTGGTTTATGTTGCCCACTTATATTTGTGGGAATATTTAAATGGTCTGCTCTAGCAGACTAATGTATGATACCTAAAACTAGAAACCTTAACCTTACGTAGGAAATACATAGCGTTAGGCACCATCAGTCATGCTCTGAAGGTGCTTCAGTTAAATGCTTGTGTGAATGGTTGTGACTAACCTACCCCACTTGCTTATAATTTTTTTTTTTAAGGAAGAAAAATAATCTTGTAATTAGGCTACTCACAAACTGTATTTTTTGGTTAATCCTTTTATTTCCTTATTTTTCCATTTGAATTAGAAATTAAAATATATAGGACTGTGTTTTGGGTAATTAACTTAGATTTGCATCTTGTTAAAGTTTAGTTATACTATTCACAATGGCTTTGAGTACATAGGATGACATGTATAATCAGTCCCTTTTTTAACATTAAATATATTTCTATTTCAAGGGTTCCATTGTCAAATCCTTCATTAGCATCAAAATGCAGTAATTTCCTACCATCTGAGGAACATATTCAGAAGCTAAAAGAAGCAGGAAAAGATGGTGATAAGCAGATGATTATAGTAAGTAATACCCTTTTAGTAAGGCTTATAGCTTCCGAATAAATTACTTTTGAATTTGGAGTGCTGTGTTTTTATGAACTTGTCTAAAAATCATTACTTATACATACTACTGTTACCATTGTAAATGATTTGTGAAAGCAGAACCTGTACTAGATTATCATTCAATGTTGATGGAAAAACGGAGACAGACAGACTTAATGTTTAAAGCTGATTCTTGTTAAAAGAAATCTCTGCATTTTTTTAATAGAATGGCTATTAGGTAAAAATCCAGTTGTTTTAGGGAGAATGAATTTGCCTTTATGTGCAAAATCTCAGTTTCTTAACATTTCAGAATTATAGGGGGAGGTGCATCTGGCAGATTGTGTACAAAATTAATGTCAACCAATTTATTCCTGCATCATTCAAATGTCCATTGTTCTGAGACAAACTTCCAAGATTTTCCTGTGGATGCACTCATTTTCACCATAATATTTAAGCAGCAATACTAATTTGGTTATTTGTTCTTACCCTTTTTGCTATTAGCTACCAAATGCAGGTGTGTCTTTTAAAACAAGAAAATGCAAAATGAGAAGAAAGAGTGACACACAGTCCCTTCACTGTCTTGTAGAATCACACAGCTTGATAGTGAAACAGTTGCAAGGTTTTGGTTGTGTTTCGTTTTGTGGTTTTGATAATCCATACATCAGATAATCCTTGAGAAGTGAAAGGCTGGAGTTAGGAAGCTAGATGGAGAGGAATCCAGGCCGTTAGGAAGGAGGACTCTGTAGTAACCTTACAAAATTACCCTTTCACGTATGTAACTGGTGGTCTTGCTAAATTGCAATTTTTTTCAGGTATGTATGGATTATACACATGAAAATATTAACTAAAATGGAACCAGGCACATTCTAAATGCTCTTATATCTATACTGAAATATTTCAAAATCAGAGCTTCTGAAAACTCAATTGATAAACATATCCGTGATTTGCCTAAAGTGATACAAATCTAGGCACTTGAATGCCCAGTCACAGTGATAAATAAACTGTATCTAACAGTTAAGAAATATTTCAGCTATTGCTTCTTTGAAGCTTAATTTATCAACAGATCTAAAATGCATGATTGAATATCTTAACTGTATTAAAAGGACTGTAAGAACATTCCTTTCCATTTCAGTAAAACTAACTTAATTTTTGCTCATACGGTAGTAGAACTTGAGTGAAGAGTTGCTAGGATCTTCAACAAGAAATACATAACTTTCTGCTTAGCTACTGAAGGGAGGTTGTGTAGCTTTCCTCTACAGTATTCGTACAGAGAGGTTTTTTGCAACTTACTGTGCTGGTAGTGTTCTTGTTTTCAGCCCAGATTAGGAGAGTACTATTTTTTCCCTAGGTATTCAACAGTAAAAGTTTTAAGTTATATACCTAGCAAAAGTTTAGAATATAAAGAATGGGTTGTCAGTGAAGAACACCAGGGAAAATGGGAGAGACCTACTTTCTTGTTTTCTGCGTGTATTTCTGGAAAATGCAAGTGAGCACTGTATTTAAATTTTAAATGTGAAAGTAACAGTTTCATAATATCTAATATTTTTCAGCACTTCATACAAATCTAATTCACTTTGATTTCATTGAGTTCAGAGCAGGCTTTTTATTATGTTGAAAGGGCAATTTGGTAATGCCTGTAGTTCACTTTACCAAGAAAGCATTAGGTAAGGTATTGCTCTGTTGTTCTTTTACCTAGGGGAAAACTGCTTTTAGCATTGTCAAAACATATAGAGGAACCCAATAGTCGTTAAGCCATTTTATAAAATACTATCGTTGACATGAGTTAGTGTGGAAACATGGCATAGGTATGTCTAGAGTAGTTTGTGCTAGCATCTGGAGGGGAAAAATCACTAAATTGACTTCTAAAGTACCAGGCTTTGCTCATACAAATACTCAAGTGATTGGGGATTAAATGCATGTAATAAAATAAGGTACATTTTGTAATTAATAGTTTTGTTTGCAAAACCATGGTGAGTTTCTTAAATGTGGATTCTGAATGGCTGGACTTTTTTTTTTTTTTCTAATACATTAGTAAATATTTTCAAAGGTGTTTATGTACTTGTGTAATGATCCTCTGAGAATAGAGAAGATCAATTTGTTTTAAAAGCTGTTCAGGTTGAAATTTCTGCTATACAGAGAGCAGTCTTGTTACACACAGTCAAATCACTTAAATTAGCATTTATAGTGTCTGTAAAAAATTTTATAGTTAATAGCTAGAAATAATTTTTATTTCAAGTTTCTATCTCATTGTATTAAGAGAAACAGTTTCATTATTCTTCTTTACCTTGAGCAAAGTTGGGAAGTCATGTTTTTATTCTTAGCAAGGAACACTTAACCTGCACTTTCTTACACTTTTTAAAAAAAGTAAATGCCTGAAAGGTGAAATTTTGGGCTCTCTACTGTGAGGTCTCATTCTTTTGGAGATCTGTCAAGCTGGTCCATCTTAATGTATGTACAGAATCCTTTTTTTCTTTTTGTAACTGAAGCAGAAAAATGAGTTGGGCTTAGTCTGACTTGCCACGTGATACACTGTCTTCATTGCACTGTTTTTTTCTATTGAATTTTCCTAGTCTTTTGTATTTAAGTTTGACATCTGTCCTTTTAATTATCTTTCCATATCTGTGGCTCAGAATCTGATATGTTAGAATATCATCTGTGTGTTCTTATCTTTTTGTTTCCTGAGCTGTATTTACAGAGGTGTTATGGTAAAACTAGTCTTTGTTTTCCGCAATATGCTTTTTTCTTTATAATTAATCCTTAAAAATGTATCTTACCTTCCTTCTTGTCCCATATGATTCCTGTAATGAATAGATTAATTTTCTATTTTTCTTGAGTAGTATAATCTTTAACAAGCTTTAAGGCTATTTGGCTGTAACAGAAGTAAAATAATACAATTTCCATTGTATTTCCATTTGTACATTTTCCATTTGAAGAAGAAATACTTAGTGGCTGTACTTTTGCATTCTCAGTTCTCTTTCTTGGTACACATCATGTAGTTACCTGAGCAGCTTTCAAACATGAAATTATCCTCATTTTGTAGAGGTACAGCTAGGACAGAAGATGAGTTAGTTCTGTTTTCTTCAGACTTGCTTGCTGTCACACATCTTAAAAAGCAAGTGTCTTTAGAGTATAGAACTTCAGCTGAAAACAGCGAGGAATTTAATGTTGCATCAAATTTTGTAAAACAAACAGTGACAGAAGACAGTGGTGTTCAAAGTGATGTGCAAAGATTTAGGTTCAGACCAAGGAGAGTATGATCTGCTTTTCTGGAGGAAAGAAATTAAGGCTGAAGCTAAAAATATGTTCCAAATCCATGACCTGGTGTTGAGAGAAGTGGTCTGTTCTGAGTATTTGTGAACTGTACCCTCTTACACTTCATTTGCATGTTCAGTTGATAGGTTGACAGGTTACATGAAGCTCCATATTGGAAATTTATTATTATAGAGTATTGCACTACAATTGTTCTTTACTTTCTAAGTACTTAAATCTGATGTGCAAATACAGGAACTTGAATATGGAATCATCTGTTTCTTTGCTTCTGAAAATGTAAAGAAATACAAACGTGCGAAGCATATGTTTTCAATTTTCATAAAATGAGATGCTTTACATCCAAGACAAGGAAAGCCAGTTGTTTGCTTCTTGTAAAAATTCTGCTTGCCTGCCAGGTCTAGGACAAAATTTTGAACATAAGAATAGGAATTTTTAGAAGCATAAATGCTACTAAGGAATGTTCTAAATAACGATCTATGAGGTACAGGGATACTTCTTCAATTTTATGCCATTAAGGAGACATGTTCCTTTCAAAATTAAGCTAGTCTTTTGAAAATGACACTCGTCAATCTTAGGAAAGAACATGTAAAAAGAATGAACAGTGAAAACAAATTACTGAAGTGATAAAAAGATGGTATAGAGTTACAGAGACTTTTCTGTGAGATCTGAGTTAATGCCTGGGTGCAAGCAAACATGATTAAGCATAGATCATCTTTATAAGTATCAGCAAATGCATGGATCAGGATCGCTTCATGGAAGATGTGCAATTCTGAGGCTTGAATTGGTGCTGTATGTGAAAGTGATGTCCACGCTAATGCAGTTTACACATTTGGATATCATACTTGAAATTTTCCTTACATATATTTTGGTTAAACTTAAACATAGTTTCCCATTTGACTGAAATAGGTAATATATGAAATAAATACTTTTGATTTAAACTGAAAACACAATCCTCAATGGAAATAGTAAGTGTAAAAGTGATTTCTTATGAGCCTAAAGAAAGTTGCATAGCTATGATTTAAAGTTGTTGTTTTCTTCCCTAAACTGGTATAGTCCGGTTGGCAATTTCTCTGAAAAATTGCAGAATGGCTTTTGGGCAATCTTTTGTTGTTCACATTAGTTAAGTACTGCCTCTTTTCTTTTCTGTAATCCCAGTAAAAACAAGGCAGTGGTTACTGCATAAGTGACTGGGGAGGGAGTTTTTGGTAGTTGAGAGCAGTCACTCTGCCTTTCTTCCCACACAGATCTTACCCTTTGGGATAACTCTGCTCTTAGGGGGGGTAGGAATGGCCATCCTTTCTTATTACTACTCCTTCCCATTTCTAATTCACTGCAGCAACCCAGCTTTGTCTAGCACATGCAGGTGGGTTGTGTTTGGTGTCCTTTGTCCTGAAGGTAAGAATGTTTTGTAAGGTTAGCTGGGGGCCTGATACAGGAATTCAGGCACCAGGGCTACTAACATCGTGTCATGGGTTAACCCTGGCAGGCTGCTAAGCACCATGTAGCTGCTTGCTCGCACCCCCCAAGAAAGGTGGGGGAGAAAACTCGTGGGTTGAGATAAGGACAGTTCAATAGATAAGGCAAAAGCTGTGAACGCAAGTAAAGCAAACCCAGGAATTAATTCACTGCTTCCCATCGGCTTGCAGGTGTTTAGCCATCTCCAGGAAAGCAGGGCTCCCTCATGTTTAACGATTGAGAAGACAAATGCCATAACTTCAAACGTCCTCCCTTTCCTCCCTCTTCCCCCAGCTTTTATTGCTCAGCAGGACACTGTATGGTATGGTCAGTCGGGGTCAGCTGTCCCAGCTATGTCCCCTCCCAACTTGTTGTGCACCGCCAGCCTACTTGCTGGCACAGCAGTGTGAGGAACAGAAAAGGCCTTGATGCTGTGTAAGCAGTTTGCTGCAATAGGTAAATCATCGCCATGTTACCAATTCTGTTTTGGTCACAAATCTAGAACACAGCACTAGAGCAGCCGCTGTGAAGGAAGTTAATCTTAGCCCAGCCAAAACCAGTACACATTGGAACACTCTCTAATATTCTTGAATAATGTTTATATATGGGTTGCGAGCGGATGAGTTGTCCATTGTAAGTACTGTGCAGATTTGGGTTTTAACTTTGTATTTTTTTCATATTGCTTCAGCTAATGACAAGTGAGGGAGGATATCATTTCATGATGGATAATGACCCTCCCATTTTCATTTTGCAAATATGTTAAATAAAATTAGATACATTGCAGTTCTGAAAGGTTCAAGTTGAATTGATGTTCTGTGGCTAAAATAGCATTTCAGAAAGGTGGGTACTGGTGATGGGTTTTTTTTGGTTTTGTTCTTTTTTGTTGTGGTGGTTTGGTTTCTTTTTGTTAAATTCCACAGCCTTCAAAATAAATTGAAACTTGTTTCTGAGTTGGGTCATGTCTTCTGATCCTCCTGGTCAGCAAGGGGATCTACCCATCAGCTTCAGTCTTGAATGCATCTTTCGCTGAAATAGCATTCTTTGACCTTTTCATTTTCTATGGAGAGCCCAAAAATCTTTGTGTTGTTCCTTCCTGCTCTTCTTGTATTTCCTTTCCAGCCTGGCTGTTTCTATGGCTGGGTTTTATTCTTTGTTTGGTGAAAAGAGGAAAAAATAATCTTCCTCCAACTAACACTAGGTAATCAAGAAGGAGGTGACCTAATCTGTGCCTGAAGAGAAAAGAGGAAAAAAAAAATAAAATAAAGGGCCCCTTTTCATCTCCTACAGAGGCACCAAATGCCTTTTTTGCTTGCAGGGCTCCTTATTCCACATATGGAGGATCAGCAGACATGCACCTTCTCAAAGAAGATATTGGTAAGACTTTTCTTTCTGTCTAACACGAGAGTTAAGAAACCCTTCTGGAGATTAAGGCAACATTGTTGCAGTTCAATTACAGTTAGCTGTGAAACAGTGGATTTCCTGTATCTTGTGCTTGTATTAATGAGGATTGCCTGAGATGTCTGGGAATGCTTAATTGCCATCTATGCGTGTAGAATTTGCTTAGGAAATAAAAGTATCCTTGCTTTTTGTTGTTATCTTTTAGAAAATTGAGTTTTAAATAGAGTAACACATTTTTCTGCCTGCAACCCCATGCTTTCTTAAATACTGCTGTGAAAAATGTTTCTGTTAAGTTCTGAGAGTCAGGTTTTCTAGTTGTGACAAGTTGATGGTTTATTCTCCAGTACGCACTATCTGATGTTTGCTGAGAAGATTTCCACCCCTCCAAAATCCCAGTTCTAAGTGTTTATTTACTGTTACATGTGGTGCACAAGGTGTTCTTGGCTCTGTTTGTTTGTTTGTTCCTCCCTCCCCATTAGGAAGGACTGGCAACCTTTAATGCAACATTATTGTTTGGGAATACTTTTTCCCTCTTGATGCATGCCCTTTCCACTTTTGCTTATGCAGTGACATCAGGTTAAAAATAGTCAGATTCTGTAGATATTTTGTTAAATAACAGAAAAGTATTCTTCATAATTCCTGACATTATTTTGCATGTACAGTTTTTTTTGTTGTAGTCTGCATTGGATTTACAAAGCTGCCTTTTTTGTTTGTTTGTTTGAAGCATTATGTCCTGTGGTGTGGCTTTGAAATAGCCTTTTTGTGTAACTGAAGTACTGTTTTCTTTACTGCCCTCAGGATACTGTGAAGTATTTGCTAAGAAGTATAGTCAGCATTTGTTAGGACTACAGACAAAAGATTGTTTTAGATACTGCAATGTGTTTTTTCTGGTAATTCACCTAACGTTTTTAATATTAGCCTCTTTGTGTAGCCCGTTGGTACAACTGAATGCATGTAAAAATAATATCAGTGAAATCCTCAAAAAAACCCCACCAGACAATACACACACACCCCCAACCCAAACCCACTGACACCAGCAACATCCAAGAAAGTCAGACTGTAAAATACAATATGGCAGTACTATTCCAGGGAAATAATCTGTTCCTGAAGACTTGCAAAACAGCATGTGTATTTACAAGGCAAGATAGTGTGAGTTAAGGAGCCTGAAAACTTTGAGAATATCTTTGCCCCGTATTTTTTGATGACTTCCTACTAGCTAGGCTTTTTTTTGGCTTGAGATTTTTCGGTAGTGGACTAAAAGATACTTTAGGTTAAAGATCTTTAGCTTCTTGATCATTTGAACAGAAATTGTTTCGTTAGACTTACTGCAGTACTGATACGTGCAAAGTATTTTAAGAGTTGCTTTTTGTGGCTGACTTCCTAATTTACGTGTCTTATTTTTGAAGTATGTTCCAGCATCAAAGTAGACTTCACTTATCCTACCCTAGATGCAGGGGATATGTTCTCCATCTTCAAGATAGGAATTACTAAATCTGGTTAAATTGGTTCATCTTAAGATAATTGCCATACAACATTGTTCCCGCTGAGCTGCCTTTTTTCATCTTCCAAGTGTAAATCCTTGAAATGCAGTGTATTTGGTGGCCAAATAGGTACTTTGTTTCGAACTATATTGCTGCGTTAAAGGAAGTCTACAGGTAAAGTAAAATGTGTTGGATTCAATTTTTATGCCTTTAGAAACCTCATCTTATTCAGACTTCGCAAATCTAACCTCAGGGTTCACCTTTTCCTTTTTCTTTCAGAAAATTAATGTTCTCCTATTTCTCCTTCTGTATACAGGAAGAATGTATAAATTGATGTACCGTTAAAGCAGGGACTTTTCAGATTCAACTTCCTTCTGTTGGCCTGTAGCCTCTTCTTGGGAAGAAACCGATACCTACATTTTAGATTTCACTAATGACTGCTTGAAATAAGTTGCTGTTGTGCGGAGAACTGAGCTGTCATCTAGCTCTTAGATGTACTTAAACATATCTTTAAAGATGGAAGGAGTAGGAAATTATTCATAAACACTTGCTGTGTTGAAAAATGCTTCTTCCGTAAAGTAGGCTTTTTTACTATGAATATTTTCAGCTCTTAGAAAACAAAATTAAGTTCAGGTGATCTGTTTTCCTGCAAATTGTGTGCTTTCAATCTGTGCATACAGATCAATTTCCTCTTAAAAAACACTCTCAAGTCTTCTTTTTCTCATATAATATTCCCATTTTAGAGTATAAAATAACTTTTTGTTTCTCTATTACTTGTGATATATGTTAAAATAGATTAAAAGTGACATTTATTGCTGCTTATATAAACTCTTGTTTGCAAATGTAGTTAAAGAAAAAAAATGTACTTGAGCATTAAGCCATAATTTAAAACATGCCTTTTTGGCTAGAGAGGCTTCAATCTAACTGGCATTCTTTTGCTCTTTGCAGAAGGCACCCCCTGCACTTGATACTTCACTCTTTATTAGCCACTGACTCCTTAATCTGAGCATACTTCCAAATTAATAACAGTGTTTTAATGAATAAATAGCAAAGCAATAGGTCCTGAGTAGTGCCCTTATTTTGGTAATGGTTGGTTATGGAGTAGGAAGATAACCTAAAGGGTCGTGAGTAAAATGGTATGATCTTCCATTTGTACTGTAGCTGCTATCCAGTGTCTGAAAAATAAGTTATGAACCCTGTGCAATTAAGATAGCATGTCAAACATCATAGTTAGCCTCTGTTTTTATAGTATGCTTCCAGATGTTCAGGAAGGTGGCTCACCTTTGGCCCACCTCAGAGCAACTCACAACCAAAAGACAGACAGCATCAGAACTGTAGGGAAAGCCAAATAGTGTGGGGCTGGATGTGGGAATTTTCTTTGTGAAAGATGATAATATTTACTGCAAATAGGGTAATGAAGGAAGAATTCTCTGTTCTTTGTATTTCATAAAATAAAAGTAATTTGTTCAAAACTAATAGGAGTGGAGCTAATTTTAAAGGTAGAGTTTGTTCTGTGATTGATGCCTGTGCCTTCTGAGGCTGGGTTTTTGAAAGGTGGAATTCTAAATTCTGTACTTGTTCTTTCTCCTTTTTCACTCCATTGTAGCCTCTGTGCTGAGTTTCCAGAAGATAAAGTTTTAAAAGGCATGGCTGATTAGATGAAAGTCCTGTTGAATTGTATTTACTGTGCTTGCAATTGACAAATACTTTTTTTTTTTTTTTAAATAGGATGCAGGACAGAAGAGATTTGGTGCTATTTCCTGTAATATTTGTGGAATGCTTTACACTGCGTCAAATCCAGAGGATGAAACCCAGCATCTGCTATTTCATAACCAGTTCATAAGTGCTGTAAAATATGTGGTAAGAAAACCTTACATTTTTAAAGACTTAAGTGTTATTTTTTATTTGCTGTGTAGTAATTGCAATTCATATCACATTAAGTCATGTTTTAATAGGTTAGTATCACAGTAGGCCATAAATAATCCACTTTGGGAAATAAATGTTTTTAAGAGCTGTGGTAGACAGGTTATATGTAATGTATAAAATATTTAATAGGATAATGGTGTTTCATTGCCATTGTATTCTTTCTGTTACAATTCCCCAATCTTGGGGGGTGGGGGGGAGGTGAGGGTGGTGACAGGAAAATAAAGGAATGTCACTGTTGTGAAAGTGCTAAATACAGGTTTCAGTCCAAATGGTGTTTGCAGTGGTTGGCTTAATAGTCAGATAAAGAGCTGATTGTACTGGTTTTGTAATTGTGTAATCTTAGATGACTTCTAAATTACCTTTTCCTAGTTAGGTGTACTTTGAAGAGAGACTGCCTAGGAATCCAGCTGATACAACTTCATAGTATATTGAAACTTTTCTGAATTCATAGTGTGATTGTAATCTTTATATTTAAAGTCCAAAGTATTATTCTGTAACTTCATCATATGTTGTGTATTTGAGTAGATCTCTCATTAAAACTCAGATTTGAAAAATTTTGTACAATTTAAGGTATATTGTAAAATCAGCTACTTTACAAACTAGCTGATATTACAAGACTTACAGGAAATACCTGTTCACATGTCTGAAATCCAGAATAGAATCCACAAAGTCTGTTTTCTTTATCACACATGTTACCTTCAGTACTCTACACTCGAGTAGATAAGACCTCCAGGATAACTGAACTGAGGCCACCAATTCATTTCATGTAGGTACCAAATGGCTGTTGGGCTACTTTTAAGTCTCAAGCTCAATTTTATCCCACTGTTTACAAATATAAAGATATATCTTCACAGCTAAAGTGTTTGAAACTATCTGGTAAATAGTTCTGGTGTTTGTTCTGTTCTTGGTCAGTTTTTGCTGAATAATCCAGGCATCTTGAAAGATCTCTTTTGATACACGTTAGATACTGTATAGGGTGAGACTGGGCAGGAAGTGTGATGGAACGCAGTACGTTATTATGGCAGTATATAATATGTTTCCCCATTTTATTCCTTTCTGTGTGTGGTCATCATCCCCCAAGTACTTTCAGATCTTGAATGTTGCCAAAGATGTAAACATAATTTACAGAAGATGGTGTTGGTTCTTTTGGACAGGAGCTGGCAGATGAGTTCAATATTTAAAGCTGCTGTGTTCACATAGGTAGGAAGCCGCAGTGAAGTTTAAATATTTTGGAAGTTGAAAGAGCTGAAATTTCTCACTTGTATCTATGTCTCAAGTAACAACATGCTTAACATAAAAGTGAAAGTTATTAAAGTTATGATAGTTATTAAAGGCCTTAAACCAGTCATAAATAACTATGTAGAAAGTTGGATATGCTTTTAATTTAGGAAAAACTTACCCTATTGTTTTCTCAGTTGATAGGCATCTTTTTAAAACTTCACACAATATATACTCAAGCAAATTACTTGCATTGTCAGTTCAGTGAGTAAACAGTTTTATCTCTGAAATCTTTTAAGGCTCTAGTTGTGTTTTGTGACATCTAGATGGCTATAGAGTGATGATTTAGATGGTTATTCTGGAGCAGAAACTGTAGAATAAGGTGAAGGAAGGAGTCTTACGAGTCTTTAAGTTCCCCTCTGATTTTTTTTTTCCCCTCATAACAATTTGATTGACACTGTTTCCTGCATGGGTAAGTAACTTTTGCCATGCTAAATAGATAGGTCTTTAACACTAGTCATTTGACCCATAGTTAGTGGTTCATGGTTGATTGTGTTGTGGTAATGTCCATGACAGAAACATCCTTACCTCCTCTTAGAAAATAATTTTAATTTTAGATAAACCTTCTTGCCAGTGAATTAGTACACCAAGTCTCTACTTGTTAATTCTTAGTCATCCAGAAATACCAGAAGAATGATTGCTAGTTATCCTAGTTTTGCTAGGAGGTTTCTAGCGGCGATTGTTGGGAGGATGGCTTGGAGGTGTGATATGCTTAGTTTCTAGATATTTGTATGTAGTTACTGTGTTGAAACTGTAACTACCTTCCTCTCCCTGACAGAAAGTGTTAACTGGACAGTAGCATCATGGGATTAAAAAAATTGTACTAGAGAAGGCCTTTGTAGCTTCTTGGTTAGACTTTCTGGTTCAGGAACATCTGGTCTTGGTGTGTTACTTTATTAGGTCTCCAGATACCCTTTTTAATGTAGTTATTATATTTGGCATGATTGTTGATTTGGAAGCTGTTCTAAGGTATCTTAGAAACATTTTTCATTCTCTTGTCATTCACATTCTTTATGCCATATAATGCAGTCCCAGTCTGACGTGAGAAGACTTTTCTCGGTTTTTCCTCCCTTTTGAATGTCCCTTGTTATATGCCTAGTAGTTCTAGTGATGATTCATTTCATATAATCACAAAAAGAAGGCCTGTATACATTATCATGCTAGAGCTTCTTGCTGTGAACTGTGAAAATGGACCTCATTGTTATGGTCTTGCCCACCTGCATGCAGCTGCTTTGTAGGTTCTTCAAAAATACTGAGTAGCCAGAAGATAGTTTGCATGTAAAGAATACATTGTTTACTGTCTCCAGAAAAATATAATTTTGTTTGATTTTTTTTTTTTAAGGCCTATCTTATTTCTTTTAGTAAAAATTCATCTTTAGGTCTCTCTAGAAATTTCATGATGCCCCCAGAAGTAGGACAGGCAAATAAGGAGATGATATTGGAATACTTATTTTGTCATGGATGGCTGATGGAGACAATAAGGAAATCGTAGGCTTTGTGTTAAGAGAGAAATTTTGACAAGTTTAATAACATTTTCTAGATTTGGGAACAGAAGATTGGCAAGTGCTGATACAGGTTTTCTGAAGGGTGCCTTTTGCTATTAATAGGAAGCGTGCAAACTGAATAATAAGAAAGTAAAGTGGTCAAGGATAGTACTGGAGCAGGAATAGATCAGTGTGAGAGATGTCCCCTGCTGCAGACAAATGTAGGAATCTGTCTCATTATCCTTCTGGTTTCAGACATCTGAAAGTCTCCAGAAAAAATATGCCATTCTAGCATGTGCGTGCATTGAGTGATGACGTACATTAAGTGTTAACTCCAGTGAGATGCATAACTTTGTGAGAACTGATAGGTGGTTCAGTTTTATAAAATCCTCTAGCTGTGATACCACAGTATCAATAGTGTATCCTCTCTGTGATACCGCATAGTACCAACTTAGTATTTCTGAAATACTTTTTTTAAGAGCAAGACATTCTTTTTAATGAAGTTTTTAAGTTGCAAAGCCAAAAACTTAAGTTGGGAAATGCCTTTGAATTCAGGTGCCTGATGTGAATGCAGCTAATGTGCTTGTATTTCAAGCTCATCCTCTTAGTTAAAAATATCTTGAGCTGAAGAAAGTGGAAGAAGCTGTTATTTGAGCTTATGTCTAATCTGATAAGTTTTCAATAGCTATTCTCCTGTAGCTGTATCCAAGCCCATCTGTGATGTTCTTATGATTTTCAGATGGGGGGGGGGGGGGAAGGCAACATTTGACTTCTTGGGACCTAAGGCTAATAGAATATCAGGATTGAAGATGATGATGAACTTCATGTCATCTTACAAAGATTTCATGTTTCTCTGGATTTGCATTAATTCCAACAGTAATACCATGTACAATATAAAACTTAATAATATTTCACATACAGTTCTTACTGTTGGCTGTCTTCTGTGAGAATCTTAGTTTTAACAGAGGGTAGTATTTAGTAGTTACATCCAAGGATCTTAGAATGTTCTACAGTCAAAACCTCATTCTCCATTTTACGTTCATAGGAGAGGCAGAATATTTGTAATTTGCTAGGGAGTCAGGAAGAAGAATGCAGTAGGCCCATTTCTGTGCTGCAAATTATCAAGGATAAAAGTGCACAAAATTTTATACCAAACTTGATTATTAGGGAAAAATTTCATAAATGCTTTTCTTAGTGAAGACTGAGAATTTTACAGCATTAACCACATTTTCTTTACTACCTCAGTACTTTTGAGGAAAAAACAGTATAAGAAAAATCCACCACCAATTTTCATGTATTTGTACTCATTTGAGAAATAGGGAGTTCAGACAAGCCAGAACTGACATATATAGAAAGATACCAGGTTTGCGATCCTATTTCCTAGTCTTAAATAAGCACTTTTAAAACAAGAGGAAATGCATGGGAAGCAGTCTGTTCTGTCTTCTAATTTTGCTTTTAAAGATAAATCTACATCAGGGATTATTTTGAACTATAAGCAGAACATAGTTCATGTGAAATTGAGCACTGAACATTTCAGTTACTGTGCTGTTAATGTTGGAACCATCTTTACAACTGTATTCTACATCATTCGTTGTATTTATATATGATGTCCAGTGAAAGCAGTGCACTACACAGTGTAGTGGTAATTACTGTCCGCGCTATTTCATGATGTAGTAGCAACTGCTTGTCTGTATTGCCTGTTTTTTGAATGATTTCTTTCTTTGTAATTCTGTTGCCATTGCGCCTTAATAAACAAGCAGAAGCAATCTTAAAATCTTGTTTGAATTGGGAGGAAAAGTTAGAGGTAGATTAAAAATGAGTTAAGGCAACTCTGCAATGCACAGTTATGTTTTCAAACAATTACAAATACCTGTAGGATAGAAAGCTGTAAAATGGAGGGGAAGAGGGTTTTGCAACAGCTGGTGCACACCAGTAGGGCTCTGTACAGCACCACTCTGACCAGCTGTGGTGATCAGGCTATATGTGCCTTACTGCAGCTGGCTATAGGTAATCTGTTGTTGAGCGCAGACTTCCACTAGCAGGGAGGAGTGGTACAACTGTGTTTTTTTTATGCTAGGCCTTGCAGAACATGTATCTTGGTGGGAACAATAGCTTTCCTTTTAACTTTGGTAATCACAAGCAACATAATGCTTGGGCATCTGATTCAACAGTAAATAAGTCTTAATGCCCTAAAGTAATGTCAATTAAAAGGAAAGGAAAAACAAATTTTTTAGAAATTGCAGTAGAATATTATAAAGTGTGTTGCAGACATAAAGCTTTTGTTTCTTACTGTAGCTAGGTGTTCTTGCCATCTGCCTGAGTGAGAGAGTCATACTTTAGTTGTCAGTGATTGAAATACCTTGTGGACTATTGTATTTTGTTTTAATAGTGTTAAGTTTTTGTTTTAAAAAAATATTAATAAATGTGTTAAGAGAAGTCATCTTCAGACCACATGCAAGATACTAGTACTAAAGCATATTTTGTGTATTGTAGATATCTCATAGGATCAGTCCAAGATGAAGCTATACCACATTTTATTTAACAGCTTTAATGTTAGAATATGACAGAGCTGTGACCAATCTTGTGCACTACTTCCATTTGTCTGGTTTAAAGGAAGCACAGTTAATTGCTTACTAAGACCGAACAGTAAGAATACTAAAGATGCAGATACTTATGTGAAATACTAGTTTTTCTTTTTGAAATTCTTAGAGCTGCATCAGTAACAAAGGAATATGACTTTAAAATGTCTTCACTAAAAATCTTGGATGAGCTTAGGGTTTGCAGAAACTTCTTGGAAAGCTTCATCTAAAAGATACATTTCTGAATAAATTCCAAAGTACCTTAATTTAGAAACTACCCCTCCTGTGAATATGATCAGTCCCCATATTACACTAATAACTTCAGAAAATGAACAGGTGGACAGTAATGAAGATAATGAGCTGTAAGTATTAGAAAGTCAATTATTGTGTTTTTACAGGATTATTTTTAGGCTTCTGCTAATATGCTGTTGCTTAACAGTATAACAGCAGTATGATGTTCAGAAATATTTTCTTCCATCGGATGTAATTTTATTGAAAATACCTGGCTATAATGCTAACAGGATACCTTAACCTAAAATTTAGGGTTGAATTTTCTGCATTAGGCCTGCAACATTCTGGATGCTGTAATGGTAGGATTATCAAACACATAGTATTTATCTGCTGAGTGATGGTCACAGTTGTTTTGAAATAGGCTATAGAAGGCTTTTGCAGGGCAAACGGGTAGCCAAAAGGCAGTAAAAGATAAAAAAAATTGAGAGAGGATGGTATTTGAGGTTGGAGAGTAGTAATCCATTAATCCATGCCTGAGTCTTTTGACACCTTTTCTGTGTCTCAAAAAGTATGTCACAATTGCACGAATTGTATTTTTCTGCTTACCTGAATATTGTGACATTGCTGTTTACTGCCCTTTGTGTTCAGACCATAACGTATGTAAATTCAAACAGGATCATAATTTGTGTTGGTATTCAGTGTGACTACTACTGAGAAAAAGAACAGGCAGGATTAAAATGGTGTCTGTGTTGCAACCATTGCCATGCTGGGTGCCAGACTCATAGTTAAATAGTTCCAGGGCTACCAGAAAGTAGATAGATTTCTGAAATTTATCTCTTCATGTCTTGTTTGGGGTAAGCGAGTAAAATCAGCATGATTAAAATGAGATACAGATGAAGTGTTGTAACACTTAAGTTTGTCTTTTTTTTGTGTGGTAGTATATATGGCATTCATTCAGTGCCAAATTCCATTGTTTGCTCTTTAGTTGAACGTTATTTTATGGGAAGGTACAGATTTCAATGAGAATAATTCCATCAATATTGTTTCTTCAAAGGCTTTTTTATTTAAAGTTGCTTTGAGTAAGGCTTGTTGATCAGCCTTTTTAGTGGCTGAAGTTACTTCTGCATTCAGTATTTTTAGGTCCCATCAAAGCAACTTGAGTTCTAATATCTACCAGTCCCATCTTACTAGATTTAAGTGGCTTTTTTGTTTTGTTTTTTTCCATGCAGGTACTGCTCATTATTCACCACGAGTGTGGATCTGAAGAAGAGTTAATTACCTCTATTTTTTTGAGTATGTTTATACTTCAGATACACACAACGTAGCCTCCTTCCCCATTAGATTCTTAGAAGGTAGTTATAAATTTTTTTCTAGTATCCTTCTTGTGGCTTTAACAGTTATGATCAGTAACAAAATAAACTATTCCTTACATTTTGGGCAACTGCATGCCAATCAGTTCACTTAGAACCTCCTGGAGGTCTTTCGCATGCCAAACTTTAAAACTGAGTGTGTATTTGTGGAGGTAACTATGTTAAAAAGAAATCTTTTATTAAAACTTAGGGGTTTTCCCATTCACTGGACTTCGGAAAATAAGTATTACATAGGTTTGGAAATCAGTTATGTGAGCTGAGTTTGCTACTTCTATTTTAAAATTCAGTTTGCACTGCAGTCCTGGGGGATAAAAAACCTAATTGGGAAATTATAAGACACTTTCACGAATTGTTTCTAAATATAGTTAGGCTATTGTATAAGATCATATTATATCTGTTGTGCTCATTTTAAAAAGCTAGCTGAAGTTTCCTTCTCTAGCAAAGCAACTGCTAAATAGTGTGAAGTCTGCGTAAATTCAGTGTCTAGAACAATAATACATAGTTTCTATTTGTAAAAGTACACCTTGTATATGGTTTAGATAAGTGTTTGTTTTATTTAGGGTTGGAAGAAGGAGAGAATTCTGGCAGAATATCCTGATGGAAAGATAATAATGGTTCTTCCTGATGACCCAAAGTATGCACTTAAAAAGGTATGGTGAAAAGGACTGGACTTGTATATCTTGCCTTGTTTGATGCTTTCATGTAAGTAATGAGTATATTCATAGTAAAGTTTGTATAATTTACATGCAGGCAGTTGAAGTTGAACTCAATACTGCAGCAGTCCTGTAGCTTTTTTCACAAACAGGTTGGACATCTCACTTACACACTGCTGCTCTCTTCATAGAGAAGATGGGTCTGAGCAGGAGTGGAAGGCAGGGGTGGGAACAGCATCAACCAACTGATTTTTTTTTTTTTTTAATTTGGTTTTTCATAAACTTGCTGAATGTCTGCCAGATACTTTATGTAATATAAACTTCCTACTATATTTAAACAATGAAATATGTTGACTTCATTACATAGCACAAATATGGCACCATTCTCTAAATGATTATTAGATAAAAGCCGATTTTGGTGGAAAGTGGCCTAAAAGTCATGTAGTCTGTTCCCGTGTCCAAAGCAGGACCAGCTCTGGTTGTGATGCATCTGGCAGCTTCCTAAAACTTATGCCAGTGAAGGTTTTTCTGACTCCTTCAGACTCTGTTGCAGTACTTTGCTACCTGCAACATTAGGAAATTTTCCCCTAAACATCCAGCAGAATCTCCATGCTGCAATTTAAGCTCATTAGTGCTAATCATACTGTCATAGCTGTAGAAAACATCCCCCTTCTTCTCTTTGCAACAGCTTTTTTTGTGTTCGTAAAGAGATTGACAGGATGTGCTGTTTTTTAGTTCATACTCCTAAATAATGTTTTATAGAGTTCTGATCATTGTCATACTGTCTTCTAGATGATTTCCATTTGTGCTGTGTCTGAGGACTCTCTTGAAACTCTTTATCTAAAACGGGGCACAGTACACTAGTGGAGACTTAGAGCAGCAGGGTACTTCGGTGTCTTGCTGGCTAGCCTGTGTTCATGCATCTTAATACGTCATTACATTTGGTTTTTCAGTAGCATGGCATTGATTCTGTTTAGCTGGGGATTTGCTGTGACTAATAGGTACTTTTTTACAGTACCACTATGACAGGATCACAGAATGGTTGAGGTTGGAAGGGACCTTTGGAGGCTGAACTGATGCCCCAGACAGCTCTTTCTTATGGCGTGACTGTAGTGGGTTTTTGAATTGGAAAGAAACTACGGTTTTATTTTTACAGTATTTTATGCAAATAAGTTTATTAAGTTTTGTTTCTCTGATGGTATTTCTTAATTTTAGTACATTCATTGCACATTCATTTTTTTACTAAAATGGCTGAAGAAAAAATTACTTAAACTATCGAAGTGGGGCAGAGGAAAGGAAGACTGCAGCAAATTATTAAGTCATTTAGGATAGAGTTCTCTATAGTTCTGTGTGGTTAAAGTTGAGAGAATCTACAGCTGTCACCACTGTGGATGACTGACTTTCAGAATGGTTATCTAGTGGTTCAAATTGGCTAACTGGACTTGTCATTAAAAGATTGGTACCTGAAAGGTGAGAAAGTAGAGAGTAACTGATACCATGCCTTTTAAAAAGTTATTTTAAAATGATTTTTTTAAACACATTTTTCAATTGATCAGTATTAACTTCATATATTCATAGCATCAGTGATTCTAGTTTTGCTTTACTAATGTAACTACAGCATGCAGTGAAGAAGCTTATGCCGTTTAATGGACCACTTAGGAAAGGCCACCCTATTTCTGTCTCATATGAGATGATAGAGGGGTGATGGAGGCTGTTTCAATGCCCAGTTGTAGGTACAAGAATCCCCCAACAAAATCTCAGCCCATGCATAAGCTTTTGTTTACATTCATGCTGGAATTTATATGTGTCTTCTAAACTTGCTAATATTAAATGAATTTGTATTTTTAGTTTCAGTTACTCTTTGCAAAGCTAATGGAATAGCAGAAAGTTTGAGAAAACCGGTGACGGTTAATTCATTCCTTTACAACAAATGCATACATTTTCTAGCTGCCTTGGCACTGTGCTTGCTATTGTCTGCTCAAAACCCTTAACGGATTAGTTCTTTCAAGACTTTAAAAAGACAGAAAACCTTCAACTAAGCTAGTTTAACTTTTGGCCTAGATTTCATTTACTTCTAGACTATCAGAGTCCACACTTTGGTTATCTGCATTCTCTCTATTAGGCTTTGACTAATTGAAGTTTGGACCTAATGGGAGCTGATTTAGAGGTCTCTATTCCTCCCATTTCCAGCCAAGTATTATTTAAGGAACATTTATGTGGACTGATGTATTGCAGGTTACTTAGGATAATCCTTAGCTTCTGGAATATCTTTCAGTGTTCTAGATACTTTAGTGCATTTTTGTAAATCTGTAACTGTAATGTAAATTTAAATGTGTTCCTTACACAGCATTTAAACTTCTTTTCACAGGTTGAAGAAATTAGAGAAATGGTAGACAATGACTTGGGCTTTCAGCAGGCTCCGCTCATGTGTTACTCTAGAACTAAAACTCTTCTTTTTATTTCTAATGACAAAAAAGTTATTGGCTGTTTAATTGCAGAGCATATCCAGTGGGTAAGTGACTGAATTGGAGAAGGGCAATCTGTGTCAGATTATAACTGTAATTAACTATAGAATTACCTCGGAGTTTAAGTCTAGCCATTTAGCAAATAAGTATTCTGTGTATGCCTTTTCCACAGAGGAAGAGACTTTTGGTGGTAGACCATTCTGAAATGTAGTTCCTCATTTTTGTATAGTTGACACTGAGCTGAGACACGTGTGGTGTCATACTTGGCACAGACCTGCCTCATCTAAGCACTTGCTACAGCCCAAGGGTGGAATTTTTCTTCCTGTGCTATTCTTATGCTAGCTCTGGCTCTCCTCTTGCTTGTTGACAAGCAGATCCAACTCCCTTCCTGGCAGAAATCCAACATGAATGAAAAAGTGGGTACTCTGTACAACTGAGTTCAATCACCGCGGGATCAAACAGCTCCACAGTGCACAGAAGCAGGGGGCAGAACTGTGCAGCGGAGAGCAGGACAAGAAGTCATACTGTTAGTTGCAGTACTCAAAACTGAGTCAGAATTTTGTCGCATATTCTGTCTACTCCCTTGTAAACTGTGGTTTTCTACTGCCCCTTGGGAGTAGCAGACAAGAAGCAAAACAATCTTAGTGAAAGTCAGAGAAATTGATGCAAATACTTTAATACAGGTGGTAATAAGAATTGGATTATATGTTGCCTTTATTTTAAATTAGATAAGCTTTAGAGGGTTTTTTGGTTTAATCTTTTATCATCTGTTCCAATTTTGAAACTGTTAAGAGAAATTAAATGAGACCCAAATACGTAGTCCTTTTGGTGTAAGGCATTTTAGCAAGTAAGTATGTTTAACTGAAATAAACTACAGAAGAATTATTTTGTTCAGTCATTAGTGATGCTTTTATAAAGTGACAGATTTCTTTTTACATCACCTGCAGGGCTACAGAGTTATAGAAGAGAAGGTTCCAGAAGTCAGTTCAGAAAACGAGAAAGTCATATTTGAAAGACAGAAAGCGTGGTGCTGTTCAACTTCTCCAGAACCTGCTATTTGTGGGATTAGTCGAATATGGGTATTCAGCATGATGCGTCGAAAGAAGATTGCTTCTCGGATGATAGAGTGTCTTAGGTAATGTAAAAAAAAGTTCCTTGGTTACATGTGTTACAGATGGAACTCAGTCCAAGACATTTATTGCTTTGTGTGTCTCAAGCTTGTATTTTTAAGCTGCTGGTGTTACTGGGGATGTAGATTTGAGCACAGTTGACAGTTCCAGTATTATGTGGAGCTCGGTAACTAACGTCAGTGTTGTGCAATAGCTTGTCTGGAACAGAAATCTTTCTGCTATGTGCAATTGTAATGAGTCACCCTTGCAGACTGCCAATGAGCTTGGGTAAATTCCTCTGAGGTAATTAGGAGTGAAGAAAATGAGACTGTCTTTGGTCAAAGTGTGAGATTACCCAGGTGTTAAGAACTGGAACCTAACCATTGGCTGAACATCGTTTTCTTAGAGGTGGAAAAGGGGAGAGAACAGAGATGAGCACACTGAACTATTTGATATGGTCCAGTGGCTTCCAACTGCTTCTTGTTTGGGTTTTGGGTTGGTTTTTTTTTTGGTTAAGTTTGCTGAAGATTACAAGGTATTTTCAATTTCCATGGAGATTTTGTACCTGGTGATGAGTGTATTCAGCTGAAATGCTAAGTGCTAGATCCATAAAAGGACTCAAGCAACCATGATACTCTTTAGATAAACGTTAAAAATGTTCATTCTCCAAACCTTAGGTTTCTTAAGGTGGCATTTCCTAGAAGTTTAAATGCCTGTTCCAAGTAGTGCCAAGAACATCCCAAATATTATTGCTGGGCTGTCAGGTTTGTGCCAGGTGCCTGTCTAGCCCTATCTTGTTGGAGTTAGTGGCAGAGGTACTGCTGTGTCTGCCAGTCCTTGCCCTCTTGGGTATTTGGAGAGCTTAGTAAAGCTATTCTGTTCTGCAGAATGATCTTGCCTGGCTGGTGGAGCAACAGAAAGTTCCTACCGGATCATGTTCTGTATGAACTATCGACTGCAAAGCTGTATTTTCAGATCAACATATTAACTTGATGATTTGGTTATATTTTTGGCTGATTTTTAATTGTATATTCAGTAGCTTCCTGGAAACTATTTCTAAAGGAAAGATTTCTTCCCCAAAGTGATGCTGGAGTTGCTCCCTCAGTTACAGCTCTAAAGGAGCTTTAGAATCAATTTTAATGGTTCATTGCAGCTAGTGAGAAGAGGTCTCAGTTTTCCTCTTGTGCACTGCATCTTACCTTTTGCTGTGCTCTGGTGCTTGTTTGGCCTTCCATTAGCTCATTACTGCATTAGTAGGAAACGGGCTCCCCAAGAGCTTTGTGTTATTTTGCTGCTCAGTTGGTTTGTAGAAGGGTCTGATGAGCTCTAGACTTGGTGAAAACAGGAGAGCCCAGAAAGTTGCAGGAGGCAAAGGAAGGGACTGAGACTTGCTTTTTGATGGCCGTAAGCAGTTAGATCTGCTCAGCTGCCAGTGAAACTTCAACCTAAATGTCTTTGGTAGCAAAAGGTAGTTTGAACAGAATGATTCTGGTAGCCAGCTATATCCTGACTTCAAAATGTTGAAGGCATCCTGGCAGACTTTTAAGCCCATTTTGAGAATGTCTGGCCCATTTTACTTGAGCTTTCACAGCTGACCTGGAGTCACAAAAACCTGGACAGACAGTCTTAAGAACCTTGCAGAATCATCTTCCTCAGTACACTAAAGAGAAGGGAATGAAGCTGGTAATAATTAAAAAGGATTTTATTCCTGTTGTCTTTTCCTCAAGATTCAATGGAGATGTCCATATGGTCGAAGTTCATACTTGCTCTGCAAGTATGTTTATTTTACAGGAATTAAAAAACTTAACTTTAATGGGAGTTCCTTCTCTTTCCAAGGATGAACACTACCACCTTCCCCTGACTGAGGTCTTAAAGCCTGAGATCAGTTTTCTAAATTTGCTCACTAGCCATCCAGAAACATGCAATGGTATCCCTTGATTCTCTCCTCTTTTTTTCAAATAAGAATAAACCACATATTTTCATTAAGAACTTGAGCAAATTGAATCTTCCTTTTCATGTAGTTATTACTGAAAGTGTATCACTTAAGAATTATGCCTTGAGGTTGTGTTCTTAGATGTTCTAAATTAATCCAAGACGTGTTCTCATCCAAATGGCAGAATTTTTTCAAACTAGGAATTTGCAATTTCATCAGGTCCTTTCAACCCCCTCTGTAAGCACCTGAACTTGTTTGTACCTTGTGTTTTCATTCCCAGTGACTGTAGTCATAGTCCTAGCAGTCTCTTTTCTATGAAGAAATAGTTGGAATGAATTCACACTTCTTTTTTTAAACTCTGAACTCTTGATACAACTCCCAAGCAACTGCTTTGTATGAACATTTCTTCTAAAATAGCAGAGCATTATAAAAACCCTCCCAGAGCAAGTGATTCTCCTTGCTGTTTGGAAGGAGAAGATAGATCATACCACAGAATCATTTAGGTTGGAGAAGACCTGTAAGATCATCAGCTCCAGCCGTTAACGCAAGCCTGCCAAGTCCATCACTGAACCATGTCAGTAATCAAAGCATCTACACATTTTTTAAACAGTTCCAGGGATGGTGATTCCACCACCTCCCTGGGCAGCCTGTTC
>JAVJGI010000040.1:55759429-55770246 GCA_035590275.1 Ibycter americanus
CCCCAGGAGGATGCTGTGGGAGATGGTGTCAAGGGCTTTACTAAGGTCCAGGCAGACACATCCACAGCCTTTCCCTCGTCCACTGGGTGGGTCACCTTGTTGTAGAAGGAGATCAGGTTTGTCAAGCAGGACCTGCCTTTCATAACCCCATGGTGGCTGGGCCTGATCCCCGGGGTGTCCTGCATGTGCCACGTGATGGCACTCGGGATGACCTGCTCCATAACCTTCCCCGGCACCCAGGTCAGGCTGAACACAGAGGTATTATTTAAACAGGGTATATAGGTATATAAATAGAGCCATGTCGTCCTAACAAAGCTTCTTCCTTTTGAATGTCCATACCACTTAATTAACGGTTTGTGGCATAATAGTATAAATATCCTTGCATTATTCCCTGAGGGTAATTCTATTTTCTTTTTTCTTTTTTCCCTTTTAAACAGGAGCAACTTCATATATGGCTCATACTTAAGTAAAGAAGAAATCGCTTTCTCTGACCCCACTCCTGATGGAAAACTCTTTGCGACACAGTACTGTGGCACCAGCCAGTTCCTGGTATACAACTTCCTCAATGGACAGCACCAGACTTAACCGCTCCTGAAGGAATTCCATTTTAATTGGGAGACTTCTGCCAAGAAGCACCAAGTGGGTGCAGACCTTCAGCAGAAGCCAGGGCCATTTTTATTACAGTGAACTCAGGACTGGTAACAACCGAAAGGTTGTACTATTTTATTAAAATTGTAAACAATGCAGTAATAGGCTAACTTTGTTTTTTTAAAAGAAAGCTATTTTATTAACTTTTACAAAAGTTTGATTGTATTTTATCTAGTTAGTCATGTTTACATGCAGCAGAAAATTGTTCATAGTGGACTGTAAACTAATGCGAAGACTCTAGTCTCACTGATGAGTACATGCTGAAGTTCTTAATGTGGTGATATACCAGTGCTTCTTGGTACTGTAATGCTGATCTTCTACCACCAGTTCCAGCAGCTGGGCGAAGCTGTTAACGGTTGCTTGCTCGAGGGGGGTCAGGGCTGTACTTAATTGCATCGAGGCAAGCAGTGTTAGGGTGCAGTTGTTGTGAGTACCAGCCCTCACAGATGGTGAGGTGGCTTCCAGGGTGTGTTCTGTGCCCTGCCAGATGTAAGGGAGCCTACTAGGTGTCAGCACCATTGGAAACTTGTTCTACCCCTCCCCCGTCCCCTTGTCCCCCAGATTAGTTGTAGAGTAAAAGGTGGAATGAAACCCCCGAGGACTGGTGTACTCGTCATTTTTCTTCAAGTACTGTACTGAGTATATACCTTTGTTAGTGGACTTCACTTTGATACTTGTCACTCCTTCATAAATCTCTCCTCTTTTAAAGGGTTTGTATGTTGAAAAACTGCTGTGGCCTTTCTTGATCTGTACATAATGTAGATAGATTAAAAATAAAATACTTGATAGCTTTTTTTAAAGTTACTCCGTATGATATGCAGTGTGGATGAATCTTTAGCGAATTTCATACTTTCACTTGTGAAATACTACCTTAGTGGCGCATGGCAGTGTGTGTTTTAAAGTAGTCTCTGAAGAACGCCGTTGCTGCATTCTTACCTGCTTGGGGTCAGAATTCCCTTTGTGACAATGCATTGGCATCGTACCCCAGGTATCAGTTTCCCAACAGCTCCACCCTAACATGAGATGGGAGAGATTTAGATTTAAGCTTGATAGTTTGTTTTAGTTTTGGAACCTATGTGCAGTTAGGATATGCTTTTTTATATCGTGCTGTCCTTAGCTCTAGACCAAAGCTAAAGCAAGGAACTCACAACACCTCTGAAACATTACTCAGGGTACTTAAAACTGGAGTAGCTGAACTATGGTGTATTCTGGGGTGTAGAGGCTGTTGTTTCCAAGCTGTGTCTTGTAATTTTTGAAGGGGACTGTGAGCAGACTGTAAAGGGCTTTGTCAAAAGAGCGGTGGGTGCAGGTTCACAGAAAATCTCGAGGTGCTCCGCTCTGGTGGGCTTAGAGAGCAGGAAGTGCTGAGGTGCTTCTGCTGCTCTTAAGTTCTTGCCCAGGTGATACCGAAGCACAGCCAGACCAGGGATGGTTTTCAGCTGCTTGAAACCTTTACCTGGGGGCTAAAGGTTGGTACTGCCAGCTTGCTCACCTCCTCCCTCCGGTCTGTTGGGAACAGTGCCGCTCTCCTGGATCACAATGCCTGGTCTGAAAGGGCTCCAGTGCTGGCAGCACACTGACTTAACGCCATCAAATTAACGAGTGGGACTCGCATTAGCAGTAGGAGGGGGGTTTTGCAGGGGCCGGTGCTGTTTGTGAGGAGAGAAAGAACTGGGTCCCCTGTGCAAAGTGCCAGTTAAGAGAGAGGCAGTCTTAAATAGTAACTTAATATATTCAAATTTAATGAAAGCACATTATAAACATACCATAGCCACAACTTCAGACAGGTTCAGTTCATAAACAATAACATGAGGTAGACTGACTAGCGAAGCTAAATTCACCAAGTTTTTGGTTAAGAAAACTTCACACTAGGAAAGCAACATTTTTAACCCTCTTCCGAAAGTCACAAAAAGCAATTACATAAGTTAAGCAAAAAGCGTCTGCATATGATTCTTTAAATCTTAGTTTACATTCAGATTTAACCTGTGAACAGACAAGAACATCTACAGGTAAAAACAGAATGCTGGCCAATTTAATACATTCATAAGAACGGCCTTGATGGTGAGGCTTAAAACCAGAATGGAATAGCAATAACCTAGATGTCAAATAACGGTCTCCTTCCCAGGAGGTGAGGTGTTCCGTGGGACAGGCCTAGACCTTTTGAGCTCTGGCCAGAGTGTTACCAAAATTCCTGGCTTCTGCACGGGAGAGAGTTAAGGAAAGGGGTTACTGTTAGTTGGCAAAGGCAGGCAAACACGCTGACTTTCTGACTGCATTCTCAACCTTCAGGACAATGTTGCACTGCTTCACCAGAGGGCTAACTCCTCATAGTAGTCTCAGCACCTGGAATTTTAAGAACTTAGTGCAAACGCCAAATACACAAACAAAAAGGAAACCATTTTTGAACATGTAATACCTGAAACTTCTACACCATGCGCAGACTCAGGGTTGGCCTTCAGCCCTTCTGGCAAGACCAGAACTACTGGAATACATTCAGGTGTGTATCAAAACCTTCAAGAAGCATCTCTGATATCCCTACTTCTTCCAAGTGTTAGATAAGGCAGGTTGTGTCCGAAGGACAATAAAAAATAAATTTACAGAAATGGGTTGTTCATCTGAAATTTGCTAAATTTACAGCATCAGAGTTAAGCTACGTTAACACAGACATATGCAAACCATTTTCCTTTGGCCTCTGTTGAATATATTATGTTTTTTCATCTGTAAACATCTCTTTTCACAAGATAAAGTTGCTTAATTAACACTATGCGTTAAAAAAAATGCAGCTTTGTCAGGTCCTTCTCCAATGAGTTGCATGTCATGTCAAGTATTAATTTCATTGTTTCACATGTTAATTTCATTGCTTTTTTTGGAGTAAACTGATATTCCTGAATTGCTTTTAAGAACATGCTGCATTTTTCTTTTTAATAAAGGGGTCACGATGTGCAGGACAGTGATTTTATATTTTTTTAATGGAAACCTCAGTGGGGTAACCCATGCTAACTGCACGAGTATGAGAGAGTACCGCTACAATTTAACCCTGACAACCAAATGCTACTGCACTGAGTTAATTCTAGAACAACTCAGCAAGGATCAGTAATACGCTTGTAAGTAGAACAATGTGCGACTACTGCTACAACCAATATTTACAGGGGTTAATCAAAAAAATAAAGGGCTGGCAGAGTTAGGTGACGCATTCAAAAGACCTTTGCTTCTGGACAGTCTCTCCTGAGCAGTCCCAGCTCCCTGGGACTGCTCCCCTGCTCCCCCCTGGAGCTACTGTAAACACCTTCTGTTTCTCTCTGCTCCAGCTCAGGTGGCGTTGCCCTCCCGTGCATTTTTTTTGGTACATTGCTTCACATAAGGGTATGCCTTGGCAGACCTAATCCCCACTCTGCAGCCAGCTGGAGTTGAGTGAAGGGGACATGGAGAGTAAGTTGCCTGTGGCCCGCCACAAAGGCCCCGGACATACAGTAGGACACGTTGCTGTACGCAACGGAGGGTGGACCACAGGTTTTTCAAAACGGTGATGGGAGTGAGAAACTGAAGGTGATTTGCTGGCAAGTTATTCTGGCCTCTCACTGAGGAGAGAGCATCTACGAGAGGGTTTTTGCTTTGGCCCTGGAGTCGAGGAGGGGGTGCCTGATGGGGTGAAGTAAGGTTGCTAGGAGAACCTGAGTGCACAGTGCCTGCCATGCATTTGCTGATTTGTTCAGGTTTAAGTAGTAAACTTTGAACACCTGTGGAAATTTTGCCAAAGACAGTTTCAATACATACACAATTACAAATTTTAAACTAACACTGCACAGAGAACAAGGCTATTCCTTTTAATACAAATATCTACGTTATATTGTAGTTTCAAACCCCTGAGTATTCCTGTACCACAGCACAGAGCTGAAGAGACATGGTGGGCTCTCCTCCACATATCTTCAATAAATTCCACGTGCTGGGTTGCGTTTCATGTAACACATTCAAGCTAGCAGCTGCTGAGAGCAGCTTCTGCCCCTAGCTCAGCTGGATATAAAAAGGATTCTTCTTCAACCAAATTACGTCCTCTTCCCAGATCCCACAGCTTGGTTGGCTGTGTGATGAGCAGTGGCGGTTGTGGCTGATGTGAAAATAAGTGGAATCCATGATCCTTTAAATCATAACTAATGTGGTAAATTTTATCCCTAGGAATAAAGGCTACTTCTGAATTGTGGGGAATCCTTCAGAGCAGTCTAGATAAATATTGGTTGCACTTTGCTCCACAGTGATTGTACTTTTTTTTTTTTTTTAAATGTTCTTTTTTTTTTTTTCTTTGTTAGTGGTGTCTTAGCGAAGCTTATATATGGCGTCCAGTAAGAAAATAGAGTGGTTCATCATCACTACTGTTTGCAGTTTGAAACTCATCCCGAAGTCGGAACTGCCACTCATCCTCCAACTCCAGACGGACTATTGTCTGCCGTAACGAGCTTCTGTCTTGACATATGACACACAGGGTGGCACCTTCAATTGAAAAGCACATTAGATTCTCATTTTCCCAAGATACATTAAAGAAATCTCTGCTGCTAGGTGGGATAAGAGAAGCACTAGAAGGATCTATCAACAACTGGCCAGCCTAGGTTCAGATCCGTCCTGTCAGTCCCGGGACAGAGGCAAATGTGCCCATTTCCAGGAAGGCATGGATGGGGAGCAGCAAGCGTGGTGTGGGGGTCTGCTCTGCATCACAGGATGTCACTGCCTGACTGGCGTTAGTATCATCACCCATAGCAGAGAGAGCATTAACTTGAATCCAAGATCCTTAAACTGCTACCGATAATTACGCCAAAAGAATAAAGGCTAGGGTTTTTTTGTTTCATGGGACATTTGGGTTTGTGCAAGGTCAATGATGAAATTCTACTAAGAAAAACCAGTCCGACAACTGGCTCTCGAGAAAATCTGCGCTGACTTCCTTAAGTGTAAGAACTCCCCTTGGTAAAGCAAAGCACTGTAAGAGGAATAAGAAAGCAAATCCCTAATTTCTCTGGCTTAACAAATTTGCAAGCTTCCTTCCACCTGGTGTTACCAGACCATGCAGTCATTTAATGAGCAGGAGAGCTGGACACCTTCAGGGCTTTCTCTGTTCTGTGCTCCAGCCCACACACCCGACAGATGGAAAATTCAGGTTCAGATTCCTCCTCCGCTTGATTTGAGCAGAGGAAGGCCCTTCCCACCAGGCATCCACTGCCCATTTTTGTGAAGAAACTGTCCCTTGACCAAGAAACAACAAACAAAACAGCCCCTTTGGCTGCAGTCAGCCCACATCAGCTCTTGGGTGCTCAGTGATGGCAGCACTATCCCCACCATGGCTGCGCCTTCTTGCACTGCCCCTGCCCTGGGGGCCCAAGCAGGTGCAGACTCCGGTTCTTGGGACTGGCTCAGGGTCACCCTCACTCCACCCCGGCATGTGCACCATCCCCTCACTTGGCAGAACGGGGAAACGGCTCAGCCACGCCACCACAATGCACTGGAGCTCTGTAATGAACTTTAGCATTACTGAATATCTGCAGCAGTTTGCTATTTGTTAGTATTAAGACCAAAAGATGAAGAAAGATTTTGACGAGGTTATAAAGCTCTGGTGGGGGTAGACCCCATCATCCTAACTAAGAGCTGCCCCGATCCACAGTACTTTTATTGCCACTGTAGACAGATTTCTAGAGCAGAATTTCTCATCTTCATCAGTAACACCTATGCTGTAAACTCAAGTTGCTGACTGCATGATTCACTGACTGATTTCCATATATCCTTGGCTTCCTGCACCTATTTCCATTTGATGTCACTTTAAAATAATTTAATGAACATTACTTATCAAAGCTTGCCTAAGGTTCAATTACCTGCACTTATTACTAACAGGAACAGAAGTTTTATACACTCCCAAAAGAAACACTCCAGCTATTTCTTTTGAAAAGAATGGCAGCAATGGGAAAATAATGAAGCTGTTTAAGGAAGCTGGTTAGTCCTCTGCTTTCCCCTTTTCCTCCATGCTATTACTTGGCAGGAAAGCACCAAGGATGCCAGCAGAGCAGTGAGATTACCTTTCAGGAACCTGAACCGCTTGAGGAGGTCTGCACCAACGAAGGAGTCACAGAGATAGAGCAGAAGTCCGCTGAAGAACACCCCTTCGCAGTTGACGTTGACTGAGTGCGGGCGGGAACTAACATAGCATATGGCCACCTGGAACAGAAGGGGAAATAAAAGGAAGCATTTCTGTGTCAGAAAATGTCCAAATATGATTTTAAGTGGAATGGAATATAACTTCGTGATAACAGGTGAGTCAGCCGGTGCTGGTAAATACACAATCCAACAAGAATGCAGTACTGAGCAAACTTCCCCTAGCAAATAACACACAGGAGAAAAGTCTAGATTCAGATTTGGTCACCAGTCTACAATATGTTATTTTAGGGGTCTCCATAACTCAGTTTGATTTTCTCCTTCTCTATGAATTACTTATGCTTGTAACAACTGTGAAGATTATTTAGGTTGTTCTAATAAGGATGCATTTGTCAAGCACAGTAAGCAATTCCACAAGTACTGAAACTGCTGAAGCTGGAGCTGACCACAAGCATCAGCTAAGTGGTTCCCGGTACTGGGGCTCTCCTGTGTTTCAGCGCCGTGATGGCTGTTCTGTATCAAACGATTTCTTCTCTGTCTGGCCACTGAGCTCCATAAAATTTGTCAGAACAAAACCCTTGTTAGACTTTCACCCTGCTTCAGACCCAGTTGAAACTGACCAATGGGTTCAAAAATTCTGATCTCCCTACCCACAGACAAGTAAGACATACTTGCAAAAACCCAGTTTCCCTAGAAACCCAGGTCTGTAAAAAAGAAAAGAATCTAAAATGAGAGCTGCATTACGAAGAATGAGCTTTCTCTATTAGTGAAGCAAGCCACCAGATGAGGGTCATATCAGAAACTCTCTCAGCCAAAACAAGTTTGTTGCAAGGACAAATCAAATACAGATAATAAAAAGCTATATGATAGGACAGTGATCTAAAACATTTTGTGCCCAGTATCTGTACAGACTATGCAGCACACCAAGTTCTTTCAAGAATGGCATCACTTTCAGGTTTTTGCTTCATACAAAATATTATTTCAGACAGACATTGTCAAATTCCTTTGCAAATCACATCAATCCCTCTCAGACCTCTGGTCTCTACCCACACCAGCCAGATAGGAGGCTTTACCACCAGCTCTTCCAGTGGAGCTGGTCCTTTAGCTCTAACAGCAGTTTCACTGAGACCAATATCTTCAAACGCTACCCTTGACACTGAGGGTTCATAAAAGAAAGGATTTTCAACACAAAAAAGATGTTGAAGTAAAGGTTTGCATTTACTCGTCCCCATTATCCCTGCAAATACTGCGTACCTCGAGCCCGATGTTCAGGTAGCAGTCAATGGCCAATACCGGGTTCTTGAAGTTATGAATGGCCTTTGGGAACAGTTTGTATGTTGCGTGTTGAAGGAATTTCTCCAGGAGGAACTGAGACGGGGCTGCCAACAACGTATGCTCACTGTCAGGGGCGCAGACGTACTGAAGAGGCATTATTGGTGCCAGGCTGTCCGAAACCTGCAACGAAACCCAGGGGAGCCCCTTTTAACCCATCCACTCAGTGTATCTTCTCTGCGGGAGTTCCTTTAGCTGGGGAAGGGATCACCGTGACAGGGCAGAAAGAGAGAGAAAGCTGGGTGAAAGAATCAAAAATCCCCACTTGCACCACAGCACAGAAATAAACAAATTACTTGCTCTATGGTTGCTAGTACTTCTGTGGATATCTGTTTGCCTAAAGAAGGGATGTAAAATAAGGAGTTCAGATTGTCACAACATCCTTCATCCTGCCTTGCTCTGGACAGTATAGGAAATGACATCCTCCTTGTGTGGAGTCATCCACAGAAAATGTTTTCTATGGAGTTTTCTCATAGGCCAGTCCATCATTACAGATTCCACTGCAACCACAAGAAAAAGAAAATTCAGATGACCCCCCCCAAATACTCAAATCCAGGGTTTAGTCAGTTAAATCTGAAATATGAAGGCAAATTTTTAAAAGAGGGATGATGCGGGATGTGTTCGAAACCACCAGGAACACAAACAGTAAGATTAAAGCCAACTCTGAAATACACCTCCATTTAAAGCTGGCACAGGTATAACATATTCTGTATAAAATATTTGGTATCCCTACACCATTTGTATAAATACTTGGATTTCCTGGGTGGATTTCAGAAGATTCCAGTTTTCAGTGCATTTCCTCAGGTCTCTTTTTGTCGATAAGTGCAAGGACTGAAAGCCATCACAAACCAGCAAACACTGGAAACTAGTGGCTGTGCTAAAATTTTTAAAACCGGGTCCAGTACAACTTGCCTGCTTTCCATCAGAGTGTATGTCTGCCAATTCTTCCACTGTCAGAGACACCAGTGAATACCTTGACCAAAGTCTTTCCATTCCCAGCCCATCTTCTAATAGATTAGGAGGATTATTGTAAGTAATTTATAATTAGGAAAATATTTATTATTTTCTATTTCTGATATGGCAGCTCTACCATGGAGTAGGCCATAAATGTCAGATGTCAAATAAGCACAAAACAAATCTAAAAGGCCAGAGAATTCATTATTTCTGGGGGAAACAGGTCCTGATTTAACCCTTCACGTATGACAGAGCACACAGCCACACTCACCATGATTTTTGGCTTAACGATAAAGTCCTTTTGTCCTCCAACCTGAATATGTTTCTTCATAACGCTGAAGTTGTTGAAGCGGCAGATAAGCAGGCCGCTGCTGTTTGTCCGCAGGTTAAAATCTACATCTTCACAGAAATACCTGGACATTAAACACAAGATCACTAAACCAGCTGTGTGGCTGCCATGTGTGAGCAAGCATTCCCACACCAGCTGCTGAAAGGCACTGGAACAGGCTCAGCAGAGATTTCTGGAGACCATCTGATACAGTGCCTATACAGATCCTCTACACAGCTCTGAAGACTCATTCCTTCAACGCGCTCCCGGTGTAGGAAATAACTCCTGGTCATTTCAAGGCCAAACAAGTCTCCACTTTTCAGTGCGCCTGCATGCCTCTTCCCCATACAAGTCTGGCTAGTCCTCTCACCCTCGTCATGTATTGGCATCAATCCTTTCCTCCCCATCCTTTCCTTTTTCTTTTTTTCCCTCCTTTTTAGTTCATTTTTTATAAGCTCTGCAGTGACCAGCCTCAATTTCTGAACAAGCCAGTTCTATATGACATTTTTAAATGAACTGGAATCGGGATAAACGTGGCTTGGACAAATATTTGGCTATGGGACACAAAGCATCTGAGAAGTAACGTTTATCCTGCGCTATTTATGATGTAATTGCTGACTTCTGTGGCCTGATTCCCATCTCATGATTCAACCAGCCAAAGAATCTGAAATCAAGAGCTCTCGAAGCCACACCAGACCCCAACTTGCACTGACAGGCTACAATTCCTCACTCAAATATATGGGATCCCTGAAAACAGCAGGGTGAGATGCCCCAGGGCCAGTCTGTGGCTAGCAGAGACAGGGTTTATTCTAAACTCATTTGGCCAGGGAGGGGGGGAATTCGATATTGCTTCAGTCCGTGATGAAAACTAGCGGTAAAGCCCCATGGTAACAGTGCTTTATTGCAAATGCTTTAGGATGGAGTTCGGTGAGGAGGGGAAAAAAAGGAAGGAAATAGCGGAAAGTTATTTATGCATCTGTTTTTATTGCAAACCCAAGTGGCAACAGGGAGGATAGCTGACTGAAGGAAATACAAGGAATTCCTCCTCATAGCACTTGACATAGCAATGGTTCAATCATTTCCTACACTCTCGTTCTGTCCTGCAACTGATTTCTGCCTCTTACAGAGGCACTCTGGAAGCTCCACACTCTTCCTGTGACTGATGTAATTGTGGTTTCTTTCTTCTATTTTTGGTCTCCCGGTTACTTTTGTCTCCTGAAGTTTCTTCGTTCAGGGCTACAGAGGACTGAAAGGGCTGATGGTAAGTTTATTTTGATGCCTTATTCAGATGCAATGTATATCACTCTGTTTTATTTTTGTGATTGTTCACTCATTACCTTAGACAGGATCTTTCTATTTATCTCAACATCATTCAGAAATATGGTGACAAGATTCTTACCATGCCAGCCTATTATTTTACCATATA
>JAVJGI010000040.1:55770346-55800582 GCA_035590275.1 Ibycter americanus
TATATATATATATATTTATACATAGATATATCTTGCCTACCTGTTTAGATCATATTGCACATTCTGGGTCAGGTCTATGTTGAGCAGTATAAAATCACGCACGTGGCACCTGGAGAACGGAGTCTTTGCTTTCCTGGCATTCAGCTTGCTGTTCCATTTCTGAATACCCAGTATTGCATAATGAACAATTTTGGGGGTGGCTTCAATGTGTTGGAGGACGCTTTTCAGAGACACATTCTTGCTGGAACCTCCAGGCTCCAGGGACTGGCTGCAAAACATGATCATACATAAAATACAAACATAGCTTATTATTTTTATATAATATACACTGTATATATATATACACACATATATGTGTATACAAAGGATCGAGAAATTCCATTAACAATTAAGAGTGTTTACTCTAGGTGCTGTAAAAATATATACATAAATGCAGACTTTTTAAACAACAGCCAACTAATCTTATCCCATCAATTTAGTCCCTATAAGAAAATGGGCCTTTCAGCAGAATATGGTCTTACACAGCAATTTAGAAAGGGGAAAGGAATTGCCTTACACACCATTTCTGGAAGGCTGTTTTCTCCATAATGGACAGCATAAGCGCTGAGAAGGGCAAGAGCTTAATGCCTTCTAAAAAGCTAAAGTTCCTAAAATAAACTGTTTTCACTGAGAAACATAAATTGAATCAAAACAAATCAGGGAAGTAACATATTGAGAAATAACTTAGTCACTAAAAGCAAGACTGGCTTTAGGCAAACAACAAGCACAAGAAGAGGTTTGACTGTGGGACACAGATGTAAGGGTAGAGCCGGGTGGAAGTGTTCGACAGCAGGAGGTTGGATGTTGGTGGTCAACAAGACAAATCTATGGCCTTCCTACAGCTCTGAATGAAAAAGCTGATTCTTTGCATTTTAGACAATGTATCTAATGTCTAAATGTGCAGTTCCTGGGCTATCTGCATAATAATTGAGTGAATGACCTCTGTGAGGCCCTTTGGACAGGCAGCCTGGTGTTATTACATCAAAGCCACTGCTGAAAGCTGCTTTTGCTTAAGAATATTTTGAGTACTTTACCAGCAGCTCCAGGTGCCCAACTTTTCCAGTTGTCTGGTCTTTCATACCCTGTCAGATGCTAGAGATGAGCCTAACTCACAGGTATGCTGCTGTCTGTGCTGGATCAGTGCAGGGACCCCAGCACCGGATGGTTACTTACCTCGACTGTTCGTGGACGCTGTGCATGTTCCACAAGACACAGGAGTCATCCATGACCACGATGAATGGCCACACGCACTGGCGCTTGACTCCTAGTTCCTCCAAGCGGTTTCGTTCCAGTTCTAGATTGTGGTAGGAAAGTTCCTTAATAAGAAACCTGGCAGCACCTGAGAAAATACCATAAAGAAGATATACAGAGATCTTTATTGGACTTTACCAATCTCTCCTCCAAGAGAAAGGCTACATGAACATCTGCAGTCATTACTCTTTATGAACTTAATGCTCCTAACATCTTAGTTTAAAAAGAAATCAGTATGTCCCTTTTTCTGTGTAAGTAAATCTAAAAGGTAGATACCAAGAAGACTGGACCTTTTAAGAGACTCTGCAGAACATGATTGTGTGGTCATTAATAACTTAAACCAAGAAGGGGCTGAGATTCTAAAACTGAAGCTACTGAAAACTTCTTGCAGGAAAAACTCAGCATCCATGAAAATGAAGTCCAAAGTTCAAGCCCCCAGTGTTTGGCTGCAGTTATATTTAGCTTCAGCTAACTAAAAAATTTGCAATCTGAAAAATCATGCGTAAAACGTCTAGAATGAACGTTCACACAGCAGTGCTGACTAAATTCACTGAATATGGCCTATAAAACATCAGATTTTAAGCTGAGAAGGCAGTGATCAGTACAAGCATATATTCCATCTCCCTAACAGCAGTTCTTAAACATCATTGCATTTTGCACAGATACTGCTGCTATTATCACAGCACAAATGTGAGAAGCTGCTGCAACGTTTCCTTTAACAACATGATCCACATTGTCCAATATGGATTTTGATATCTTCACAGCAACGCATTGATGGTGTTTCTTACCAACGCCAGCATTGTTGAACATGCCTGGCAGGACAAGCATGATGTGGTTGGGCCAATATTTACGGTAGAGTGGCATTTCATACTCTTTGACTACAAGGAGGTGAAGATGGCTGATGCCTTCCATGGCATGGTAGAGGTTCAAGAGGCCATGTTCATGACGTCCACTCGATGGAGTGAAGATAGGACTCTTGACTGCATTCAAATTCTGCTGAAAAGGAGATATTTTGGCAACATTAGGAAAAAAGCAGGTTATTCCTGATATGGATTTTTATTTATTTATTGTTTATCCTAGATTTTAAGATTATTGATCATTGCAATACATATGAACTGGACATTAGGAACACAAAAAGGGGATGATTGTCCTCAAAAACTCCAGTTCTAAGGACAGTCAGGCAAGAATTATCCAAAGGACTTTAAAACAAAAAGAAAAGAGAAAAAAGTCCAGCCAACCACCATTAATTTGCAAGTGTATGTCAAGTTGACTCCATTCAGCATATGGATAAGCGGATAAGAGCAGCACACGCACCTTGTCAGAAACGAGTGGGAGGCGCATGCTTTCTAGATGTTTTCCCTGCTTGCTGAAGACAAAATGGTTCTCTTTGGACTTGGGGATTATAAAATGCAGTTGAACCTCTTCTCCTAGCATTGAGGATGAAAATGTGAATGCATGCAGAGTGGAGTCAGATATCTGTATACACACACACACACACAAAAAAAAAAAAAAAAAAAAAAAAGAAGATTTGCAAGCAGGTAACACTTCAGGAGTATATGGCAACCTGCTCTTATAGTCACAATACTGGAAGCCATCAGAGAAGAACACCCAAACATTATCTTTCAGTAACTGAAGTTAACTCTATTATAGTCACATTTTCCTCTACCATAAGCCCCATTACTTAGGCATGTAACTGGCCTTGCTATTAAAAGAATCAATTTTCTGTATCAGTAATAATCTTTGGCCAAAATGGACTCTTCTGAAGTCCATTTGAGTGGGAAATTATTTATCAATATTTACAAGAAGTGAAAAATACATATACTAGGAAACAAACTGCCCAAATAAATTTCCCAAAAGATTCAAAGAGCAGTGGAGCATGTGGGTGTGCCTCCACAGCAGAGTGCACTGCCATTCAGACATCTCAGCAGCAGCATGGCTGCATTAGTACGGTATTTTTCCTGTGGCAATACTCTTCTAAGCAGCTAGGTGACCAAAGCAGACCATCCCATTAACAAGGCTATGAAGAATTTGGGCGAGCCTGAGTTTGCACAGCACTTCACTGAACCGTGTAAGTGTATACAAAGTGCCTACATATCTGATAGGATTTCATCTTACAGAAGCATCTATCTTACCACAAGGTCAAATAATTTACTTTTAGTAATCTGCTTTTTATAATCTTTACTAAAGAATTAAAATGATTAGCCTAAGTAAAGATGAAAAATGAAAGGGGCTTTATTTAGGTTCTGTTAAAGCATTTAAGAATCTCTCTCCCTTCATAACGCTTGCTATCCAATGACTTCCATGTTGATGTACAATTTCTGAGTTCAGTTATCATAATTCTGTATACACAACTCACACTTGCACATACAAGTAGATGTTTATATTTATTACTACTCGTTATGTTTGACCACATGCACAAAGATGAGTGGAGGGAACAACAGATGTCCTTTGGGAGACTTGCTTGTGTCAACACACTTAATGAAGCATGAGGTTTAAATCAGACCTGCTGGTGCTGCTCCAAGGTAACTGACATTGTACATTGCCAGGTCAGTGTGTCTACGCTGTGATAGCTTAATAGCAAGCTGTTGGAAAAGATTAGCAAGCAAAGATTTGAGATAAGAAACTTCCAAGTAAACTGGTGGTGTTTGTAGTTAAGAAATAATGTCCGAGCTATTAACCAGGAATAATATTATCTGTCAGTCTCCCGTGAGCATAACTGTTCGTTTCAGAGATTAAAGTTTTTTAACTAAACAGTTTAAAATGATCATTTTTCTCCAGTGACTTGTAAGCTACTGCTGAGAAGCATGCACAGTTACATACAAAGGGAGGAAGAAGTAGGCCTTCCAGTCTCCCATCACAGGCGTGGATGGCTGGCAGTTAGGTAAGACAAGCATCTCTCTTAATTTTACAGTCCTCTCCCATGAGATACTGCGAACCCTCTGGGCAGGCTGAATAATGCTTTGGCTTGAAACAACTAGTCACAATATTCACCCCTTGTCAGAGGCAGCTGGAGAGGAGAACTGCTCATGCAGAACACAGCAGACACAGTTGGTGCTCCAGGGTCTGTAGCTCATTATCTCCCCTGAGAATGGAAGAATTAAACAATTCCATCTCAGGGAAGGTGAAAGCATGAGTCCTGAGACCAGAGTGATACGCCTGGAGAGACCACAGAAAAATCAAGGATACAGTTTACCCTTGGACCTTGACACCAACCTGTGCGGCAGGATTCATGTCCATATACTGATGGCACTGCTCACAGTGATGGAACGTATTGTAAGCTGCATATTTAGTCAACATCATAGACACAGTCTCCCTTTTCTTAGGTTCCTCTGATTTTGTTTCTTTGCTTGTTTCTGTGCACAAAGAAAAGAAGTAACAGAAATTTTACAAGTGTTAAAAAAACAGAGACTGTGATCCCGGTAACAGTTGTAAAGAACACACAAATTGTTCTGTTCCCTGTCATTTTGGAGATGAAAGGCTCTTGTGAACTCATGTATTCAGCTGATCCAATAAAAACTGATTCTTTGTAGGAAAGTATTCCTAAAAACCTCTACAATTTACTCACCTTGTTTCACTCTTGAAAGTTGTTCCGTGTATACGGGACTTATAGTTCTGTACTTGGGGTCATGTACACTCAGGTCAAAAGACATTTTGCCGAAGATCTCAATATCTGGCCAGTGGTCATTGGTAGACTGAGTAATTTCACTGTTTTCTGTATGATCTGCAACAAAACACTTCAGGTAAGCAGTATCAGATACCCACTGAATGGTGTTTACGTGATGTTTGCTGATTTACAATTGTACAGGAGCTCACACAGGTGCACACACACACAGAGACATCCCTGAACATCATCAATATTACCAAAATTGAAATTATAATCCACACAAAGCCATTTCAAAGAAATGGCAATTCCTTGGGAACTGCGTGCAGGCAAAGTAGCCTCATCGGTATCTTTCTCCTCTGCTCCTCATCAAGCTGCTCAGCTATCATTCACTCTGGTTTAAGCATAAACGGCTCAAATGAATAGTCCTATCTGTGCAGTACAGGTGTAGTCTCGAGCCTCTCCGTGTTCAGATGAGGAGCACCGAGTGAAGAGAAGCAAAAGCATCCAAAGGCAGAAGGATGAAAGCAAGGAGAAAGAGGCTGTATGGATTTATGAACCAGTAGCTGGTGGTACATGATAAAGGCAGTAAAAGACACTCCTGTTACAGGACGGGATGTGGCCAGCAAGGATCAACTAGAACTTCTTTGCTTTGATCCAGCTGAGGTAAGTCTATAACGTAGAAAATCAAGTTTAACTAATGGGAACATTAGAAAGCACTGGCCAAACAAAACAGCCCTGGACTGCGGCTTGAACATGAGTCAATTCAGTTTAAAATGAGATGGAAGAACACACAAAAGTAGGTGTTTAACTGGGGTTTACTGATTTTAGAAAAGCAAACTCAGATGAAACGAAGGTTGGGTCTACAGAGAAGCACATGCTCACCCTACTCTGACTGATGCAATAGGATGTGAGCCAGCAGCAGTTAGTGGTCACTAACCTCACCGACACTGTGTTACGCTCAAATTAACGTACGCCACAGGTCAGGTGAGGCATATTAGTTTATCCATACAGACAAATTCTGAGAAAGATCGCTCTGTAAGTCAGCTTGTCTGAGAAAACCAGGGACTTGCCTATGAATGAGACTTGCACTCCTTAGAATCGCAGTTGCCAAACCACCAGTAACTAGCATACCAAGCAAAATAAGAACACCAGGAGGAAGGGGCTTCAGAGGGGCTACATCAAAAAGGACACTAAGAACGAACCAAGTCCATGAGGAACGGAAAAACTCACCAGTGAATTAAGTTTTGTCTTAAATGTCAACAAGTGTGAGACAAAATAAGCTTTGCCAAATGTCAAGCTGAGGTAGACCTCAGAAAAATGCATGAAAGCAAATAATTTTCTTTGCTATATCACCTCAATTATATAAATCAAAATCATTTTTTCATTTTCTTTTTACTTTGACAATTATGTTTTCAAGGGAATAAAAGGTTTACTATAAGCCAAGATGGAAACAAAACCCTGAAAGCTTGATACACACTCAAAACAGACAGAAAGAATAATCTCCATGCCAGTTTTCTGAAAGAACAGATATGTGAAATCAGGTAGGAGATGGATTTCAGTGCAAGCATAGCACATATATTATCACCATTTAAGAGGAGACACAGTAGTCTACAGAGCTCTGGGGTCATTACTTTGACCTTGGCGATATTCAAAATTTAAGGAGGGTGAACAAAATAATTAAAGATGTTGAAGTAAATGAAAAATGTAAGAAAATGTAACATGAGTTGACCAAAGGAATCCTGTGTTACTTTCATTACACAGCTATGATATACCTATTTCTCTGAACAAAGTAAATGCAACACATCTTATCCTTCTGGACCTAAGTATTTGATATGATATTATATGACAAATTATTAATACAGCTGAAGAAAATGGAGAGAGTGAATGATCTGTAAATTGAAAAAGTTGATTAAACAGAAGATGGCAGCATGTAACATTGTAAGCATTAAGGCAGATTGAGTTTACCAATGAAGTTAAAAGATCAGTAAAGTTGATCAAACTGTTCAAAAAGATCAAACTGTTGAATATTTTCACTAACATCACCAACTGAAAAAAACCATTGGCTTAAGTTTGCTGGTGGCACGCTCTAAGAGTCACTGTCAATATGGAGAAGGGAATGATGATCATCCAGACAAAATTCAATGCCCTTAAAAACTGTAACAACAGAAACTGAGCGATATTTAACAGAAAAAAATATGAGTCATATGTACACTCAAGCAATAACAACAAGCATTTCTGCAGCAGGCTGGGACCTCCTTGACTGGAAATGACTGTGTTGCTGAGGTACCCACAAGTACAAGGTACCCATCAGTGCCAGTGAAACGGGAGAATGAAAAAGACCAGTACAATCACAGGTTTCATCAGTCATGGGGCTTTCAGTGTGGGCAGGGGAATATACAAGCTGTTGTACACTGGATTGGTTAAACAACTTGCAGAATACCACATTCAGTTCTGGTTACTCATGTACCAGAAGGATAAATTTAATATAGATGTGTGGGAAGAGCTACTAAACCGATAAGGAGAATAAAGAGCCTGTCATTTATAAGGATCTTGTAAGCAGACCTAAGTTACCCAGATGAACACGGAGAGGGTAAGATTGCTGCCCGACTACACCACAGAAGTAAACATCAAAGAAGAAAAAAAGTATTTTCATTTAAATTAGTATTTTCTTTGGTCCTAAAAAGAAGGTTTGTAATTGGGACAGGAACATCTTTGGGCTGGAGAACAAAATAATATTTTCAATCATCAGAACAGTAGGGCTCTGGAAAAGCATTCCAATAGAAGTAGTGGGAGCAAAAAAGCCACAACCAAAAACCCCAAACAAACCCAAACTGCTCTTCTTATGGAGTTCCATGCATTCCTGGTAGGGGTGTGACATATTGCTGTGATCACAACAGGCCCGACGGCATGACGCAGAACTTCTCTTACATTTTGATATTTCATCCTATGTTTCTGGGGTACTTCAGTTCAAATAATGAGAGAATAACAGCCCCCAAAGCTCCAAATCAAAAAGATTATTTTTTTTTCATTTAACAGCACTTTCTGAGCAGAAATACAGATTAGCCTTTTCAAAGGTTTGACAACTACATTTTCAGGATGCCAGTCTAATGGTCATGAGATCTATGCACCACAGAGTTATCTTCACTACAAAACCACAGTTATGTAAAGAACACCCTGAAGAGGACTAATTTTTAAAAGGGTTTGTGCTTCTCCAGGCAAAGTTCTGCCACAGCAGTTAATGGATCTGTGCAACCTGACAAATGAGCACAAATCCAAAGACACTCCCGCTCCCCTTTTTCCTCACTGTAACAACAGTAAACAGCAGACAGAAGGCAGTCTTAATGAAAATTGGTATTTAATTTATAAATAAACATAAATAATAGTAATGTTTCAGCCAGAAACAAAATGATCTTAAAATGTTCTGTCTGCTTAAAAGCAGCCAGTGCTTAAAAACTAGCAAGGAGAGATAACATGGGCAGATGTTGCCCATTTACAGTTGTGTGTTCACTTTCATTTTAGTGGTATCCCAATATATTGATCCAAAAATACATTAAATACTTCTAAGCTAAGCTCAATATAAAATTTATGGTTTTATTAACCAATATTTAAATATATACAGACACCTACAGTAAGTCTAGTTACGCACTAATGGACAGGACAAGTGGTAGATTTAATTTATAGTCTTTCCATGAGCCTAAAAATTTGTCACTGTTGAATAATACATAACAGAGGCTCTTTATAATGCATATTAAGAATGACTACTAAATACTTACTGGTATTAATCTCTTCTTCATCATACACGTCTACTTCCAGCAATCGGATCAGCATGCGGAAGAGAATCCTCAGGAACTGCAAGTATGAGCCAGTCTTTCCCACCTGAGCCAGAGATGGAAAAAAGTCCAAATCCCAACTCAGACTAATATAAAGGAAGGATACATTTCAGATAAATGCCCCTGGGCTTACCCCACTCTAGCTCTGCCTGAAAACATAACAAGATGTAATATTCCTCATTATGCCAAATAGCGTTACAAAATTGATCTGTGAGCACAACCCGGCCCGCAGCCTGTGTCACTTTTGTACGCAGGGAGATTGGCAGTGATAACTGCTTCTCTACTGATATGAGCATGGCAATTTTACGCCCAGCACCACGTATTTAATTTAGGCTAAAACATGACATACAGCATCACCCTTCCTCTCCTTAGCGCTTCCAAGACGGACTTAACCTTAAAATTTGACTGATTTTTGACCTTGAAACACATCACTGCGTGCAACCTTGTAGGGTGCCTTTACAGTACAATCTGCAGTCCTCATCACCGGTCCTCTCATCCTGCTAATAAGGCAAGAGGAAGGAACTGTTCTCTTACTTGCGGTGGTCCTGTCAAAAGCAGCCGCCTGGGGTGAAAACTCCTTGAGCCAGATGCCTCACCCTGATTGCTGAAGTCCGCGTGGTGCTGTCGGGCTGTTGTCCACTGCCTGTAGTAGAGAGACTGCTCTTCACTGTTCATGTTCTTGTGAAGCAGAGGCCTCAGAGAGCTCAGCCAAGACACATCAGCATGAGGCAGGAGGGAAGAGGAGGAAAGCAAATTCCCACTCTTCTGTGAGCTCAGGAGACAGTAGGCAGCTTTCGACAGGATGACGATGCGCGGCAGTGCAGCACGGAGGGCCTTGCTGTCTTTGGCCGAATGGGCAGGCCACCGAAATGTCTGGGAGACTGAAGACAGTGATGATAGTTTTGAAGTGGTGCTGCTCGCCATCTGGTTACCCAGGGAGTCACATTCTTGTTTCAAGGTCTCTCCGGCTGTGAAGCTGGGGTAAGTTCCCTCATCTACCGAGCTGTGTGCCACAGTCTGAAAGTTAAGTGATGGTGCTTGCTTCTGAGATTTTTCTGCAGCACTCGAGGAGCTCACGCCGTTGTCAGCCAGAGAACCTGGGGAAACAAAGAGCAGACAATGATCAGACAATGGCTGACATAAGAAAATCATGAACTTATTTGATCTATGAGACCATCTTTACATACAAATACTTCTGTTCAATGTGTGCTGCTGTGGCTTAGGTCAGTGTTTCACCATTTAAAAATAAATCATTGACATCCATCTGTCTCTCTTGCTGGAGAGGCAATGGCCCTTCAGCTAGGGTTCAGAGTCCAAACACAAGTGTCCCAATCCCAATCTCTATGTTAACTATCATTTCCCATCTGGGATTTGGAATTTGATGGTACAACCTTCTGAAATTCAAGTATAACACAACATCAGATACACAGATCAATTTGACCTTCCTTTCTATGGAGAATAAAGCATTCATTTCACTGCAGCTTTAATGTGAACTGGGCGATGCTCCCTCCTCTATACCAGTCAGGTTTAGTTAGTGCATAGGAAGATCTGGTGCATGGCAAAGATCCAGTTCAGCTCTTCTAATACCTCAAACTCATAGGGAAACAAAGGGAAGGACTCAGAAGTGCCCGAGGAATGCAAGGAAGGGAAGACTTGGTGGGAGATGAGGCTCCACTGATGCCTGAAGAGGCATTCTCTTGGTGTTGGCAAGGAGGCAAATATCCATCCTCACCCATAGCTACCCCTGCAGTTACAGAGCATCTTTCTATTCCTAAAATTTTATACTATCCACTTCTTCTCTGATTTTTAAGATCTTTTCAGGATCCACTGGACAAAACTAGCAACAAATGTGAAATGTAAGTTTAAAAATAAAAATCACGAGGGACCCATAGCTATGGCATACCATCCTTCCATTGGAACACCATCCCCTTTTAGCTGTAGACAGGAAAATTGCTCACTGTGGAAAGAATCTGCTACTAACATTTCAATGCCAAGACTGCATCAGGATACATCTAAGCAACTCATGTTTGACTAAACATCTCAATGTTTGCATTCAACTCCCAATGATGCAGAAACAAAGACTTGTTTTTCAGACCAACAGCAGAATAACTGACCTGAGGTTCCAGTGACAGCACTGCTATTACTCTGGGGTCGGTCCAAGTCTATCAACAGCTCATCAGAGTCGTTCTCACTACCATTAGCCTTCTCATGCTCCTTCTCGCTAAGGTGAAGAGCTACAATAGGCCCTTGAATTGCCTCCTTCGAGACGTAGCAGCATGCCAGGCCTACTTCTTGCTCTAACGCAGTCCGAGTTAAATAGCTTGAGTCAATTAGTCGAAGATCACAGTATTTCAAGGACCTAGAAAACCCAGCCCAAGAAAAAAAGGAAGTGTTGTTTTCTGTGACTTTGAAGAATACTCCCTATCTTGTTTATTAAATATTCATGAATAATTTTATTAGCCAGTATCTAATAACTATATATGTGTATATATAAAAAATAATAAAATATAAAATTACTTTTAAATATTCATCACATAAGTTACATTCCTTGGTACTCTGCACAGACATTCATTGACCCACATAGTAGCTTTACTTTTCACAAACTACACTTTCCAAAATTTTAAACTGTTCACAAATAAAGTCTTCTAAAATACACTTTTTTGTGAAAAAATAGCTAGATGATACCAAACCACTTATCCACCCCCCAACTTATCTCAACACGTTAGGGCACAATCATGCTGCAAGAGTAATGACAGCACCTGGGGAAAGTTTCTCCCAGAGGGTCCTTGCCAGTTAGAATAACAATGCAAGGTAGACCTTCCAAATCCTGATAGGTGCGAGGAATCCAGTCATCCTGCTCATTGCCCCTCCAAGCCTGTGAACAGAGAAAATTCCAGTCACATCTAAATGACACCTTCTAAACCTTCACTTGGGGTTCTTTTCAGCTCTTGCTTTTTCTTTGTATACAGGGTTTACTCACTCAACAGCCAACAGGAAGGAGACTTTAGGTAGAGACATGCATTTTTTCTGGAAGCCAACTGTTAGCCAAGCATTAAATGCAAAGCAAACAGTTGTATAGCATATGTTATTCAGTGCTGGAATCACACACCTGGTGTGGTATTAGCATGGTCTGTCAGAGAAAAATGCAATTGATGCCTTCATTTTCAAGCTGGCACAGATAGAAGTTCTTTGAAATTCATGTAAAGCTAAAGTAATACTCCACTTCAAGTGAAGTATAAAAACGATTCAATAAATCTTGCTTAATTATTCTATATAATGAAAGTTTATATGAAAGAAAAATGTTTTCCCTTTGACTGGGGGTAATCCCACAAGAAAGGACTCCTTAGTTACAGTCTACTGAGACCCAAGACCACAAAACTGTATCATTTTCCCTTAGCACTGGAAAGGCTGGTAGCATCAGTTCCACGTCCTTGCACCCCTCAGTCCCCTTGGTTCAGCAGAGCTTACTGAAACTGGGCTGAGCCCATTTGTGTTCTCTGTGTTGGATGCAGCCTCCTAAAAACACTGCTCTTATCTTCAGCAATACTAGCTTTCTTGCCGTGTTGCACAGTGCCCAGACTTTCAGACGATACAGGCAGTATTTGATCAGGACAGGCATAGGCACCCTACAGTAACTGTTAAAAGGAAGTAAAGCTGAAAGACTCAGAGACTCTCACTTAGAAAGGAAACAAGCCATTCTATCTCTACAAATACTGAAATTCAAAAATGCAGGCTCCTATCCAGCCATTCCTGTCAATACATCATGGATACCACCAGGAAAACTGGCAATACAGCCTCTTAGATCACTGACCACCCAAGATAGGACATCAGCAGAGAAGCTCTTTCCATTTAACCCAGAGACTTCACATTTCCATGCTTATCAGATAACATTAAGGTCTCTCCAGACAAGGAAACTAAGCCCTAATGGTTACAGAATCATCAAGTAGCTTAGCTACAGCATATCACCCCGCTGGAAAACCACTGTTTTTCCTTCTTTCTTATTAATAATGGACAAAATCAGTTCTGGAGAAGACTCTTATCTAGCTGAAGCACAGAATCTACTTTGCTGAGTCACAACAGCCAGCCCAACCACTCAAACTGCCTATTAAAATTAATACATATATCAAAAACTCTTCTCAGCACAGTTGTGCAAGACAAGACACAGCTCTTTTGACAGAGCAACAAGACTCACGCAAGCTTTGTGGAAAACGCACCTTGCAAGAACAACCCTATCTTGAATTCCCTCTTGGTTCTTCAAGTCTCAACCTGTACCCTTGATCCGTTCTCTCCGTACCCTTCCTCTTCCCCAGAAAGACCATGTCTTATGAGTAATCTTCTCAGGCAGATGAAGGGAATTGAAAAGGAGGATGCAGTAGCAGATCATTGACTCAGTGTGCCATTTGACCTTTTGAAAAATTCCACTGAGAAAACCCTATGATTATTTTTATCTTAGCTTAGGAAGAGCACCATTTGGAGAATATTCCCTTTGTCTGCTATGGTTGTATTCTCTGTCCCCAGTCCCGATTTCTTTCCCCTGCTTACTTCAGCATCCTCTATATAACATGTTCACAGAAAAAAATTATTTCTCCAACTACCTAACAACATCCACTGGCTCAGTAAAGCAGCCTCAGCAGCAGAGATCTATCTTCTGGCTTGGCAAGGTTAGTCTAGCTGTTGCTACCCTGCCATTCCAACTGCAGAAGTTTCTGTGGAAGTGCATGGCTAGAAAATGAAATGGAGGAAGACAGGTACAAAGCTGATTTTCTTTCCGCTAGCCTAAGGACTTAAAAATAAGCCAAAGTGCATGGGGCTTTGAGCTGTAAACTTGCATACAGAAGATGTATTTTTTGACCATCTTACTCAGGAGGTGCAGAGCTGCAGCCCTCTGGGCTACTCACTTCTGAATGCCTCCCACACGGTTCGATTCTTGTTACACTTAAAGGCTACGCCATGACAGCATGCCTGGTCAACAAAATAGTTATTTAAATTATTTTCCATCGCTTCTTTCTGTACCTCTGGGTGTGCCACCCCCTTAAAGCCTGGCCCCCTGAGGGAAAGGAATGACCCATCTGGCTGGCCAAAGGGTTTGTCTGACAGAGAGGGGAACAGTCCAGCTACAGCTGCAGAGACAGCTGCTGACCTTCCCTGCCCAGCTGTGGCACCACGGACACTGCTAACGCCCTCTTAGGGAGAAGCTAAGTTAAATCGAACTTTTCATTAACAGCTATAAAGTTTCCCTGTTGCCCCCAAAAAAGGTCATGATGAAGTTTCATCCCCCCTGCAACTAACAGCAGTTATTGCGGGGACCAGAATTTAAAGCCTCAGCCTCATCAGAAAGCACTCAGTAGCCTCATATTGCTCCCCGATCCCTGGCCCCACCAAAAAAAAAAAAGGGCACGGGTGCTTGTAGTGGGAGCAGGCAGCTATCAGTTCCCCGCTTGCTCTAGTCCTCCCGCTTCAGTACTCCATCTAACATCAGGAGAAAAGCCAAGCAGCACAGAGACTAAATCAAAATTGTCTGCAGTAAACCAGACTCAATGGTAGGTAACACAGCTGATGAACTTTATAATGGGAATCAGTTGCCCAAACATATGCTCACACCATTTCAGATACCCTGTGTTATCCCAGGCACCAGACTAGCAGGTATTGAAGCCCAGCACCAGACTCACAGGTGACCTTCATCATTCTGGAGTGCCACTGAGATAACCCACCTAAAAACACACTACAGGCTTATCTTTGGGCAACTGAATTCTTCTCACTCCCTTCGTATGCATGTTTCAAAATTGAGTAGGTTTTTTCTAGTCACCTGCAAGGAAAGAAACAAGTCCAGAATCTTACAGCTTTTTTTTTACTCCAAAAAAGCATTTTATGTTGTGGAGGAGAGGAATAAGAATTATTTAAGTTTTTTCATTCTCTGTCTGATCAAATTCGTCTGTTCCAGATCAATGGCTACCTGGTGTATTTACCTGCACAGTTTCACTCTCAATCCTGACCTGCTCTAAAAGCCTCACAGGCTGCTCCAGCAACGCGTAAGGGCTGCAAGCCTTTACAGCAACGGGTCATAATGAAGCCCTAACAGGATTGACAGTCCAGAATGATTTAAGGTTGGAATTAATGGCTAGCTAAAAAACACCAGCAGCACAGAGCTGTTATCTCACATGTCATTTTTGCCTTCATGACTACTACTTTCCTCTCTTCCCTCCCCTGATGCAGACTAGGTTTGAGAAGCAGAGGTGGTAGCTTCTTTAAAGGACATTTTATCTGTTTTTGGTTGTAGGCAAGCTTTTTAAGAAAGGTTCACAAGATTAATTCCTTTTCTATGTGGTTTTTAATACACTGTATAATTCATAGTAGAAACAGAAAATTAATCTCTCTGTTAAACTTGGAGCAAGGATCAGGATAGATAAGCAGTATTACTTTCCGGCTGGTACCTAAGGCAGGCAATCTGTTTCCCTTTGTTTAATGCGGTGGGGTTAATTAAGGAAGTGGATTTGGCTATTTGAACCGTGCTCTTATAAATCCATGCAAAAGTTTAGCCTGGTGCATATATGCTGGGCAGAAGAGGCTTTCAACATGCAGTGATTTGAGAAGTCTATGACAAACAGCACACTTTACCAATTATCAAATGGGCAGAAGATGGATGGACAGAGCAGACAACAGACACAGTAGACAGACAGGTAAGTTGGTGGAAAGAATTAGTGTGTCTAAGGAGATCTGACCTCTGCTTTCAGAGATTCAGAGATGGACCCTATCTGACTCATGCTGTTACTCAAATTTAAGAAGTGAGATAACATCTCGTGTTTGACTTCACGGACCAGTAACAATACAGGTTTGTTCTGAGTTTCTCAATCATTTATGTTCATCAAAAGTACAGTATAGTTCCATGGAGACAAGTACAGAACACGTGCCCATTTCCTATAGAAAAATTAATCTATAAACATGTGGGAATAAACACAAAACGTGTACGACAGTCAGATAACTACAATGGGCATACAAACAAATATTTAGTTAATGCTAACCTTCAAGCGTGTCACAAAGTGTTTTGCGACAGTAAGCTCTGAGGCAGGATTCCCGAGGAGGATCTCAAAACGATACTGCAGACCTAACTTGTCTCTCACTTCTTGTAACCTCTCCTTGGCCAGCATGGCTAGCTGCACAGACGGCACCCTAATGACCAGCATGTGGCCGCAGCCATTCTTATCCTTTCCCGGAGAAGTGATAAGGTCATCCATTATGCTGAGTGTTTCAGGTGTGCTGTGATCTCTTAGTGAGGCCATGGTCGTGAGAGCCATCAGAGCTTGGGAATACTGCTGAATGAGAAGGTAGCAGCGAATCACCATGCTGTGTAGCCGGGGGTACCTTTGAGGAGATAGTTCTGTGTTAGCACATGCAAAATCACAACAATGCCTGGAAATCAGCCAAAAACCAGGACTGTGTGGTAAAGGAGTGCCTAAGTTTTTCAGTAGTGCTCAAAGAATGAAGCCTTCAATTTTCATGGACAATAATTTTGCACAAAATCTGTGTTTTAAGTAAACGAACATGGTCCAAATGCAGAAAAGCCAAGTCCTGTGCTCAAGTGACAGGAATTATAAACGCCTGTTACCCTCATCTGGGCCAAAATTTTAGCTAAAGATCTTTAACTTGAGGGAGATAAGGATCATCTCAGATGCAGTTCGCTTCAAGAGCACAGGCTAATAATTGCTTTGCTGTCCACAAGTTTTTTCCTCTATGAACCTGGAATACCATCACTGCTTCAAGTGGTTTGTGAGAGAAGTACTTCGTAATTCCACACCTATCGAACTTTTCACCAGAAAGTTAGACTTACCAATAGGGATTGCTGGCTCTGAGTCAAATCTGAACTTCCATTTTGCCTTTTAACTTACATAGCCAATGTTTCTTTCCCTCTCATTACAGCTACATGCAGTGACAACAGATATGAACTCACAAAGTAAAATGCTAAGAAAAAAAATAATTAAAACCTACTCAACCAAAAAGCACTCCATTTCTAGACGTTTCCCACAAGTTCACTCACCACCATAACACAGAAAAAACCTGCACTATTATGCCTTGAGTGCCAGTCTTGCACCACATAAGTCCAAGTGACTAAAATAACTAAAAGTTCCAAATTTCTCTGGTCTTTTTCTTGAGTAATTTAATAGACCATATGGGATCCATTTGAATAAAGTTTTGTGTCTGTCTTTAACCAGTACATACAGTAGCTCACTCTGTATACCATAAGTCAGTCGTTAAATCAATAAATTTTAAGACGCTTTTTACTCCTCCTCCTCCCATAAAAGTACCCACTGCACCTTTGCCACTAAAACAAAGGGAGCCTTTCTTAAAACACAAAAATGTCTGCAATGTTTTCAGACCTGTAAGCTTGTGTGGCTCACCCGCGCAGATGGAATAACCCAGTTTCTTGAAAAGAGAGGCTAAATTGATAAACTGTGATGCAAAACCGTATCCTGGCTCCAAGGTTCACCTCCCTTCAATTTCTAGTCTCATTCTAACCTCATATCAGGGTAATATTTGCACATGCATTAATCCTCCTTCATCCTTTCCCCCATCCACATTTTAAGAACTGAAAGACAGCAATTGTGACCGCTATCTCTTCCATTGGACTTGACCAGAAAGACTATGAGAAGCCTAAAGAACTGACCTATTAAGATTGGCTGACCTTATTATTGTTTATCACATTCATTACTTACATATTTGTAGCAAATAATAAATATTAAGGATTAGTGATATACTTAATTATTTTGCTAATTTAACACATTTGATATTGTGTTATACTTAATAAATATAGATAAATTTACAATTATTACATTGACCTAAATAAAACAGGAGAAAACAGTACTGAAGACAGAACAATCCTGTTCTAGTAAATCTGAAAATACAATGAGAACTTTAGCTTGAACTCGTATAATGAATCTGTCCTGCTGATGCTGGAAACAACAGTATTGCCTTCATTCCTGTAATGTGCACATTTAATTATCTCTTGGATATGTGCTGTGAAAGTAACTTGTTCAGGCAGCTGCAGGGTACTAAAAGGCTCTGAGCTGCAGGAACCAAAACCATAGCCAACTAATGAAATAACAAAAATGACTTTTTTGAAATTACATCACTCACCGGGGCCACCATGGACAAGTCTGTTCGCAGCCTCAACAGGAGAAACACCAGAAGTGATGAGGTATGAAGCCCCTGGTACCTTCTTAGCTTAGTAAGGGTTAAGCCAAAAGAAGAGAGCAGCACAGCTGAGCCTGCACTGCTCCTGAATAGGCCTAATCTCTTCTATAAACGAATGAAGGCTATCCCCTCCTTCAACAGCACTAAATTTGTTACAAAAATAAAAATTGCACATACTTAACAGATTCCAAGATGAAAATCAAAGGTCATCATGTCTTCATCTGCCTGTGATGGGGCTCATAAATATATCTATATCCTTAAGATCCCAATTAAGCAGAATCCCAAGCTCCCATGTTACTACTTACCTTTCTAAAAGCGTGTTGACCATTTTTTCAAAAGTTTCATCACATCTCAAAAGGGGACTTGTGACTCCCCATTGGAGAGACTTGCTGTATTCATTCAAACCAAAGTACAGCTTGTCTTCACTTGCTGTGTCATCCTGTTCCACACAGAGATAGCAAAAACATAAGGAAAAATGGAACCAATTTTAATTTCTTTTGTCGTTTAAAAAATAGATGGGAAAGAAGTGGAAAGTATATTCCTAACCACAGTATCCTTTATTTTCATTCATTCTCCCTCAGTGATGCTATTTGTTTGTTTCAAAGAATACAATAAAACTTAAATTGTTTTTTGCTTAACTTATTTGTCTACAGCTAGGAAAGACAGGTGTAGGTCCTTTCAATATATCACCTACCTGTGATTGCAGGGGTTTTCTAGAATTCTGCTAACTATTTTCTGTCTACCTATCTCTGGCTTTATATCTACTGAGAACTGTTACCTCATTTCTATTTAAAGCAGAACCTGAAAACAGAAGGATTATTAATTTCCGAAATTCTTCCTGACTGTCAGATTCTACACATCTCTAATGGCAATCAGAAACTAATCATTTCTTTGCTGGAATATAAATCTGCAGACAGCAATCAGAAAGGCAGAATATTTGCTGCCTCAAATTTCATGAGGCCTTTGCTGGAAGCACAGCATGGTCTCCAGTGCATTTACATCACTAGTAATCAGTAGGAATGTAATTAATTGCACACCACCTCCCCTTTTTTTGTGGATTATTTTTTTAATCAGAAGACTGAAAGTTGTTGATTTTTTACTTTTGGAAAACAAAATATTGTCTAGACCATTTTACAGGAGGTCACCACAATGGGCAATATTAACAATTAACCAAAAAGCAAACTGAATATTCATTCATTCCCTCATTTCCACTATTCTGTTTACTTGACTTTAACTATTTTTTACAGCTACCACTTTAAAGTCACTTTACAGAAACCAATGGTCCACTCGACACAGTAGAGTCAAACTTGATATAAATATATCAAACAAGGAATGGGAGAAAAGGCTATTTTTAAAGTGGATTTAGCCAAAACATCCTCAGAATCAACTGGCTGAAATGATGAAAAAAGCTAATGGAGCAAAACATTCAACAGACTTTCTTCTCTGCACAACGACAGCACCTACTACACCATAACTTGTTAACATAGCATACAACTTTTATTAGTACCAGAAAATTAATGAACAGACTTGACAGGCTATGTGACATACAACTTACAGTCAAAAGTCAGACTGCTTTAAAATGGAAAGCGAGATCCAGGCATGCCTACACAACTTTTTCTGACCTGACTATAGAAAGTAATTTCTCATATTACATGACAGGACAAAGTAGTTCCTGGGCCTAAATATTAATGCTACCTCTACCATCAGCATCCCAGGGCTGTGTAGGAGCCTGAGAGAACAAACTCCGGCAAAGAAAGAGCTCGCTCCTAACATTTTCCCTCCTAACATATGCATCTGCTAGATTCTGTTAGGTGTGAAGTCCACATTAAAATTCAGAGTTAAAATTAACAATTAAACACTTACCACAGTGTCAAATTGTATCCAATGTACCTCATTGCTAGAGCTGATCCTGGACTGCTGCGTTTGCAAGGCATAAGGAAAAGAGCTGACCTGAAGAACAAGGAGGTTGAATGCTTCAAGAACCTCCCTGCAATTAATAACTCTATCAGCCAGACCATGACTAGGCTCACCATGTGACAGGGAACTTGAAATGGCACTGCAGAAATAAGAATGCAAAGAATTGCCTTACTGACATCCTGAGATTCAATGAATTACTCTCTTCCTGCAGAAAAATCTCCAAATGACTATGGCACTGGAATCACAGCTCAAAAATCTCTTTGGAAGGGTGATAGGTATGAAAACCATTTGAGTGTTCTCTGTGGGTAGACTCAGGCAACAGGTGGAAAAAATCTAAATAAAGGACCAAAATCTGCTGACAATGAGAAGGTGAATTAGAGTGCCAATTTAAAAGAGCATCAGATGGAGGAAAGAAAAAATAAGCCAAAGCTGATTAAATCCCTCCCACTGAGAAGCATGGTTCCATGAGCTGTGGGGATAGGATATAGTAACAATTTTACAAAATTCAGTGGATTTTCCAGCCTGAAACAACAAATTTCTAAAAGACTGGGGAACCTAAAAGTCTCCTGATGTCCTGATTTCCAGTTCCTGGAATTACCTTCACCTCCAGGATATATGCAGGAATTCCAAATTCAGAGTACAGCAAAGACAGTAACAAAAATGTGACGGGGAGGATAAGGTAGAAAGAATATTGCTTTCATCTGTTTTCAGCTGTTCTTCAAGGAATGTATTTTGTTTATTATACCTCTGATATTCAAATGAATCCCACAACTTTACACACCATGTTTAAATCACATTAAGGTTGTTCTCCTCAGTTTACTCATGGAACAAGAACAAAATCATTAGCTTTACTGATTTCTTCCTTCCATAGTAGAGTTGTGATTCAGTGTGAAGAAATGTTTCTGCACATGTGTTTGTGTTGTGTTAGACCTAATGCTGACCAAATTCAATACAGCTGTTTTTTAAATCCTTTCCTTACAGTAGCTAGGGCATTTTTCAGATGATGCAGAGTTAAATATCTGTAAGCCTTCTCATATTACAAATAACACTATCCTCAAGGATAAAACTATGAAATAAAATATGACTGGCTTGCGAACATGGGAGAAATTTGTGTTTCAGTAGAGAAAAAGCAGGGAAATAGGAAAAAAAGACAAGAAGAACAAAGAAAGTTGCAAAATTCAGCCCTTTTTCATGGACTTCAGTACAATAGCACATACCCCTACAGTCTTCTTAGGAATCCAGTAATCTGAAACTAGTCTCACCTATCTTCAACTGGATCAGAACTAGTTTACAAATGTGAAGGGCAAGCAAAAAAGATGATTTCTGATTTTGAGGCAGAAAATGCCTTAGGCCTAGGGAAAGCATTGGGTGTCTGAGATGGCAAGTCTTTTGAAAAACCTGACTGAAAGATACTGGGAGAGGATTGTTTTCCCTTGGTAGATTGAAGCAGCTACCTTGTTAAATCCACATGGGCATTGTCATGAACCAGCACAAACAGTGTATAGGGGTTCTGCTTCACTTTTCTCATGAAAACTTCGAATTTTGTTTGAATTTCATTGTCTAGCCGAACCACATATTTCTCGGCTCTCTGATATGCCGTTCCATTGTCTTCTAGGCCCAAGTCCACAAGGACACCTGTCAGAAAGAAAAATACAACAAAAATCTTTTCCTCTGAGTGCATCCAAAACCCAAGTGTCAACAGCAGGTTGCCACCTGTCTGCCAATATCACGACTTTGCCAAATCACTGATATGCCCTAGTGAGATGATTATCTGAATGCATTTTTTCTCACAATGAGGACTGAAATGTGCTTCTTGGCTTCTGGATTTCTTCCAAAAAGTGCCTGAAGACTTTCAAAGACTTCTCACATTACCAAAAAGAAAAAAAAATAAAAAATCAGGCCTCCACAAAAATTTCCAGAGCAGTGCTCAGTTGGCTGTGCTCCATGATCCTAGGCCAAACTTGCCCACATTGAGCTAATATATTAATCTTGCTTGAGTCAGAAAAAGTTATCCTGACCTTTTCTTTGCAAAAATCATAAATTTATATAAAATTTACTCTAGTATCATATCATATCTTTTTTTCATGCCCTGCTCCAATGTTTGTTTCAATACAAATACTCTCCAGCAGTTTTTGTAATGATAGATTGCCATGATATTAATAAAGTAGGCATGATGTAATGTATATGGCTTTAAACACCATTTGAATTAAAGAAGTAGCAACAAGCTACTGTGAAATGTGGGTCAACTATGTATTTGCCAGAGTCTTAATGATTTTTAAAAAATATTTTTAAAAAGTAAAGTAAACCCTATTGATCTAAAAAAATAAAATAAATATGAAACCCTGTTAACAGATACCAGAAAACCTCTGGTTTAGTGTGTAGCAGCAAATTAAGTAAATACAATGTCTGAAGAAATAAGGAATAGATTAAAAAGCCCATAAAGTTATGTTAGAAAGGAAAATAAACCCATACTTCAAGTAATCTATTTTGTTCTTTTCATTTAAGTAGTAGAATAGTACAAAGCAGAGACAAAATACAGGTATGGACCACAATGTTAAGCGATATCAGGGCATATCTGCACAATCAAAAAGTATGGGACTGTTTAGTTCGGAGTAGAAAATAAGAGAAAAAAAAAGCCAACAGTTACCCAAGACCACTCATAGACACATTACACCAGAAACTCATATTCAAATGCAAATGCAAGTTATTATTAGATAAAGCTGGAGGCAGAAGAAAAAAGTTCAGCTGATAAAAAAAAATCCTACACACACAACTATCCTAAGGACTTCATTACTCCCAGATACGAGAGATCAAGAGCTAAAAAGGACTTGACATAGTCCTTAATTCTGTTAGAGAGTAATTTTCTCCACACAGAAACTCTCATGCTTTTCTGGACACCTCAGTCACTAACAGTGCGGATAACAGAGGTCATTCTCAAGGAGGATATATTCCATAACCTGTCCACTAAGACTTTCCTGTTCCTCTTGAAGCGTTTGGTATCAGCCATGGTCAGACACAGAACCCCAGACAAGAAAACTCACCATCTGAACAATTATTATGTGCAAATGTGCATGTATTACTCAGGCATTTATCTACCTAATAAGAGAGCTTCCTGCACATAGATCTATGCTAATACATATGAGAGCATATGCACAAATGTGTATCTAGAATAAATGGCACTAACAGCTCTCGGGGATAAAAGATCTGAACAGTTGCATTTGCTCATCCCCTCGCTGTTTTGACAGGTGAATGCTTCTCCAGGTCACACATTTCTCAGACCTGCATGAACATGTCAATTTCTTTTAACACTCACATGGTACAGCTTGGGCCCAGTTTAGGAAAGAAAGATATTTAGAATTAGAATTTAGAAGTGACCAACTAATGGAGCTAATATTGGACATGCAAAATACATGTTGGAGCAACTTACTTCTCCATTTATTCCAGATAAGATTTAATAATGTCACAAACTTTGGTTTAACAGTCTCTTTTCCCTTCCCTCCCTTTTACCTGATTGTCGAATCCGTTGAAGGGTCTGCTGCACCAGGACTTCTGAACGGGGAACTATAACGATGAAATCTACTTTGCTGAAGTGGCCCAGATCCAGGCTCTGATTTCCACTGTCTGCTATAGCACAAACCTGGGACAAGAGCTTTCTGGCAACTGTAAGCTGTGGCTGGTAAATTTGGAAGGTATCAACATCCAAATCTAGAGTGTGTTTGTTTGAAAAAGAAAACAAAACACAACAAGAAACATGTTTACTTTCCCACCCCCGAATAAATATGACCCTCCAAACAGCCTACGCTCTATCATCAGAGAAAAAAAATCACTCACCAGAATAAATCTCAACAGTCTGGAGAGCTGGGTCCAGATCACAAATGTCAACTTCCTTTTTTTGTTCAAAATGTTATAACATATCAGATGACCTCAAGTACAGCGCTGCCTGTTTTTCAAATGCCCTAAGTGTTTTGAGGATTTTTAACAGTGCAACCCAAGGAAACAACATAGTAAAATGCGTTCTGTTAAATGAACCAACACATACATAATGTGCATGCATATACACATATAGATAGATGTGCATGTGTACATATATAAAAAGCATATATATACCTACACACACACAGAGCTCTAATGTTGTCCTGAAACTTGCAGTTCTCCTTTAGGAGCTTCTCTTCATCACTCCTCCTGGGAGAACCAGCCATGCGTGCTGAGGTTGTTGCGCTCAGGGCACAACAGGATAAGAGCCAGCACACCTATTAATCTGAGGAAACTGACCCTGCATTGATAATCCTGCCAAAAAGACTCACCAGGACAGCAGGTCAGCTGGGAGTTCATTTGTACATCATCTCTGCTCTGCAGTACTGAGCCCCACTGTAAGTCATGACTGAGACAGCTGTATGTCTATATACCGACTGATAGTAATATACGCTGTGAAGGGAAGGTGAGCAATACACCTAGCCAATAAATCTCAGTTATTGTGGGGGGAAGTGGGGCATTTATTTCTTTGGATGTTTCTTAATTTTTTAACAAAATTTGGGTCTCGGATTTATTTGAACTCAATTAATGTCAATATAACACTAGCTGCAGAGAAGTGAGGGACTGGAGCTTTGCTCTCTCTGTAGATATGTACTAGAGCATTCACGTTTCCTCAAAGAAAAAGCATGTTCCTGTATTTCAGTATTTCCTGTAGGTAAATTCTGTGCCCAACAATCCATTTTTCACTAGCCCCTGAATATTTTCAACTTGCAGATTACCACATTAAATCCTATAATGCTATTAGAGGTTTTGTTTACGTCAGTTTTTTTACTACAAATTAAATTCTGATTAATGGACTGTTTATTGTAAAAATCATCTAGGGCAAATTTCTTAAAAAAACTTCAGAAAAATCCAAAATTACTGCAAATTTACTATACAAGAACTACTGTTGCTTTTTAAAATAATAAGTCACTTTATAAAATCTTGCAATTTACATGAAAATTGGAAGGTGTCTGGGGCAAAAACCTGGTATGTTAGTTTTCTATAGACACACATCTGGTTTTGTGTGTGCACTTATCTCCTGCTCAAACCTGCCTCAGTGTTCATTTCAGTAGACCTGCTATGGCAGAAAGATCTGCCTCAGTGACTAAGAGACTCACCTCTCTTTTTTTTTTATTCAGGCAGATTGTCAGCAGCTTCAACCACTGCATAGCCAAATTTTAAAGACAAAATAGCTCTGAATACTTTTGAGAAAACATGAATGTTTAAAAAAGCACATGTACAACACTACGTTGTAAAAACAAAAAAATAACAGAATCTAAAGATCATTCTCCCTTCAAATTAGTCCTGTGAGGAAGCTCAAGATTTGTCCTTCTGGAGGTGCCAGAACAAAGTACGTGGCAGCCTTCCTAGTTGTATCTTCTGATCCATGTGGAGTCTGTAAACCACCTTGCTTTCATTCAGATCTAACACTGAGCTGATTCATTTAAGCTAACTAATGTGAATCAAGAGCATACCTTTCTTTCGCAGTGAAAAAGCTTTACTGGAGGTTGAATTTGCTTTGATACTAGACCTAAAAGAATCTCAGTGTTCACAACAGCTCAGTGTATCTTTTGCCATTACTGTCATATGAAAAGGTAAGTATGGTTAAAACTGAATAATAGAAAGAATTTCAAAATGGGAAAATGACAATCGGCATTTTTAGACAGGCAATCCTAGCTCATCTTTTGCACCTAAATATCTTATCACATTAAGCTGAATAAGACACATCTCAAATACACAAATTATAGATTACACTTGCCTAACACTTTCAGTCCAAGATCTTAAAACACTTTCCCTAAAAGTTTAAGCCTCAGAGCACAAGTCTGTAGTACATATTATTACTATTTTACATGCGAAAGTGAGGAATATTAAAGTTAAGAAACAAGAGGACACCTGGGGAGATGAGAACGAGAACACAGTTCCCCTTTGCCTGAAGCCCAAGGTTACATTCCTTTTCTAGGTGCAGAAAGGCGAGATGAGTCCACTCTGACAACATTACAAAGGAACACCTTTACTCTGTCTAGTGCATAACAGAATATCATATATTTTAGCTTAGGAATTATAAAACATAGGGGAAAAAGGTTGCTGAAGGTTACTACAGAGATTTTCTGTCTGAGAGACTGCTATATTGCTACATTCAGCTCGCAGTATTAATATTTGAAGCTTGGCACACTGACTGCAGCTATGCCCTCAGACTCTTCTGAGGCACATGCATTTTAACATTCAACAAACTACTCACTGATTTCACAGCTGTATGTAAAAAAAATTACCTGGTTCTTGCGTAGAAACCATGGCAATTGCTTCCTGAGATGACACACACTCACTAACATCTCCATTAAAAGGAATAATGACACTTTCCCCTCGCTGCTGTAGCATTTTCTCCAGCAGTTTGTCCAAATCATCACCTAGATCAGAATTAGCAACACCAAATTATCGGAAAGCCTTCTCAGACAAGTGATGTAGAACATTACATACACTCATGTTCTCACATAGCTGATGTTGCATCTGCGAAGGAAGGGGCAGGGGACTGGAGATACAGGGAAGAGAGGGAGGGGGAATATTTTTTCTTTTAGTTACTGCTTTGCCAGTTGAATGAATTCCAAAAAAAAGAAACCACAGCTGAATCATTTCAGCTCTGTGCCTTTACAGCTAGTGGTGACCTCTGATGACTACAAAGAAACACACACAACAAAACAACCTCCAAAACCTGTGCTAAAAGCACAAACACAAAAAGACTCGTGCACTTACAGGTGCCCTGCCATCACATTCAGCAGTACAAAACAGTGCTAAAAATGTTTTGCCACAGGGTAACTCGCATTGCACAGGTGAAGGAGACGAGAACTCCTTTACACACAGTGAATGGAAAGAAGGAAAGAATGCCTCGCAGTGGAGAGGGCAGACCTATATTCATATGCTCTTTAACTGCTGAACAGGAGACACACCAACCCTAAAGAAATTACTGTCTTGGCTAGAACTTCTGTTTCTTAGGATCACTCACCTAAAGATGTATTTTTGAAATGCGATGCCAGGAAACTAACTTTCCCTGTGATGAGCTCGTAACTGATCTCTTTTAAAAATTCGCTGGTGGTAAGCATGCTTTCTGCAAGTGCCCTAGATTGATATTGACCTGGAGAAGAGGGGGGAAAAAGCAAGAGCAATCTTTAATACAGTGTACTATCAACAACATCTTTTCATACTAGATGTGGGGTATGCTAATCCTGTCATGGATCTCCCCTGCCTTTATCCAGTAGACTGGTAGAGCAGTCTCAAGTCTATTTTGCTAGTGATGGGAGAATTAGTTGTATCAGTTTAGCACATACTTTGCAAGCTGTTGCCCATAGTTTTGCACACTTGGGTGACAAATGAGATGCAAAATAAGTATTTGTACCTTAGATGGAATGGAGGATTCTGGGTAAATATGAAAAGTAATTATCACTAGTGTGAAAAGGAGTAAAAAATTGACATTACTGATTTATCTGCCTATAAAGGAAAGACGACCAGTCAAAATTCACTTTGACCCAGACACACTCATGCACAAACATCACAGCCAGTCACCAACGTGGAATTTCAAAATCAACGTGGTAAAAACAGTAGAAAGCATGTTCTGTTTTACAGTGGTCTGCAGAAAACTGTGGTTGATCCAATATTGCCATGTGAAATAGCACAGCTGTTACACAAAACAAAGACAAACTGACTATTTTGTCGCTGGGTCACTTCAAGATATTTTCTAAGGTAGCCACACAAACAATAAAGTCTCAGACCTCTCAAGGAGTAGTAATGACTAGCATGCAGCTATCTTTCTAGATCCTCATGGACATCAGTACTCCAAGTCTTGATGGAGGAATAGCAAACTATGAAATTGCAGTGTAACAGTACAAAGGAGAATAAAAAGAAGAAGAGGGGTTTAAAAAGCTGGAATGACTCAAGAAAATTAATTCAGAAAAATTGCACTGGCATTTGAAGCATACTGCAAATATACTCACCTAGGACTACTACACAGAATTCATTTCCTCTTATCTTTGATGTACAAATGGCAACAACATAATCTGGTAGCTTTTGCTGATGTTTCATTTCATTGAGAGACCTCAAGGTCTCTGAGATGCCCTCTGCCAGTGAATTCTGGGTAACAACCACATGCACGAGGTCCCGGGACACACTAGCGATTAACCTAGCAAGCCAAGGGAGTTGACCTGGTGACACAGAGATACACTGTGCACTCATTTGCAAGGATCGCTCTCTCAGAGTGAACTCCTGCATAGCTTTCAACATGATCTGCTCAAATTCTTCCCTCAGGGGTATCTGGTCAGGACCTACATTGAAAACAAACAAACAGAAGAACAGTATCTCATATCAAAATGTTATTGAACCAGGAATAATCACGTCTGTCGTGATCTGACAAGCTCCTTCACTGTATTTTTTACATTTACAAAACCCACTCTTTACTCAGTGGATATCTACCCACATGGCTTATTCTTGGTTTTTCATCTAGAATACTCCCTTGCCCACCATCTCCCCACCTCTTTTTTGTTGCCTTTTTTTTTTTTTTTTTAAACAATGAGGTATTCCATCTCACTCCTAGTTTTTCTACCTTCAGAAACTGGTGGGACAAACAAGTGAGTGGGAAAATATGTGCGTTTTGCCTGGAACAGAAAGATTAATCATGTAGCCTCCATACGTTTTTACAGAAGAAAATCCAAATGCTTATCCGCACAGCCTAATTGCAGCTATGCAGTATGACAAAGCATGTCAAGTGGTTTTCATTTGCGTTTTCTCATCATGCATACTAGTAAACTAAGCATGGATGTAAATAAACATGTTTAACCTCTTCTTTTGCTTTAGTTAAATTAGATTAATTTAGCAAATCTTTAAACTTCTAACATAAAGAGGTATATGCAACTTCAGATCTACAATCCTCAGACTTTGTAAACTGTATTGCGAACTTGAATTGGAAAATAGAAATGTAAGCTATCCTCTTAGCATCAGTCCCCCAACTCAGCTTCAATTAACATTTTGCTCAGTAGGAGTTGTCTCATTATCAAAGACACTCAGGAACAGATAAAAATATTTATGAATGCAGAGTAAAAAGCAACCATAACTTAAATTGCCAAGATCTCATGTCAGTGCCAAAGGAGATAGCTGCATGCTTCAGCAGCTTGCTTTTATATGACAAAAAGGGAGGGACTTAAATACCAGAGATATGTGAAATGCTGGTTTTGGTTTTGCGTTTTCTTTCAGAGCCAAAGACAACAAGCAAAAAGAGCAGTGAAAAAAAGGAAACAGAAAGGTTGTATCAGAAGCAGAGCATGGATTGGGTAAATAACCTGTGATACAGAATCTGTAAAAACCGCCACCTGTTGTCATTTTGCCTTTCTGAGAAATAATATAATGAAAGTGTCACCACCCAATTACCATAGTATGGTAGGACAGCTATAGACTTGTAAATGCAAGGCTGTTTTCATTTTTTATGCAAGCTGAAAAGTTCTGATGAGTCTAATTTAACACAGCATGGGGATAAGTCTCTCTTTTGGAAATATATTTTCTTTTCTCTTCTAAGAAAGCATCACACATTCTAGGTCTTTGAAGATCTTGAAACAGAAAAAAAATAGACATTTATTGACAGAGAGCTAAATCTTCCTCTGCATAAATGAAGTATATGTACAACATATCAACCACAACAAAAGAGATGTTATACACTGAAAGATACAAAAGCAAACTGATTAAGGGAGGTACTTAAAAGACAGGCTCTAGACACAGGGATCATCATGAATCCAAGAAAATGAAAATAATTGTACAAATGGAAAGATTTCTGTGTAAGGACACACAGAATTTCATTCAGATGATTTATAAAAGAAAAACTTTAAAAAATAGTTAGTTATCAGAAAGCACTGATAAGGACATATTTTGAAATTAGTGCAGTGTTTAACACCACATGTGGCTCATGACAGTCTTTCTTCATGACTATCCAGACAAATAGTGGAACTAATATCAGATGAGATGGAAGATAAAATGATAGATATTGATTTTGATTATGAACAGTTTCAAAATACATATACAGGAATCTGTCAAGGTTAAAAGGGAATATCTGGAAGCTTCTCCACAGAAATGAGTACACAAAGGCTCATCTTGACTTCAGAAAACAAAACTGTGAAACAAATAAAACCATAAAATATTAATATCTGAAAAAGGCCTTATTAAAATAGTTGTGCTTCCACAAGCACCTACAGTGACCTGGGTGCCGGGGAAGGTTATGGAGCAGGTCATCCTGAGCACCATCACGTGGCACGTGCAGGACACCCGGGGGATCAGGCCCAGCCACCGTGGGGTTATGAAAGGCAGGTCCTGCTTGATGAACCTGATCTCCTTCTACGACAAGATGACCCACCCAGTGGATGAGG
>JAVJGI010000040.1:55801431-55906534 GCA_035590275.1 Ibycter americanus
AAGGAGGCTGTAGGCAGGTGGGCGTCAGTCTCTTTTCCCAAGTAAAAAGTGACAGGACAAGAGGGAATGGCCTCAAGCTGTGCCAGGGGAGGTTTAGATTGGATATTAGGAAAAACTTCTTCACCAAAAGGGTGGCCAAGCATTGGAACAGGCTGCCTAGGTGGTGGAATCACCATCCCTGGAGGTATTTAAAAGATGTGTAATCATGGCACTTAGGGACATGGTTTAGTGGTGGACTTGGCCGTGTTAGGTTTATGATTGGACTCAATAATCCTAAGGGTCTTTTCCAAAATAAACAACTCTATGTTTAAACAAGTTTAAAACAACATATTCAAATGCCATCCATTTCTGGATAGACACTTCACAATGTATCCCACAGAAAACTACTCCTCTAACCATCTAAGACCAGAAGAATTGCTTGAATAACCTCTTGCTTTGATTGAATATCCCTTCCACTGAAGGCAGAGGCTTGTTCCTGACTTGAATCTGGATGTGCATTCAGATATTGAAGCTACAAAACACCTCTGGGTGTCACGGCATACACATGATTCAAATGTACCACAAGAGAGAAGGGAGAATGATTTTGTTATTCTAAACAGGTAATTAACAGAATGCCCAGAAATCTCCTCCAGCTGAAAGACCAAAACATAGACCATAGCACTGCATAGGATGAGACTGTGTTTGTAGAAACAGTAGTGCAATAATAAAAAGCAGACAATTACAAATGATAGAATGTAACCATACTGCAAATACGGGAATTTTGAAGTATAAAAACAAAGCTTGAGAAAACTTCACTATGAATGCTGCCAAAGATAACAAATATGAAATCTGAATGAGTACAGGAGACAGACTGTAAAAAAACCATTGAAATCAAATGCACCTCTTGATCTATTGTTATTTATTTCTTTATCACAGTCAGTGGAATTTATTTACAGTAATGCTATGGCTCACAATCACAGCTTTAACTGTGTATAGTCTTCATAGCATATTTAAAATTAAATAATCAGAAATGCACTTATTTTGTTTGCTTTGATTTGTAATATCATTGTGAGATTGTTCAGCTGATTTCTGAAAACACTACAGCATTATTCTACAATTCATAATGTTATTATAATCTTGGAGGAAAACTGATAGGAATTCTCAGATCTTTTTTCAAAAAAAGGAGCACTTTCATAAATAATATTCTTATGATCTGTGATCACAGTCATCTGCAAATGTATTTTGTACAGGTAGTGAGATCTGAAAAAACTAGGCGAGATTCACTATCTATTTCATTCTTCTGTCTGCTGTTTTATCTTTGCCTTTATCTCACTCTTTCGCAATATACTCCATAAAAAAGAATATTTTAGTCCTACTTTCTCGTGAAAAAAAGAGGCTGACATGAATAAACTATTAAATCTATGTGTGTATTTGTCTCTTCTCCTCGTCAAGTAGTTTTGAAGCTGGCTGCCCTCCAATCATCTTTAATTTGCTTTGATTTTACAAAATGGGATAAAGGCTACAGTTCAGTGCAACTGTCACAATCCCAACAGTTACAAGTTTGCAACAATATTCAAACCAGCAACATGTTTTGATCCCCACGCTCTGCAGAATGTTTTTACTTTTCTCCTCATTAGGTTTTTTCATCTTACAGTGCTGGCACCCATCTCCACATAAAGCCAAAACGAAAACTATTCAGCATTGCACAGCAAGAACAAGAGCCAAACTAAACACCTGCTAATAAGGGAACTGCTTTATGCAGAAGACATAGTGTTCGCTAGGCACAGCTCAACTTGGCTCCAGAAGCTTTACATGAAGCCTCCTCTAGTTTGCAGCAAGTATTGACTTGCTGCACCCATCTAAGGGTGGATTTGCTCATGGAGTGTGGTTCACTGACTCGATAATTTTCAATAAATAGTTTATTTTTTATTGGAAATGCTGTATCAGCTGGCTACATGTTTCTCTGAAGGAAATATGCAAACTGCCTCTGTCAATCCAGAACTGTGTGAAGCAGCTGGTTTTAATATACAGACTACAAACTTTTCAATGAAGATCAAAACCTCAAATAAATATAAGTCCACTGAGAGAAGGGCAATAGGAAACATTCAGCCTGTAAAAAATAAAGAAACCCTCTGTCAGTTCTAACATGGCATCCAATGGACTGTTGAGGCAGGGAATGATAAATAAAGCAAACAGGCCACTTGGAGAGTATTACAACACAGAAGATGGCCTCCTTCCTGTCTGTAACATCAAGGGAGAAGAGTAAAGCATATGAACCCATGGCTGAAACCTGCACAGAGAACATCTGCTCCCCAAATAATAGGGTTATCACCAGTTAGAAACATTTGCACTTTTCATACCATTATTACAGATGCCCTAGCGGAAACCCAATACAGGAAAAGCAATGTGTTCTTCACAAAAGTCATTTCACACTCCTCTATGATAAGCAGCATCTTTTCAAATACAGAAGACTGAGACTGCTGTGAGAAGTCTCCCAACACTATCCTGTATTATTCTCTAACTTCTAAAACCTTACTGTTAACATCGCTGCTTTTTACTCTAAGGTAGGGAAAAATGTCTGGACGTGAAATAAGAGAAAGAAAAAGTGGTTTGCCAGTTTGCTTTCCAACTTGCAAAAAGCCCATTCCAGAAACATTTGCAAGAACGAGATACTCACTGAATCACTTGCCTTAGCCTGAATAACAAATGTGGTTTTCATGTAAACGGTGCTGTCACCAAAACAATGATGACCATCACACATCTGCCAGCATTTGTTACAAAACTGAATAAAACAGACTGAGTGTCCTTAGAAAGAGCTGTGATAACTGATGGTTTGATACCCTAAGCAAATGAGTTATCTGCATTGCAAATCCATTTCACAAAGGTGACCTGGTCAATCCCCATATGGAGAGCAAAATCAGTATGGCCTTTAAATTCACTTCACTTCTGTCTGATGAACAAGTAGCAAATTCACACACACTAGATGGAGCCACTTTCCTCTTTCAGGCACAAAACCAGCCAGAAGATTGGCTCTGGAATGGACATAAGGAGGGTGGGGAGAAAAAAGGACAGTCACAAATAAAAACAAATTATTATGACAAATTGCTTACCTAGTTGGACAAGATACTGAATAGTTAAAAGTATCATATTCTCCACACTTAGCAGCTGACTGCTGGTCAAACCCAAGAGATCCAAATCCTTGTTTTCCAGCTGTGGAATCTTGTAGCAATTCACCAGCAAGGGACTTACAACGATATCACCGACATTTCCATAGAAATAAGGTAAAGTGCCATAACCTTTGATACAAGAAAGAAAAAAACCCCAGAAATTCACAAAATATGCCACTACATGAAATCTTGCACAAAGTGTACATTTCCAAATTTCTCCTTGACGTTGTCTTTCAAAATATACTGCATCAGTGTCTGTTCTTGGCTTTATAATTGCTTACAAAATAAATGAGATGGGATAGTGATCCTTCGTTGTATTTTACATGTGATCACTTAGATTTGCAAAAACTAACAATAACTGCATAGCAGCAGGATAATAATCATTGCTACCCAAATACAGATGAGAATATTATCTATTTGGGTCTTACCCTGACCTTTAAATACAGATTCTCCATAATACAGCGTACAAAAAGAAAAATCAATGGGAGTAAAAGTACATTGATCTTAACATTATAAAAGCAGCATAAGTCACATTAGCATTGATTCAGCCACTGTGGTATTGCTGTGATTGATGTAACTTTTTTGCCACATTTCCATTCTGTTTTCATGAACAGGTTAAATAAACATCAACAACTAAACAAACATGTTGTTCTGTAAGGTAAAGCACATGACCACAGGCTAACTCCTCTTTTCCTTGAGAATGTTTTCATTTAAAAAAAATTTCCACATAGATTTTGCCAAACTCATCCATTTGGGTACATCTGGTTCTGTACTATTAATAGGAAGCTGTTTCTCAGGGCCACTAACATTTAGCCTGAGGACTTCACTGGCAACTCGCCAAGAGCCTAAGGGCTGCATTCAATTTGCACTTAAGCTGATGACCATAGGCACCCTCATCTTTAATAAAGAAGTGTTTCTCTGAAAACTGTTAAGAGTACCATGCTGGAGCTTTAGAACAGGCTTCCAGAAAACGACACTAAGCAAAAGAAACCAAAAGCGTAACCCTATCCTTGATAGATTTACTAGTGTAGATGGCCCTGTTAATTCTCTGGGAATTGTGTGTATTAGGATTATCCGTGCAAGTGAGGACTTTGAGAACTACTCCTTTTCTTCAGGAAAGACAAATTATTCCATGGATTGTATTGAAAAGCATGTTCTTTTAACATTGAAGCTACTTTATACAACCACCTGTACTATGTTGGACTGAGAAAAGATTTAGATTCAAAAAATCACTCATCAACATTTTGGCAGTCCTAACTGACCCATCTTTTGTTATATAGTATGCCCAAATAGCTCAGATTGAAAGAGATATTCACAGTACGGGTCATACTTTTTAAAATTAAAGCAATGTCCTTCCAAAGGTTAACAATGTACTTCGTACAGCTAAAGGATTTTAAAAGCCTGATCTGTTATCTCAGTTGCTTACTATAAGTATGGACTATAAAAGACAAAAAGTGAGTATGATTTACTTCTGATTAATAAGTTCAAATAAATTTTCTGGTTCTCATGCAGAATCCCTGGGCTTCAAGATCTGGACCTGAAATGCTGCAGGATGTATTAGCTTGTTTCTTAAGTTGTTTACACTGAAAAGCTATTTTCATTACATGGAAATATTTCTGTTCTTGGATTTTACAGAAATCTTATTTGTATAAAACTTCCATTTGATCAGAGGTTTTGTATGAATATGACCTAGTTGTGACCCGTTTGCACATCAGGTCCTCCAGAAATCGCCTAACTTCCAATTTTAAATGTTGAGCAACTAAAGGAAACTATCCATGACAAACTGACTTCGTATTGTACTGAATGCCAGAACCAATAGAAAGAAATCAAAAAACTCTCTCCTAGGGGAGCATGTATTTGTTCAAAACACATGCATTTGATTCCCCAGTGTAAGACTTACCTATCAGAATCACTGGTCTGACTCCCGAGTTATTCAGCAGGTTTTCAGGAACTATTACAGTCTCCCCTGCTGGGATGGGTTGAGGCTGTAAAATTCCAGTTAACATGGATTGAGGAACTGGGACTGACAAAAGAGGCTCTATAAAGTAAAGAAAAGAGAAGCTTCCATTACTGAAAGGCTCATACTGTGATTTGGCCGTATGAACAAATAAAAAAAATTACTGCAGATCACTAACTGTAATAAAATTCAAAAGGTCTCTGCATTTCCTGCTAGTTTTAAGTAATTTAAATTAAGAGCCTATAACCTCCTGTAGCCCCACCCCTAAAATAAAACTTTTTCTGACCACTGTATTGTTGGTGGGAATGAGAGAGGAAAACACAGGTTTGAATATGCATCTTTAAACAAAGCCAAGTACTAAGCCAAAAGACCACCTCTAAGATGGAGGTTACCTCTCCATTCTGCCTCTCAACACAAGGGAAGAGACTGCTCTGACTTCTGATCTAGAATACACGTAGATAATAAAAACAAGCCAAAATCTCAAAGCTGTCCTTAGATAGTTGCTACAAGGATAAAAATTGGGCTTTACTCATGAAAGAGCAACAGCAGCATTCACAAGTAAAAAGAAACAAAGAACAAGATTTTTCTAATCTGTAATCAGGTTTCAGTGTGAGGTCTGCTTCAGAAGTGTCTCAAGCTTTATTTGGTGGTTTGTAACAGATTTTTCAAACTGCCATCAACAGAAAAGCATCAAAGGCAGCATAAATGAATGCATTTGTTTTAGCAGTAGAAACTGTTTATTCAGCAGAAAAAAATACTACAAAAGACTTGTGGAAAATGGAGTACATGGCGGAGGTAGCAGATTTGTGGAGACAACAGAAAGGGGGAGATTGCCTTGTATCACATAACTTCAGCAGGTCTCTGAAGCTAGAAACCTGCAGAAGTTGTGATTGATTTGAGGCGCTCAAATAGGCAGGCCTATGCTACCATGTAACCCTTCTTCCTATGATGAATCTCTCAGAAAATTAATTCCAAAGTATCTTAAAACCAAGCCCTCCAAAGCAGAGTTAAAAATACATTGTGCATGTTGACAAATGGCTTTTTTCTTCCTTGTATGTTTATTCTCTCACTCTACCGAGACAGGAATAAGTAATTGTTTATTCCCCTTTACAAAGTATGCTGAATCCCACAATTTAAAATGCTCAAATAGTGAACAGTTTTATTAATAGTTATGTATAAAGGAGTACCTACATGTTATGTATAAAGAGATATTCACACATACTCATAATTAATCCTATTTCATATCATGGTGTTACATATCCCTCCTTCAGCTTTTCCATGCAAACATTTGGTCTCACAAACTTTTATGCTTTTGTGATGATGACCTCAGTGGACATCAGTGCTCTTTGTTAGGCCAAAATTATATAAAGCCATTTTTCCTGTGCATGAATGGAGTGTACGGTTTTCTGTAGCATGCCATGCCAGACTGAGACACAACATTAAAGGTGAAGGCTAATGAAAATCCTTGAAGTATTTTCATATATCCATACACCTACACAATTTGAGAACTGAGTTACATTTGGGGGACTTAGATAGCTTTGGATTTTTGTTAGTATTATTCACATCTTCCTTTCCTCTCTTGCTCCCAATAGTTTCACCTTCCCTGTGCCCCATCTTAGATTATGGTAACAAGGACCGGGCAATCATGTATGCTTTTCTGGGGCATCTGAAAAACTCTTCATGATGTCCTTAACTACTTCAACAAGCTCAGTTATGTTTTCTGTGCAACACTTCAGAGAAGCAGCACAGGGCTACTGGTCTGGCTGAGTACAGATTTTTACAAATAACAACTCTGTATTATCAAAGTTTTACCTGTTCTTGCCGAAGGCCGAATTGTAGGAACAGGTACTGCTAAACCAGGAGGAGGGACTGGGGACCCAGGAGACCATCCCCGGTGACGTTTCTTTGGTGGTCCAGAACTGGACATTGATGCTGAGGAGGAAAGCAAAAACTAATTCTAAACCACATCCTCCTGAATGACCAGATTCCAGCCCATATTTCCATTTCACATTGGTGTTGAGCTGGTATCATGCCACAGAGCATCACAGGTTTCCACCTAGATTTCCATGAAGCCAGACTATGATGTGAAAAATGTTTTTACCTATGTTAAGTATTTACTATTTTAAGTAGAAGCACAGCATTATCATTAATGGTCACGCCAAAACCCAAATGGATCTGTAAAGACTGAATTCTAGAAACTGCTATGATGGGAAGAAGAACAAAATAACGAATTTCAGGCTCAACAGCCAGTGCAGCTTAAAACAAAAGAACAGAGAGGTTTTCTTTACCTTGGTCTCCAGCTGCACAGCCAGGACTTGGAGATGTTGAGTGAGGCACTGGCCGAGAGACTGTAGAACTCAATGCATTATTTCTTCCTCCATTAGCATTTCCATTAGCAACATCAGTGGCACGCAGTGAAAGAGGAGCTGCGTATAATAAAATACAGTGTGGCTTGAGACAACCTTGAAAACAAACATGCAAAATAATACAGCCACATGCAGACACAAAAGAACAGGGCTAGATGCCTGACAGAGACATACTCCAGGGAAAGCATGAAATCTACTTGGCAGAGAATAATTCGGCACAGGCTGCAAAATCCTAACCTTGAAATGGGGTCTCCAGATTTCAGAGTGGGAAGGGTAGGTGGAAGAAAAAATCCAAAAAACCCCCCACCAAAATAAAATAGAAAATTACACACACACACAAAATTATCAGGAAGTTTGTGACACATTTTTTTTGACAATGCGAATTTTTAAAACATGTACATCATTAATTCAGTTTGTAAAGATTTCTAAGCAACTTTGGTGCATATATATATTTTTTCCCCCTAGTCGTCCATGTGCCATACACAGTAATTCACTACAGGGCTCTCATCTAAAGCCTTAGCAAAGGAGACTGGGCAGGGAAGACAGGGCAGTTTGCTATAAAGTGTACATGGTCTGAGTATTACTGAGGCAAACCATGCCTAATTTTGCTACCTCTGTCTGAGACGATCCTTCAGTCCCAGGAAGCCTGGCACACTGGCAGGATCCACTATACTGAGATCACAAAATGAAGCTACAACAATGGAGGATCACAAGAAGTTATCCGCACACTTCTGAGCTCCTCCTTTTTCTTTTTCAGAGCCTAATTTTCACAGGGGAAAAAAAACAAACCCAAAACCCAAAAGGCATAAACTGCATAGAGCAGACATGAAGCCCAGTGGGAACTAACAGCCCCTTGCTGTTATCTGCCAGTTCCACAAGGATTAAGCTCCCAGGAACACATTGCAGGAGCGATAGCAGGAGATGGTGCAGCAGCTTGCTGATGTCAGCTGCAACAGAAAGCATTTGAGATGTGAGCATTTGGCTTACAAAAATGCAACCTGGAACTCTCCAGCTGCAGTCATCCAAATAAATTCAGGCAGAAAATTCTCAGGTTGCCAGGTAGCAGAAGTTGAATAACGTAACTTGCCCATTGTAAGCTCCTCATTTGTACTCTGAGTCAATGATTTGGTATGTACAGATATGGTAAATGTGGGTTAGTTACAGAAGTCATTGAAATGGTGGGAAGTAATTTCAGTGCAAGATAAATTCTCTTACACAAGTATGGAGAGGAGAAGGGTATTTTACACAAAGAACTATTAATGATTCATTAGATACAACATAATATTAGGTACAATAACTATATTGTATGAAATAGCAGATATAATACATCATGTATAAAATGTAATGCTCATGTGAATAAACCAATTAAATTTATTTTTTTTCTTATTCAAGCATACTTTCCTGTAATAAGTGTGATTATTTTTTTTCATTGCTTAAAGTACTAACCAGCTAAAGTAATAAACAATCAGAATATCACAAAAGAGTACCAGTGAGGGATTTAGATGCCACAGTTGAGGTTGTAGTTCATTAAACACACAAAACAGAAATAAGTAATTAAAACAGCATAGATATTGAAACTCCTTTAAATGAGACCTACATTCCAATAAATGTATGTGGAAGAACTATACCTGTTACAAATGCAGAACACCACACAGCTCTCAGTTACTGAGGCAAGAATCAGTGTGCTATCAGGAGGTGACTTTTATGCTCTCCTAAGTATCTTAGGAAGTGCAAAGAGGAATACGACATGGACTTTTACCAGAATGTCAAATCTGAAAGCCAAGGTGTGGCTCAGTTTGGGGTCAGTAAATAGCCATGGAAAATTTCTGTGCAGAGGACTGCAAGAATATGAGAGTTCTGGAGAATGCTAGTGAATGTTTTCCTTTCCTTTTTTCACCAAAAAGATGACTCCCTTATTTCTTGGCTGCTAAGCTGATAATTCACTTGGCTTTCAGCTGTCCTGGGAAGGAAAGCTGTACCTGCAGCAAATGCCTTTCCTACAAGCTGTACTGACAGAGCCAGAGGTTTCACAATGTTCTTGTTCCGGGATGGGTCTTGAGTTCCACTTAAGTTAACAGCAGAAGATGATTTTGCTGGACTGAATACTGAAGAATCTGAGAAAAGAAGTTGTTTAAATAAGTAATGATTTTAAAAATGTATATACATGTGTGTATATAATTTATATTATATACATACGAACAGTCATACACATTTATCTAAACTCATCTCTGCACATAACGCAAACAATTTTTTTTATAGTTCTGAGAAATCATCATGTATCAACATCTTTTAGGAGTTGCAAGAAACACTGAAATGGGCGTTTCTATAGAATCTTAAAATCTACTGAATCCATGACTGATCTCTTCCACAGTAATTTGCATTCACATAAACACAGTATTTTGTATTCACATAAAGTCAAAAAATATTTTAACTGTAGAAAGGGCTATCTCATTGCTCCTCAAAATACCTCTGTGGGATAGGGAAGTAAACAGAGTTTCCCATGTTACAGATGATAAAGCTAAGGCAAAGAGCTTATGTGATTTGCCCCCAGAAAGCATAGGGAATAAACATGGGAATAAGTCACCTTAAAAGGCTGTGGAATCTCTGTCACCTGAGATTGTCAAGAACAAGTTATTGCACCGCTGTCAGACACAACTGAGCTTCACTTAGGGCAGAAAAAAAAAGTATCATAACCTCCTTACAGCATTACTGTTTATAAGGCTATGAAAAGTGTATGCCCATTTAGAAGTCTGGGTAAGAAATGAAAGGTATCTGAGCTCAAACTCTTTTTATGAACTAACAAACAGCAACTCCTTAGAGCACTTCACCAAAGCTAAACATATAAACCTTCTTTTATAGATGGATAAACTGAAAAACAAACAAATTCTAATACTTGCCTGGTACAAAACCATAAATTGGAACTGATTCCAAACCTCTCAGCTAGTAGATCCCTACTTTAATATCTGAAAAAAATGCTTCATGAAAAATTCAATATTTGGATTCTGATACGCTGACAAATCCAAATTCTTATAACCAGAGTGAAAGAGCATTAACTCAGCATCTGTCCAGAAAGCAGTTTGCAACAAGTAGGCAAAGTAGGCTAAGTTCACCTACAGATGTCCTAGCAAAACAGCCATGTAAAGAAAACAGAAGGCAAAGACCAACTTGATCTGCCAAATATATTCACCCTTAGGCCACACACCATTTGGCAAACGGGAGTGGGGAGGAGAGTTTGCTTTACCAGACAGAGTAACTGAGACGGGGAACGAACACAGAAGCCTCTGTTGTTGCTGCTGCTCTGCCAGAAAACCTTGTCCACATTCACAGAAAACGTGCTGAATGGCTAACAAAATAAACCTTCGGAGGGTCTATTTTGGTCTGTCGCCAATAGGCTTTGGAGGAAAATGCTGGTGTCTCATTAAATATGATGTAGCAAATATGTAGTGTTAAAGCTTTCCTCAGAGTAAACTGTCCAGAAGCTTTGGGATTTTTTTCCTCTCTCTAGTTTTAATACATTTTCTTGAAAATTATCTATGGACGCAGATGTGGCTCATACATGTTTAAACATCACACTGGTACCTAATTGTTAATCTTTCTGTCATAAAACCCCATTTCTCATTGCTTAATACCCTCTTAACACCTGAATGGAAGTTCTCCCTCTCATGTGTCTGCCTAAAACTGGATCTTTTATACTGTTCAAGGTTTCAGCTATTTTTCATTGCCAGTCACTTCTTTGCAACAGAGCTGCATCTTCCCACACTGTTCTGAAAGGGGGACCTGACACCTGGCTGCAATGTCATGGCTACACCATACTGTCACTGTAACTGTGGTACTTCAAAATTCTTTTGTGCTGTAATTTCTATCACAAAATTACCATTTCATCGCAGTAGTCTGCATGTGCCCATAACTGTCTACCTACAGGTATCTTCCAGAACTTGGAGGCTGAACTGCTCACGAGGGCAGAAAACAAAAATATTTACACAAGTTTTAAAGGAAAAAATAGGTATGAGTTGACAATAAACTGAAAACAATTTCAGAAAGCAACTTGCTAATAAGTAGTCCTGTTTTAAAACAACTAAGAAGTCAACTCAAAGTACATAGAGCTATGCAGAGCCTAGGAGAGAAAAAGTCAGAACTCCATCATAGGTGACACGTCAGAATTTACACCACTGAAAAAAGGTGCAGGGGATTCATATGTATGCATGTGGCATTATCTTCACCAGAAGATAAGAGCACAAGGAGATGAAAAGGTTTTGACAACCATACCATGACCTAAGAGTACAAACAGTGACACACAAAAACACCAAGCAGACTGAAAATGGCAGTGAGTGATAAGGAGAAAGCAGTATATAAAAGGTGTATCTATTAACTTGGCAGGTACAATAGAAGACAAAGCTGTGTAAATATTGGATCACTTGTTGTTTCAAATAAATAGGTTCTCATGCATCTGCACAGTTCTCATGCCAGGATTTGGAAGCCAAGTGATCATGCAATGAAATGCAGACGTGTTTAAACAACACTCTCATTTAATTTTAACCAAAGCCTAAAGCATATAGCTTCCTAAACAGAGACAGGGCTGACCACCTGGGGAAAGTGTCTCTGAACATACCAGTTTCATAAGAATGCATGCATTCAGCTTTTGTTTGTTATTCCTTTTTAACAAACTTTGTAAGTGGAAAAAATATTCTAATAGTCTTGGTTTTATATCTGCATTTCATACTCCTCCTTTAAAGAAATATATGTTCTGGTACATACATATCAACCAATTACAACAACTAACAGAGAGTTTTCCCCTGTTTTTAATTTTTCAAGAAATTGCACAAACAGATGCAAAAACATATAACAGCATAGATGAAGCTTTAATAAAGCAATGGAAGAAAAAGCTCAAAGAAAAGCACTTGGTACTTGCAATAAATGAATAGATAAATGGAATTAAGATGCTGCTTTGTCAGTCAATGTCTATTTGATTTTTATAGTTTATCCTTGCTTAAGTATGTCATTAATAGCTTTCTAGAACAGTTATGAGATGCATGTTAGCACACATAACACAAAAGCACTGTATGTAATGGGGAAATTGCTATTCTAGGTACACACTTGGGTGAAATAAAATTTAAATAAGTAAATGAATAAGCAAACAAATAAATAAAAGCTGCTGCCTAACCCCAAAAGGAGATTACTTTCCTTTCCAAGACAAATAGCTTAGTCTACATACTAAGTAAACACCTCCATATAAATGTGTAATTCAAGTTTTTTGAGCTCCACAAAAAAATTAAATGAAACACACACAGGGAGGCACAGAATCAAATAAAAGGATCAAAACATCTTTTAATCGACTGCTCTTATGAAGACTAAGCTAACCTTCAGCCTCACCCAGGGCTTAATCTTTCACAAAGCAAATTTTGAAAGGCATCCTCCCCACTGTAATCCATACATGGCTTGAGGTAAATACCCAGTTGTTTACAGCACCTCTGAACCACCAATATCTGTGGTAACTTACCACCCCCAATGGTTATCTTTATAGCACTTTCAGCTCCTACCTGTCTGAGTGAACCCTGATTTGTATCCATTAGCTGATCCACCCTCTGGGGTCGTGGACGGTGACACCGAAGAATTTGGTTTAGCAGACAGGCTAGCAGCAGATGATTGCCTGCTTCTACATTCTGCAAACGAAGCAGCTACAGTACATATTAACAAGGCCTGCCTTCCAGTAGGAAAGTTCAGCAACACGGTGGCGAAAGGTGACAAAATGTTAAAAGCATACATACAGCACGTACAACAAACAGCAGCAAATGGCAGCATTCAACGAAAATACGGCTCTCACAGTTTAGTCAACTTCTAATTAAGAAAACCTCCCTGGGGGCCACTCAGAGGGCCAGGCAAATACAGACCAGATGCTGCAAAATGGCAAGAGCCCTCAGTTCGCAGCTTCCAAGAGATTTGAAGGTATTGGACATATCCCAGGAAACGCTCAGCAACTTCTGTGGCACAACCTTTATACAAACCATCATATGTTGCCCTTTAAAAGGAGAAATTGTGCTGAAACCCAGATTCTTAGTATGCCTCCACAAAACCTTCAGGAAGAGATCTCAGCAGTGTGTCTTTTCTGGATGAAAACTGAATTGAGGGAGGAGAAAGTCACCTTAAAAATCACACATTAATCAATTTTTAAAACAGAGATCTAATTAGGTTTTGTTTGAAGAGATGAGGGTGTTTAAAAGCATTTCTCTTCTCCTAATTAGACCTTTAATGTAAGTAAAGGGTGAAGGGTTACCAGATGGATGCTAGCAATATGGGGATAGAGCCTATCAAAAAAGTGCCCATGAGGTCAATTCTTGGTCAATTTTCTAAACTTTCATGAGTGCTCAAAACACTTGCAATCAGCATATAACCAAAAGCGACTCCTGCCTCTTCCACATGTGCGTTACTCCTGACGGCATTTACCAGGACACACACTAACCCCAACTGCATGAGCATCAGGGAGGGGTTTCAAAAAAAGATTCCAAAAGAAAATAATGTTTCCTTTTTATGTATTTGGAACTTCACTACCAAATTAAATCTGTCTGTAGTTTTTGTGGAAAATGCTGCTGAAAAACACATCCACTCTAAAGCAGTAGTTAATTATACTCGTAACTGAGAAAAGCAGCTGAAGCCAGGATCCCTTTGAACCACTAACTGATACAATACTATAATCACTCATACAACTCGGTGATAACCATCTCTTTCTGGTGTCATGCTGTTATTCACATGAGGATGTGACTCTTCAGATGTGTGTCAGTCCTCCTGTGGAGCTTCTCCTCTCCTCACGTCATCCTCTTTGGGAACAACAGGCACCAGATCAAACTCCGTCTTTACTGAGTGAGACCACAGCTGAGGAAGACAGGCAGTCTGCATATACACCAGCTTAGTAGACAGCGAGTAGGTAAACCATTCTCTCCTTGAGTCTTTGCATGGCTCTAGCTCCAAAAACCTGCATCTTTCAAAAACAGACCCCATGACTACCTTGCCTTTGGGTCACAAATGTGATCTCTTTAGCATGTAACAATATTGCACAGGCTGCTCTAGTCGAGGGTAAGCCAAAGTGTAAAACACACTGTAAACAGCAATAGTATGCAAGATTTCTCCTCCTTCCCTGAGATCAGTGACCTGAGCCTTCTTAATCTTATGGAGTGCTAGCTATCCTCAGGCGTTAGACAGATTGAATTGCACCTGCTAAGATGAATATCAGTGGGAAGCCATTGCTGGAGCCCTGGCTGTGAGTTGTCTTGCTTCAGGCAGAGAAAAGAATCAGCACAGTGAACAACCTTGTTTCTTCTCACAAGATGGCTGCACGTCCTAAGACAGATTTAGGGGGCTCACTGAACATGTGGGGAGATGGAGGAAGACCATTTACAATTGCATGGTTACTATTAAGACAAATAAACCTCTTTGGCAAAATCCAGACTTCAGTGAAATCAGTGGGAATTTTTCGTTCAAGCAGTAAAGAAAGTAATCTTCTACGGTTCCTTTTGAAAGCATACATTTTCAACAGCACCTTTCAATTCTTCACTCAATATCACACTAATACAATAAAAAAAACCCTATGTGAATGGGCACCTTTATTACCTTTCCAACAAATAAGGGGTCCCTTTGACAGTACACCTTGGGAGCTTCTTACTAGGTAGTACTTTAAGTGCTTCTGCTTCTTTGGCTGAGTGGTTAATTTCAGGTTGATATGATTGGAAAACTCTGTGAAGTACCGAAATCCTCTTTCTCCACAGCCTATACAATTCCCAGAAAATCCTGGAAGAATGAAGCAAGAAGACACATATAGAGATTAAATGACTTGTATTATCTGCTAGGAATAAGGCCATTTTAAACCTACCTGTGCATCCAGTTCAGAGTGACTGGAGGCCTCCAGCCAGGCAGCTTCATGCTAAACACAGGCAGCTTTTGGTATTTGCTTTTCTGAAACTCTTCCATCTTTCTAGGTCATACTAACTTATGCCAAAAACCTACCACTAATTTTCCACTTTACACAGTGCAGAGAGGAATAACTACTTGGCAGGGGAAGAGCTAGATGCCAAATTAGGTAATTTCCATAAGGGGTGGGTGGGAAATAAGCAATTTTTTCTAAATTAAAAAAACCTGGGTTCCAAGCTGCATGCATCTCTCTCTAAAAACAGTGGCTAATCTATAACAGCAATTTCATGTGACTAAAATTAACCTTGATATCTAATAATTTTTCTCTTGAGACTCCTTATACAAAGCACTTTCCAAGCTGGACCTTACAGCTTATTAAAGTCTTAAAAGCAATCATTTGATGTCAAGATTTTCATGGCAAAAGTCAGGAGTGCTTCAGAATGTTTTTAAAAACCTACGATCTCTCATAAAAGTAACAGATTTAGAAACAAAGGCAGAAGACTGCTTTCCTGCAATGTTTCCAACATGGTTTCACACAAGGGGGTAAAATTTTGAGTTGAGGTCTGGAGGGCAGGGTCCAGACTGAGGACTGATTATAAGCAACCCTCGATTACCAGTGCCATTCACAACTACGTTAATGGGAATGTTGCATATAGATGGAACCAGTCTGACATCTCCCAGAACAAAGCGCTGGCCACGTTCTGAAATGGGCCTGCCTTAAAATCCTTGTGTTTGAATAAGCCCTCTATTATCTAATGCTGAACGATTAAATTTCTCTGGTTTACTTGCCACCCATCTCTGAATTGCTTTCAACTCTTAATGAAGAAATATTTTATATTCTTTCTGGAATGTCAATAACGATTTATAATAGTGCTGGGCAGATTAATACCTAGTAAAAATGCTTGATTTTTGTTTTTTTCCATTACTAATCAGTTAAAGATCTGTAATAGAACTGATATTTCATTCTCACTACTGTCATTATTTTCCACAATCCCAAGCACCTTGGAGAACACTGGTTCCTACACTTACCTGTCAGCCAAATTTGCAGTTTTATGAAAAAGATATTCAGTCTTTTTAACAAAATGGGTTTTCCAAAACAGTCTTATTAATTAGGCTATTATCTTTAGCCTTACTGTGCCTCATTATAATCTTTTACCATCAAGTTGCTGAGGATGCCAAGAAGATTTCTTCATCTTGTTTCTCCTGCGACTGAATCAGTCCTTTCCTTCTCCCTTGCAAACCACAGGAACTACTGATGCATCTCCACAGTTATCAGAAACAGTCCTTAGGGTCTCACAGAGCTACCAGGTCAATTCTTTGCTCATAGGTACCAGTTACACAGGCGTAAGGGCATTTAAATATGTAACATCAGCAATGCCAGAGCACAGATGTGAGTCAGGAGGCTCATTATCAAATAATACCAGAAATGATAGATGGATACAATCCTGGAGGGGGGAGGGGAGGAGGGCTTACCAACTCAGACAAGCAGTACCACATTTCATCAGACTAAACACCATCTGTCTGTCTATCAGATAGTTCTTATTGATCAGCTCTTGACACTTCCCCTCTTAGTAGGGGAGAAGCTCCTCTGAGGATGGTAGTATACACCAGAGTATCCCATGATCCCACTTCCCCAACTGTACCCAGCAAGGGCACATCACCCCACAGCTCCTATCTAATTCAGGCTGGTGGGATTTCTGCCTTAGGTCCAAAGGTTTACAGTGTATAGTAGCATATTTAATGGGTTTAAGGGAGAAATTACATTAGAGCACGTAAGTACAAGAATGAGGTGTTTTCAATAGTTATGCAAACTATTGCTGGTCCGGACCAGAATTTGAGCAGTGTGGTTAAATCAGGGTATTTATGCTTTATTGTAGTTTCTTCCCTGTTGAAAGGTCTTTCGTAATATATTCTAGGCAACACAATGACTGGAGGGAGAAATGAGAGAGTAAATTCAAAACAGGTTAAAGGAGCCAAAATATATTAAATCAATTTTACTAGCCTGTTAAAATATATGCCAGTTGTGAGCCAGGCAGAAAATCTAGGTGCACATATGTCTGTCTTCAATCACCAAGAAGCATTCTTGTATTAAAATTTTAAAGCTCATAAATGTTACCAATTATGACGTAAGTGGGGTTTTTTTCTTCCCTCTCGCCCGTGTATTAGATTTTGAGAAGCAAACTGCCCTCAGAGCTCCTATTGAGAACAATGTCCCTGGTGAAGCCAAGGGCAGAATTTGTCCCTTAATCCAGAGGAGAATAGATAGCTCATCTTCAACAGTTGCATGAGCATATTTCTTCTTAAATGAAAATGCTGTAAGCATTAGTAGAGATAAAGAGTATGTGGATAGTTCACATTTAGAATGCCAGGGCTGCAATTGACTTCTGCCCACACAGAAATCACCAAGCTTCGACTGTGGTTAATTGTGGAACCAGGGACTTGTTTTAAAATGGGTTTTTAAGGCAGGTTCAGCTATGAATTTAATTTAATAAAAGCAAGTCTCTCCTCAACATATTATAATAGAAGTTCATTAGCTGAAATTACTTTAGATAATTTTGAACTGACCTTTTACACTGAATTATAATGGTACAAAGAAAAAGAAAAGACTCTTACCTAAAAGTGCATTTTTTCCATGATCATCTGGCAAAAAACGCTTGTCAACAGCGCAGACTAGAATGTGCTCAGGAAGGTTGGGAGATTTGGCTCCTACTAACAGGAAGCCTGCTGGGATATCAATTTGCTCCATGCACAGAGATACTAACCGTAAATCCTTGCCTGCTTGACAAAAACCTACAAAACAAACCAAAACAAATGATAAATCTTCAAAAGATTTCATTTAATTTTCTTCTTTTTATCAGTTATAAAAGCAAATGGGGCTTCACAACTTGATGCTGTAACTGGGGGTTTTAATATATCCTTTTCAAGGGAAATAGAGGAAATTGAGATAGCATTTAATCAGATCCACTAGCTCAGGGTTTCAGAGACAACAGATAAACATTGTTTTAAAATAAGATCCTGAACACATTCAGGCAGAGAAGAGATGTAAGCCTCTGAAGACTAGATATCAAATGGCTCAGAAACTCAGTTTTTCAAAAGCATCTGAAATAAGAAGCAAAGTTTGTGATTTTATAACAGAAAACAGCTCTTAAAACATGCCAAAGAATATTTTTTTCTGCACCAAATTTTAGTTTACAGTCTTTTACAGAGAACCAGTTTTGGTTTTGTTGCTTGTAATAGGTTGGCATTGGTATATAAACATCACTAACTAATAGATAGGATTGATAAACATTGATGACAGAAGTTTAGTATTGACTACCAAAAGAAAAATATTTTAAAATTTCATTTTTAACTTGTCTACACGTTTTAGGAATTCCAAGAAGTAAAATATTTATTTGCTGATTTTAGAGATGTACACCATGTTTTCTGTAAGTCTCTTGAGGTCTTAATGGACTGCATTACTTCAAGTCTCCAGTTAAGTTTTTTTCCCACCCAAATACACATATGCACACAAAATAAGAACATAACATTGGTTCTTGTGCTACTGTTCAATGTAGGGCTAAAGCCAGCAGCAGAAGCGAGCAAAACCGGGGACTGGATCGAGCTTCTGCTGTTCCACTTCCCGCAGTGAGCAGGTGGCAGACTGGGACACACAAAAAAGCATGGCAGGGTAGCACAGAGCAGCGGCTGCACACTGCAACAGGGCCCTTGTGAGCTCAGGGCTTGGGGTGAGCATGGCAGCCATGCACCAAGCAGCCACAGCAGGGATCTTTGGAAAGTTGGATGGGATAGCTTAGAGCAATTACGGGACCTCTGGAAGTCCAGCTGGATCAGTCTTTTGCTCAAACCAAAGCCAACTTCAAAGCTAGATTCTTTTGACCAAGTAGATTAACAACAACATTCAAAGACTCTTCTGTTAGCTTCAACACCAGACAAAGGGGTCAACATCACCCGTCACTTTTTGTACAGCTCCATCATATTATTTTTATTGAGTAATTTCTACTTTCAAGCAAGGAAATGACAGCTGTGAGAGAAAGCTACAGTCACGTGACTTCCTCCACAGGAAAGGATACGATCACACTGGGCTTTCTGATTTCCCTTAGGCAGAAGTCAATGAAAGCACCATCAGGTTTTATGAAGAGCCAGACTCATGTTGTGCTCCCCTCCAGTTCTCACTTCTCCAGCTGTAAGATCAGTGCTACTGCCTGGCCTCATGCACCTCCCAGCAGCAGCTGGCAGAGACCCACTCTATTTCAGGATGCCCAAAGACATCACACATTTATCCATTGACCTTTGTAGCTCTTTTGCTACAACTGTTTTGCTAACAACAAGAAGTATCATAATAGGGGCAACACATGCATGCACCTGTATGAATCAATATTTCAAAATAAAGGAAATCATAATCACAATAATCAACATTATTGTTAAAAACAAACATACAAACTATGTTTGAAATTACTGTAATATCTATTAAGACTTTAGCTATTAATATATATTACTTACACTTAATTTAAAATATTTTTCAAGTAGTCCATAGCTGTTACAGAAATTGTAAGGAAAAAATCAAACCACTGGAGAAAGACACTGACTAAACATCTGGAAACACAATGTGATCACAACTTAACAAAGAGCCACCTCAACCATTACTAATACGTGTGTCTGCACTCTTACCTACTGTACTAAAACCTACAGTTTAAAACTTCAGAAAAAATGGTGAAAGTTAATGGCTTTTGTTTTTACCTCAAAACTGTATCGGCAACGAGCATGTGCAAAGTGGAATGCACAGAATCAGCTAGCATGAACCTCCTGGCAAGCAGCAGCTTGCTGAAAACTGGGTCTGACACAGGCTCTGTCTTGTGCCTACACCCACAATCTGCTGAACCAGTTCTTGGCTGAATAGCTGCTTCAGTTATTCAGTCAGCTCAGTTGCAGCAGTTGCTCATTCAAGCTGAAAGCTTGCTTGGATTCACCCCTCACACACACCTTCTTCCAGACAATGAATTAAAATTAAGTGCCTAAAGTTTTAATTTACAAACCAATGGGTTATAACAATAACTTACCAATAAGAAGTTACACATGTTTCAGGGCAAAAGCATTAAACCCGCATATTTAAAGCAATGCTTATGCTTTTCTGATTAGATGCAATTTGATTTTAGTATGTTAAACTCTTCTTAAGGTGTATTCCTCAGAAACATCCTAATCCAAATCAAACAGAAGGCTAGGTACCAGGTTAATTATTATCTAGACTTTTCAATGTAATTTAGAAAGAAACAGTTGCAAATAACTCTAGTAACAAAATTCCCTTACATTCAGAATAGAATTTGCTTATTCAAAATGTTAATGCCATTTGGGTATTATGCACAGAATTTTCAAAACTGGCCTTAAATATTTAGGCATTCCATGAAATCTGAGTAGCTGACATGCTTACAAAATACCACTCTACATCTAGATTTAAAATAGAAAAATCACCCACTGATGACAATGTGGGCAAACAGGAAATGTGTAGATAAGGATTATGAAACAGCAAGTGCAGTCAGATTTCAAGACAGATTTAAAGGTGTGCTTTTACACAATTACTCTTTAGCCTTGTCTCTGTGTAAAAACTTTCAGGAAACGCCCAGAAGCACAAATTGTGACCAGTAAGAGGCTTTTGAATGAAGTGTTAGCAATAGCAATACTAAAACACCAAAGAAAGCAGGATTCTGGTTGTCAGCGTTAACAGTTATGTTTCAGTATAGACTTGCTTTCAGAAAGAGCACACAACACTGAGAGGGATGAATATCATGAGAATAATCATGAGTATGAGAAACTGAGAACTTCTTTGGATGTTTGAGGGCTTTGATGTCCCAGTGAGGTGAAGCAATGCTCCCGCACTCCACAGCATCTGAGCCTAAAGAAGACTCTGCTACTACCCATGCTAGGAGCAAAACTCTGGTTACACTTTCAGCAGCTGCACATCACTGTTCTGCATGAGTTCCCAGGGGAGAAATTGCAGGAAAACCCTAAGAAACCCACCACATCCCAACATCTTAACAAGTTTATATGCATTACACAGTAACATCTTATCAGTCCCCATTAAACAAGCTGATTTATCTTGATCTGCTATCACACGCAACAGCAGGCTCTTACTTGAGAAACTGTTGATCTGGACATATTTAATATTTCCCACCATTTAGGATATGTAGGACTACAATTTAGGATATATACGACTGTACTATAGAAATGCTGCATCCTGCCTAAGCTGCAAACAATACCTAAGATTCTCTCATTGTATCATCTCTTACTCTACCCAAAGTGCTCTCAGATGTATTCCATGTTCGCTTTCTTCCTCCTTGCGCAATCTCCTCCAGCACCCTTCTCTGCTTTGGTTGGTAACATCTCTGAATCAGAGGTATGTATGTGTAGACTGGCTGGCCAGCACATGCCTCTATGTTCAGGCTGTGTACAAGTAGAGCTATAATTACTTTTCTGCCCCAGGGGACATCAGTTTAGGGTCACCGATGTCATCCAACCAGGTCCTGACCTTCACAAACCTTGCCGAAATTAAGTACCTTTAAGGATCTCCACTTCTCTGCCAGAAGTGGCAGAAAGCAGCTACCAGCTTCCCAACAGACAGACAGCAGAGCTCACAGGCAACTGCCCACCGAACTCTCATTTTCCGAGGGAGTGAGACAAGTAACAGGGCTGATACTAAAAGGTTTCCTCCGGCTTCCCTTCTGTGGAGGGGAAAGGGATCCTGATGGGTGAGCAGCAAGAGGGGGCAGCACAGACAGACCCTCAGAGCCTCTGGAGGCTCTTCTCTGGTTTAGTCAACAGCTGCAACAAGGGAGCTTGGGTTGGTTGTGGAGCTTGGCCAGGTACAGCTGGGGCTCACTTCCATCGAGGGATATGAAGCGAATGCACATCTGCTTCTGTGCAGCAGAAGTCTTGAATTTTCCTTCAAAGAAATAGAGATGGTATACTCAAGAGCCCTTCGCTATCCTTCTTTACCTTGGGTTCTGGGGCTGCAAATCACTCTTCTAGTTTTAAGTTCCTGCTGCTTTAAATTCTTATTCATCCTATACTGAATGAGAAAATTCCACCCAAGAAACACTGACTTGGAAGTAACTGACTGTGAGGAGCGGAAGGAGGGATTAATCCCTTTCTCTGCTACATTTTCTTTTTCTATCTGGCAAGCAACACAGAGACCTCGACGTTGTTTTCTTTTCTGTTTTGCATGATTTTGCATTGATATTTAGTTATCTGTTAGAGATAACCATTTTCACATTACGAAAGACAAGACGTGATGCCTCTGTACAAGCAGAACTTGCGCTGCCTGTGTTTAAGATTTAGAACATGCAAAATACATTTACATTTCATAGCTATTCATTTATAATTGAGCTTGCACCTAAATTTCTATGTCAAGCAGCACTAACACATATGACTTAAGAAGAAAGAATGGCGCTTCAGTGTCCATATACCTGTGTACCTTTTATGGACATCTAAGTATGAAGAGGAGAAAAGCCATGACCCACTAAAACCAAACAGCTTCTCTTTATGAAATTCTTTATCAACATGTAATAATAAAAAGTAAAAGCACGTAGCTGAGTCATTCCATAAAAAAAATCATCTTCCCACAGGATCTCAGCTTTGTTTTAAATAAAGAGCAGGCATTTATATTCTGATTAGAGATTTGCAAATACCAAGACCAGTCACAAAAAAGAATAATAGCTTTTACAGATATTATCTGCATTTCTTTGAAAGAAAGTACATTAGTTTTAATTTCTGAGAAGCATATTTGCATTCTCCAACAGCACTTCATTTAAATTAATCCAGTCCCATCTTCCTGAAACTAAAAATGTACCCCCACAATTGGCAACACCTAGAAATGCTGAAATCTTCTTAAAAATGAAATTTGTATGTATTTTCCCTTTCTCCACCAGTAACAAAGAAGTCGTTTCAATATGGAGTAACAGCCTCTTGTTGTACTGCAACAAATGAGGTATTTGCATAAGGATTTATCTTCCAAGAATTACATATGAATTACTGGTCACTGTCACTTGCTATTGTAACTTCACAGTAACTGATCAGGTGTTAAGTACCTGCTTACCTAATTGCTTCTGAAACTACCTTGGCCTTTATTTAAGCATCAGGTAAATTGAGGATTTACTAACAAAAGAAAGGTGCTACTATTTTGTTTCCCACAGATTGCATAAAATGTTATTCCACAAATCAGAAATAGTCTCTTTTAAAGCTACAGCAAACAAGTGGTTCAGAACAGCTTCTTGTATTACTTCGTTGCATATTTGAGGTATCTGTATGAAAATGAAGAATTATTTTTCTTGAAACCTGATTTTCATGGTGTAAGTTAGTTAAAAAAGTGTGTTGAGCAGCAAAAAAAAAGCCCCTGAAAATAAGTGAATCCCTTTTATGACTAATAGTAAGTATCAATGGCAAATGCAGTTGCTTCTTCCAGTGCGCTAACAGGAGAGTTAAGGGATCTAATATTATGGCCAGCTGAGAAGGAACTGTCACTTGAGAGGCACTCATTTTTTTTTAATCGATGAATAAAGGAATTAAGATCTACTTTCTGCACCCACGCAACTGACAACTCAGCCATCTAAATAAAAGAACAAGTCACCACAGAAAATAATATGATAGTTATGGCATACATCCTGAACTCAGGAAAAGCAAACACACAAATACCTCAAAAGGGAAAAAGGTTTCACCCCATCTGTGCTAAAACCTGGGAGACAGGTTTTACAGCAAGTGGAGCTATGAACTGCAGGTTCTAATACCAGTATTTTGCTCTTGGATAAGCAACTAAATACATCTTAGTTTAAAGCATCCAAACATAGTGACTTCAATTAGTCTATCAGTATTCTTTAACATTTTCCTGATGTTATTTATCTTTGTAATTAAATAACTGAGATAAGGGATGTAAACAATGGCACTGATATCCTGTCTTACATCTCTGGAAGGGCATATTCATGAGATGAAAGATGAGCAATCAGATTAATATCTTGCTGAGATACGGTCTGCAGTGTGAATGGTTGGGAACCTGGGTATTTTAAACGCTTAGTTAAACCATCCTAACAGATCATTACCGTTTTTTTTAAAAGATGTATTTTCCTTTCCTTTTCCAGATACAAAACCGCTTCTCTCTTAAATCAGCTCCTTGAGAAAAACATTGAAAAGGGTGACAGATTTTGTAAAGTCAGAATGATAAACTTCACCAAGAGTAATGAACAATTCTAAAATTCTGCAGAGGTAACAGAAAATTTTCTCCTAGGGTTCTTTGCTCATAAAAGACTTACAGATAAAAATCAAAACACAGAACTGCCTCTGGAAGGTCATCTTTTCCCAGGGCATACAAAAAGCATAATATTACACATATATATGAGCCTATAGTTACATATATTACGTAGCTAATAGCATAACTAGACATAACCTTGTGACATACAATACGCAGCCACAGCACAGAGGACTGCATTGCGGTGAGCACTCGACAGCTCAGCACCTCCATGCAGTACCACATCGGGAAGGGCAGCATTATGAAGCAATCCTGAACAGAGGCAACAAAGGCACTGGTGAACATGGAACAGTTTGCATGTGGATGGAAGGTCACGCCTCAAACAAAGACATAGACTTTTATCTGGAAGCTCACAACTAACATTTTTGTCTGAACATGCAAGTGAAACCAGGGATCACCAGGAAGTGTGAGCGAGACTGAGAAAGATCTCTTCATGTCATATAAAAAGCTCTTTCACAATCAAATGTATGGTGGCCTTGGAGCGAGATGAGGTCTTTAGTCCTATGCCTGCTCCTGGCAGGCTGGTCCAGAAGTGTGCCACCAATAGTTAAAGAACCCTAAACCTTTAACCTGAATGCATTCACAACCATTTTATGTATCCACTACACTTCTGCAGGGCCCTGTAGGCATGGCCAGCTCTTCTCCCTCCTTAGTGTTTTATCCTTGATATATTTAGAAGGTGTAAGCATACACCATTTCAGCTTTTGTTCTGGTAGGCAAAGAGCCTTGTTAGATAGAACTCCTTCCTCTTACTATCCTGTTGGTTCTCCTCTGCATCCTGCCCAGTTTGTTTTACATTTCTTTGACAGAAGTGATCAGAACTGCTCCTGCTCTCCAGAGGAGATTTTGCAGCCTTTAATAATACTTGTCCTCAGCTGAGAATATCTTCCCAGAAATACATTGTTTCATACTTTCTCCTTCTCTCCTACCATTTTACAAGCCTCCAAAGCATAGCAAACACACATCTGTGTGAATAACAAATTCTTCCAGCAATATTCCCCAGATTCCCATAGTAGACAGCCTTTCTGTTCTTTGTGTTAGAGGGAACTGGTGGCACATTGTTACGGAGGGTAAACATGCTCATGTAAGCTGTATTTGGAAGCAATAAAGGCAAAGATGTCAATATTTGCCACTAAGAACCCCTCAAAAATGTCAAAGGATTACCAGTGATTGATGCTTACTTCTATCACTGCATATAACCATACACTACAGTAAGGTACAAAACCATTCTACAAATTACAACTTTTTATGTACTGTACACGGGGAAGCCCATCATTCTGGAAGATATTGAATAAAATGTCAAGAAGGGCTTTTGGACCTGGTGGGAAGAGTTGTTTGTTTTCAAGTGTTTGAGGGGGATGGGGAGGGATGTTTTGAAGAGAAGCACATATAATAAATATGAATAGGTCCTCCTTCTTTAAGGAAGTTAGATCTTCAGAATAGAACGATTATAGGATAAGATGAACCAGTTGTATCAAGTTTACTTGATACAAATATGCATAATGATCTGACCCTTTAACACATTTAAAACCAAACAAAAATCATGCTGTCAACAATTTTGCTCATCTTGAACAACAACCAGGACAGCTCAGGGTAAGCAAGCAATGGCCAGCAGGCAGGTGGGGAAGACAAAACAGACAAGCTTCCACTACCTTCCCTCTTATTCCCTTCACAGCCGAAGGAACACCAAGTCTCTTCTCCATTTTCTCTCTCCAAACTCTTCCTTCTGCCCATGGAAGCAACTAAATCCAAGTTTGCCAAGGTTTCTGAGACTAATTTAGGGACAGGTTGAGAACCAGCCATACTGATGCCAACTTATGTAACTTATTTGGGGACAGTAAACCAATGATAACCACAGAAAATGAGGGGCTTTCAGAAACTAACAAAGTGCCATGGCCAGTCTTAGACACCGCTTTCAAATAATACATTAAATTTTGTGTCCTGAAACAAGTCCTCTTAATCCACATTTTCTCAGATTTAAGGTTTTGACTATAAACTGTATTTCCAGACTTCCTAGCACAAGAGTTTCCAACTGCAGAGAGTGTGCATTATACTGAGAAGTAGTTGTAAAGATTACACAGTAAAAAAAAATGGACACCAACCATCAGTAGTGCAAGACCCTTCCGGGGCAGGTTTTTGTGAATACGGGATTGGTGGACTACTTGAATCTGACATGTCTTCATCCTCCTCTTCATCTTCCATTTCATTAACAGTCTGATTGGTAGAAAAGTCCAGGTTTCCATTTTGTGAATAGCGATGTACCAACTCTTTATCCAACTCTTCCACCTTTGGCTTCACATCTGAGAAGAAAAAAACCAAAATAAACTTTTCAACAGTACTTGCACCTATCTCCTTTTAAAATAACCAGCAAACCGTTCTTTCTCCTTAATACAGCCTAAGATTCAGATTGTGTGTCACACAATGAACTGCTCTGCAGTTTTTAGGTTTTTAATGAAACACATCCCACCCTTTTCTCACACAGAAAAACAACAATTGAAATGTGCCATACTTTCATGGTTACCTTCCGGCAAGAAAGGAGGCTGGTCAGGATCCAGGTACAGCTGTGAGAAGATTGGCCGTGGGACAACGCTGCTACATCTCAGAGAAGCTTCTATAGAGTTATGAAGAGCTTCTTCAAAACGGGCAGATTTTAGTTGCCCTGCATATGAATTCCCCATGATCTAAAAACACAAATAAAAGAGTTGATAAGGGGATGGAAAACTGCAAATGCAGACTGTTTACAAATGAAGAGTGCGGTCTTATTAACGTCCAATGTGACGGTGACATAAAGTTAATAAGAAAGTATGCTATGAAAATCACATCTCTAACTAGTACTACATGTTCACATTTCTGTCTCTGTCTCGTAGACTGTATCCTTTTGTTTCAATAACAGCTTTTTGCACATTTCCAACACACTGCTTTGTGTCTTCTGCATACACAGCCTCTCAACAGCCGCAAGAACCTGCCTGGTGTAGAATTTAATGGAGGGTAGATAAAACCATTTTAATTGTCTTTTTTAGGTTTTTCAGAACAGGCTACAGAAGGGTGCATAACACAGAAAATTAAAAACATCACGTTTGGCTTCATCACTAGTTGTCTAACTGTGTTTACATGATTTGACTTGTCAGTATGCCATCATTTGCAGAGAAACAACACACAGAGACATTCAATGACTTGAATTTTTGCTCTTGCTAGTATTAACTGAAATTATGTGGAAGGTGAGTTCTAATCTCATCTTCAATGTAACACTATGATTTACATGTAGTCTGATCCATACAATTCAAATGATTTAATCATACTCTTATAACAGAGATGTTAAGAGAAAAATAAATAATATCCAAACCATACACAGCAAATGCTGTGAAAGGTTTTTATTTAAAATTCTGCTTTATACTAGTATAGTGAAAAGAACCATTTAAATATCTGCTTTGGCAATTAATATTTATACCAGGAATGAATTTATGAACTTCCTGAAATATTCAAGCACAATCAGACCTGTAGATTATTACTTCTCCTTGGGTGATATTATACAGCCCACATACTGTTATATTTGTGCTCCCAGCACCGGATACAGACTCTCAAATGTAAACATTTAGTAGCAGGATGGCCATGGAAGGTTTTCGAATGAGCTAAGGAAGACTCACTGAAACATGAAATTTTCCACTTTGCTAGACCATTATACCATATCACATTTGCTCCAAAGAAACAGCAATCTAACATTTTCCAATATTCTGAATACAAGACCGCATTTTCAGAGAATCTTATTTCAACAAAGGTAACTTTTCTCCAGTTAAATCAATAGATAGAAAAGTACAAAACCTTATAATGTTATCTTTGTACTTCCCTTCACAGGATGTCACCTAGCCCTATGACCAGGAAGAGACCTTGGCCAAGAAGGTAAGCTGGCATTTAGAAAACCTACAATTCCACTCCTGCTTTACCACTGGGTTGCTCAAGGTCCTCAGGGCCACCTGTAAAAGGGCAATAATGATGACAACCACTTATAGCAGCATTTGAGATCTGCTGGTATTGACAAATAACTAAAAGCCAAACACTGCTATATTACTGGAATACATAGGCATGAAGCTTATCTAATTACTCACTTCCAACCTGGGAGAGAGGTTCAGTTCCCTGTTCAGTCAGAGAATTTATACAACTTTGGGAAAATAATTCCACATCTCTGAATTAGACTGGCTTTTAATAAATTTTGGGGCAACAGCATTTCCCTACTCCAACCAGAGACAACATAAACACAGTTTCTTAACATGATGCATCCAGGTATTTCAGCAATAAAATACTTCAGAGGATTCTGGTTTTCATTCTGTAAGTTTCCATTAAATTTGGAAACAGCAGGGAGTGTGTATACAAACACACAACTACAAAGTGAGTTAGGGAAAAAGTTATGCTGAAGGAGGATTAAGGTTGCAGTACACTAAATCCTGTCAGGTGCCTTTGAACAAAGAATTGATGAAAAGCAGTTAAGTGACTGAAATCCTGGTTTTACTGAAATCAGTGATGATATATCCATAAATGTCAATGAAATCACAACACACTTCTATATCATTAAATTGCATATCATAAAATTTAATATCTGTTCTATGGAATTTTATGCCAGGTATGATGTGCTTAAGGTAGGATTTCAGGAATGTATTAAACTGAAAAGATTTTAGTTAAAACACCATAACAAAAATGAATCAATTTTTAAGAATCACAAAATTTGCAATTCCCATAGCACTCATCTGCCTGAAGTCTGTTCATCCTCTTCGTTTTCTACAATCTGTATGTTGCATACAATCTATGCCAACTATTTTCATTTTGATGGGGAACTATTAAAAAAATATAGTATGCACACAGCAAAAACGCTGGAGAGCCAAGGCTATTTAATTTGCCTCCCTGGTATCTATACAAAGAGACTTGCCTGTGGATGGCGATTTCACAGATTTACCTGAGAAAGTTGGTTGTATTACTGTTGGACATTTCTAGCGCGCCAAAAGAAAACAAGACTGCAACTGGAAAAGCCAAGTAAAGGAAAGCTTAGGAACCGCAACTTGTGTGAGCACTGGTCTCTGCCGCATGGAAGCGGAACAGGAGGAAGGCTTGTCGGGGATGTGCTTGTGCAAGACGGGGCAGGCAGAGGGAGGTACCAGAGGGCAGAGCGGATGGATGGGGCTCTGCTGGGCCGTGGCAGAGGAAGCTGTGAGCCCCGGGGACCAGCACCAGAGAGCCAGAACTGGGCAGCTAATTTCCTAACACTGCCCGAGGCCATTAGGGCAGCTGGGCCTCATGTGGAGTTCAAGGGAGCTGCGGGGGCAGGCAGAGGCCAGGCGAGCAGGAGGCTCTCCCTCTGCAGGGGAGAGGAGCTGGCAAGACCCTCCGACAGCGAGCTGCTGGCTGGTTCGGGTTGTGCCATCCTGATCCAGCCTGCCCGAAAGCCAGAAGCACCAATTCTAAGTATTACTGCCTTAGTGTTTCTGCTTTTGATTCTACCCCTAAATGCCTGGTGCAATTAGGTGCAATTAGGAAGCGCTTCGTTTTCCTCCTCCCAGCGTAAAGGGGAGGCAGCTGGCACCACAGCAGCCGCAGGAGCAGAATGTGCTTTAAACGTGCTCGAGTGTGTGGTGGTGGGTTGAGGAGGCAGCAAAGAGTCTGGAGGAGAAATAAATTGGTGGAATTTGAAGGGAAGGAAAAAACAGGAAAAAAACCATTTCTATTATTAAGATATGTACCTGCCATATCTGCATTTAAGTGTGACCAAACCCAATGATTTCATGTAACTAAATCAATGCTCATTGCTAAAAAAAGTTATCCAAATAATATGTCAGGCCTACATTCCTATATGAGGCCATTTGGTAAAAATAAAACAAACAACAAAAAAAACCCCAAACCCTGTTGCCTTCTGGAGTGAAATTAAACAAGTTTTCCCTAAAATTTTGCATATCTGATGTAGTGCCAGTGAGCTCTGGGGACGTGGGAAAGCCGGTCCTGGGCTGACTGCAGTTGAGACTATCTGACACAGCGTCTGAGAGAAAACGGAGCTGGACTTCACCGAGGAGCTCCTTCCTGATCTCACATGCCTGTTTTTTTCCTGTCAACACCGATACCTCAGTGCTCACCCTCATACCCACTGTCCTATATCCAGCCATACTGCACCGAGCTATGTCAGAGCTTACTCGGGTGCACTGAGAGGTTTCTAATGGGCAGGAGGTTTGATGTGGGGGTACATAATTCTTTCCACATCTACATGCACACTAGCTGCAGCTAGCTCCACACAGAGCTGTTTAGATTCCCAGCGATGACCAATTTGCACATCTGTAATACAGTATTTCAACCCTCAACTTTCCTTTTATCTGCAACATTAGAGACCAGTGTAATTCATAAGTTGCCTATTTCTCTTAGCGACCTTTTAGCTCTGTTTTGGATTGGACTCTGCAGGATGTTAATATGTGCATTATTCAGAGTATGTACATACAGTAAGATTTGCTGCTATATGTTCTTCTCCCCACCCCCACCCCACCAAGAAGGCTGTTTGACAACAGCCACTCTCCAGGCTGCTCCTCTTTACCAATTTTGCCACCGCTCAGACAGACAATTTGTATTTAATGTCCTTAAAATGTTCTATAGAGAGACTAGAAGATACAATTAAAATGGAATAATTTCAAAATTAAATCTGCAGCAAAACGTGAAATAAGAGAATTTCCTAACATTCAGATCACCTGCACCTCCACGCTACCACTCTCAGAGCACCCCTCTGCAAAGATCCAGATACTAAGGCACTGTGACTTCCACCCAACACATCTCCAATGCTGCTGTGCTTCTTCAAAGCAAATTTCCTAAGCCTGCTACAAGTCTTCTTTGCAGAGGCCCATCACTGAACTGGAGGATTAATTGTGAGATTTGCTGGAGTTTGAGAGCTGCTTTAGAACAGAGCCAGAAAGCAGCCCTCACAGCTCAGTCTGGGTCTTTACAAAGACACAGAGACATGGGAATCATGGAGTTCCACTAACCTGACCACACATAAAGAACTATTAATGATATAGGCTTTTATCAAAAATTAAATATGGGCATTCATTATGGAAAGCAAAACTACAGTTACCGGGAGCTTCCATCAAAGCAGACAGAAATGAAATCAAATTTTCAAAGGTGATTGACTTTAGCACTGCATCACTTAATTGTGGGGTGAAGGTCCCAGGGAAATTCTGATCACTTTCAATCCCAGAAGCTGAACTTACAAGAGAAAGTCCTGTCAGTTCAAGCAAATAATCATCCCATGCAGTCATCCAGGTTTCAAAAGATCTGTGCAGAAACATGACCCTGGATGTTCAAGAAGAACCAAAGCCCAGGTCCAGCAGACTTGCAGTGTGTAAGCATAGTAAACACTACCCACTTTTAGTCAGAAAAATAGGTGACTGTGGTCCTTCACATACCAAAAAACAAAGTAACCTGTGGATAGTGTATTGTTACCCAATAGCTCTTGGAAGCTACAACTGCACACTGAGTTGAAGGCTCTGCTAGTAAAAATATAATCAGATCATTCAGTATACCAGATACCACATATTTGGCCTCCAGGTGGGTCATGACCCCAGAGACTTTAAAGGAGAGGAACTGAACTGGAGGATGAGGGAGGGGGTGAGTGTTGTTGTTATGGCTTAAAGCAATTTCACAATTACCTGATAGCGAATGATGAATCTGATGCAAACACCCTCCATTAAGTCGGCTCTATCAAGTCCTTACTTTGTGTTTAACCTCATGATGTAATTGTGTTCTCCAAAACACATAATCTGGCTTCTGATCTGGCCTAACTCCACAGGAAAGTTTCTCTTCAAAGGAAAAGAAAGCAAGTTCCTTCACAAAGGCACTGCCAGGCCCAGCACAGCTTCTGTATCTCAAAGGGTTATCTTAGGCAAAGAGAGACCAGGCATCTATTTATGCTGTAGAATTGTTTGGGAACTGGTTGTTTCAGGTACAACTACCATTTTCTATTATTTACGTCATTCTTACTGACGTTCTGGGAGTAGTGTTTTTTCCCCCATTAAAGCATCATTAGGATGCATCACGCAAATGCATACAGCAGAAAGGATGACCGTCGATAATGCCAATTACAAATATGTACACTAAAAGTGTAGACTTTGAAGTCAAAAGTATATACCCAGCATTAACTGTATTATTCAGTGGGGAAAGACTTATGTGTGAGTCAATGCAAGACTGCAAGTTGAGATCCTTTCTCTCATAACCTTTGTAAGATCCTTTTTTTCCCCCACAGTTCTTTCAAATCCTGAGATTCTCACCCTGCTTTTGTCTTGGTTAGGGATATTCAAACTCAGCTGCAGAAAGGTTTACAATCTTATGTAGCAAGTGATAGATAATTCATTCACAGAGTCTTTCAGGAAAAATGATTAGTTTGTATTCACTGTGTTTACAGTGGAGTTTCCTTTTCGTTGTTATTTTTCATTTTTTTGAAGAAAAATATTGATAGCATCCAATACCATTTAGAATCTAGTCTTTCAGTCTCATGTTGCCACTACTGTGTCAGAGGAATGGGAAAGATCAAGAACACCTGTTTTTTCCTGACAAGGTTCTTCCTTTTACTGCTCAGTTAATAGTATCTGTACTTGGAGTACTGCATCTATTGCATCAGATTACCTGGGATTTAGACAATTCCTTGGACAGAGACAGATAAATGGATACACAACAGAGCTACATGCAGGACAGTGGCCCAGGGCAGCTGTTCCCCCACAGCATGGAACAGAAAGCAAATCACAAGTGGTGCTAATATGGAGGTTGCTATGTCCTTACTGCTCCATCCCTTCCACCGTAAGATTATCCCCAGAGTCTTCAGGCACAGTTCACAAAACAATAAACATACTAAAGGAAAATTCACACCTGAATTCAGGATGGTGTTAGTAAATTGAATTTATACGTGTGAAGCTTTCAACTTCAAATCACCCCCCAAATACTGCAAAAATTAAGTCTGAATTGCATTTTTAAAAATTCAGTGATCTGCAAGTTTTCAGCTTCACAGTGTAAACCAGCAGTGAGGCAAGACTGAGGCTGAAAAAGGAAAACCACCAAGAAACTGAAACTCTATCTCATCTCTTTTACTTAAAACTGGAAATGTCTCTTCAGTTCTTTTTAACAGTATTATTTACTGAGCTGTACACATGAAGAGGAGTTTAAAACTGCAGTCAAGCACAGAATATATTATGAGGTGCAATGTTACAAAAGTCACTGCAAGTTAAGCTCAGGTCAAGTTTTACAAAATGGTAGTTCAGTAGTTTTAAGTTACAAGTTCAGCACTTGTGTTTATTGCCTAACATCTCACATTCTCCTTCATCTTTCAAATATTCTGATAGAAGTCTCCCAGAATCTTTAGAAGCAATCTTTTGTAAGCCTGAATTTTAAAAACACTATTGTAGAGTTAAGTCTGTGTAGTTAGAATGAAACTACATAAACCCAACAATAGTCAGTTCTTATCACCAAACTGGAGCTGAAGTAATTTTGCAAGATTTCTGCATGTGAAGCTTTGTGACAAGGACTGTACAGACTTTGCACTGGCTTTATCTTTCTCCAGGTTATGGCTCCCACTCAGAAAAGAAATGCTGCATTCCAGGTAGGCTGAACTTTTAAGGCACAGGAAGAGGAAAGCCAGTGCAGTCAGTGCTGTGGGGGTGCTCAACACATTCCTCTAGTGAAGACTGAGATGGTTTAAGGATTAAGCATATGCCCAACTTCATTTGATGCCATTTCCTCAGTAAACAGATGCAACAAACAGATGAAAGAAAACATCTGATTTCACTATTTAATTTGTGTGAACTCACCTACAGTGACTATACAATATGCAAAAATTATGGAGAACTAGTTTCTGTGAATAAATAATGCTATGCTAGAAGCATTTAAAGCAATATATGCCTACCTGAATACAGAAAACTACATGAAAAAGTACCGTAAAGAGACTGGAACATTAATGGAGCATAACTATAGCTGGTACGATTTGGTGGAGTACTTGGAAACTTGCTCATTTTCATGGGCAAAGACTGCCTTATGCACGCAAATGCTCGTATACAAATAGGCACTGTATGTTCTGTCACCAGTTGCATGCACCCATACACTTTTACTGTCTCTTTTCCACTCTCACCCACCCACACACATCTGTCCACATACCCCTGCCCTCCTCCCCAAGCTTTTGCAAATACACCATTTCCCCAATTATTCCTCCTCTGCCTTCCTACTGTGAAAAAGGGAACTTAATTAGAAACCAGAAATAAACTGTATTTTGTGTTTATAATAGTAAATATATATATATATCTCCTTTTTAGTCTTCTCCCTGGGGTTTCATGGAAAGGTCAATGATACAGGGTTGTGGACAATGACAGGAAGTCAGATGACAACAAATTTGGCCATAAAGGCTATAAAAGAGTATAAGAGTTAATAAAAATTCAGTTTTCAGTCATACAAAAATGCTCAGTAGCAGATAAGCAAGAACAAGAAGATAGTGGAGTGCAAACCTTACATGAATAGGCGTGTATCCTTAATGATATAGAAGCTTTCAGGAGTTAATTATGTCAATTTAACCTGTTCTGACAGCAAGGCTTTTAGAGCCCTTTGAAATGATGTTATGAAGTTAGCAGATAAGTTACTGAGAGGGTTTTCTACGGTTTTTACAATTAATTTGTAGAAGATGGAGCAAATCCTTTTTTGCTACTGGGATCTTTCACAATCTGCATAGGGAATGGAACATTACTATGCATCTTCAACAGAAGAGGTACATTTTTCTTTCAACAGAAAAACCTTCAGGTGAAAAAAAAAAAGGTTATCACCCTACCAACCTAGCTTTTAATTTTGAAATTTTGGTAATGTTAAAAGACTCCATTATTTTAATAGGAGTATATGCTCACACTTGGATGCTTACACACTCATTGCAGAAGCAGCACAAATAAATCACTAATGAGCACTTTCAAAAATATCAGCTTGCTTCCTTAAAACAAGCATGCTTATACATAGCTTTCCCCATTTATGTTCCCTGCCCTAAATCTATAGGACTATTAACTACGTTATTAATGACAGTGCAATACAACCAAATCAGTAATGGTGCTTAATCTGAGCTGTAGAATCAAGGCATATTTTTGCTGTGTAATTCTGATTTTGCAATTAGTTGCAGACATGAATTACAATTTATTCTCCTAACAACTTAGCATGTTAGCACAGTCAGGCAAGTTACATGTTTAAATCCTTTCAGCTACCACTGATAATTAGCTAACACAGCAGATGCAACTAATGTAGTATCTAAGTAATGTAATAACTATTTAAATAACTGTAATTGCATGTAGCATTTTGCTGCTTACTGAAATGTTTTTCCAAGCCCAAATTTGTTACCCAAACCATGTATTCAAAATCATTACCTGTTCCCAAACCTAACAGATTTTTATTGAAACTTTGTGATTCTTATATACTTTTCATATCCATAAGTGTACAGTCATTCACTGACAATACATATTCTGCTACTAATACATAGATCATATTGTAAGTTATTAGCTAACAACTATATTTTGTAATTACTATTTAAAACAAACTATTCAGAACTACTAGAGACATAAAATGTATGTAGTTTACAATAATTTATAATGTAAACTGTATCTTTTCAGATGCATCAATTAATTTAAAGCTGTGGTTTTAACGGAGATTTAATGTTTATTTCAATGAAATGCTGTCTAATATTACAATATTTTTAACAAATTGGATGTGGACTTCTTTAATTTGCATGACTGGGAAGCTGAGTGAACAGTCTTGTCACATCATTCTAAATATGAAACACAAGTCTGTATTTGTCAACAATTTTAATGCTGATAACTATCACTAATTTCTCACTTTCATGAATTATGTATTTTTTCCCCCTGAGAGGTTGCTTCTGTCCTGAGAAGGTGAAAGGGAAAGTTACCACTGCTTCAAAAGAGCCATAAAATGACATAAAAAGGAGCATTAATAATGGCATCTCAACTTGCACTGCTCATGAAGATGAAAAGGATGATGCATTAAGCATATGTGGTCTGGTTACGTAGAAGCTGAGCACTTCACCTACAATCTCAAGCATCCTTTGAACGCCTTATCAGTAAAGTTTGTTATCAACTCTTCAACACAACTGGACTAACGAAGACCACCATATGAAGCTAATTAAATTAATGATGTTTCCAACCATTGAGTTTGCTCAACTTGTAATTCTTACTAATTTTTTTCTTGCACATCCTCTCTACATCACTTCTCATGATCTGCTTTCAGACCTCAATACTGTAAGTACATATTCACCTGCCTGGTGATGTTTTTTTGTCTTCAATAGGACCATGGAGTAGGACTGTACACTACGGCTTAGTAAACCATGCATGTAAATTATTGTAAATCCTTAGGCAAAAATCTACGTTTTAAACATCATAGCTTAAGCTATTTATATATTATATGCACAAGCTACCATTTATATAGGAACTTAGGCATACACACTGACATTTTTTAAGACTGCTAACCAAGATAACACTATTTGATAGAAAAGCAGCATAAAAACTCACTACTAGATACAGAAAATATAAGCTGAAATGTAACCAAGTCTGACACATCTCAAGATCAGGTTGTATAGTACAAGCATTAAACAGGAAAATCCTTAATAAAAATCATTCTAGGTATCTATATCTGCAGTAAAAGTGTTCTTCCCCATGCTCTTTTCCTTCTTTTTTTTTAAAAAAAAGGCTTTCTCATGTGAAAGTGCTACTAAATAAGAGAGACAAAGAAATCTTTTATTGTCCAGCAATATAAACTAATTGCTCTTCATCTTGTAGAGACATTACTTGCTCTGAAAATTCTTAATCCTAACAACATGTACTAACTGACACTACTAAAAAAATATCTTTCTGAGTAATAGGCATAATGGTAATACAGATTACATCAGCTCTTAATACTTTCCAAACAGACATGACCCAGTTCTTCAGGAACATCCACTCAGTATTTTCTTTTTCCACTTTTTCTTATCTGGTGCATGTTCTGGTTTGTGACAGTTACAACAAATTAAAAATGAAGCACTGGAGTAGGACTTTGTAAACTTAAACCTTTCTTTTGCTGTAAGCAATCCTTTCCCCACCTGAAGCACACAGATGTAGCGTGACAGTTCTTCAAATGTTCTAACAGTTCTTCAAATCCCTAACATAGATTAAAAAGTATAATTAAATCAAGGTGTAATAAAGAAAGTCTTAAGTAATCAAACTTGCATTCACTAATACACTTGGATAGAAGAAGGTTAAGTGCGTTGTTGGGTTCCTCACCTCCTCCAAAAAAATGACTGGTTTTCATCCTAGAGCCCTGCCTGAAAACAAGGCAAGTCTGAAAGAGAGCTCTCCTTGTTTTTATGAGGCTTGAAAACCATCATCCCTTAAAAGGAACCCCAAAGATGGAAACAAGCCCCTCTTCTTTGCAGAGAGGTTTTGTCAAAATGTTTATCAAGTCTATTCAGAGCACATTCCTGCACAGCTCTTCCGAAAAAAACATTTTCAAATAGGTCAAAATGATCACATTTCTGCTTTTTTGAACTGGGAATACGTTTCAGAAAGGAACAAACAAATCTTTTCTTATCTGAATCTCCCATGAAGTCTCTAGATAGAGGCATATCTAACATTGTTCTTCTGTAGTCACTTTTAGCCCATGATGCAGAGACAAAAACCCCAGCAAAGCCAGCTGCTTTCATGGCTGTTTCTGTGCAAAAAGCAATGCACTGAATGGAAAAGAAAACGCTGCATAGGTCAAAACCATAGCAATCAGCTTAAAACCACAAGTAATGTCAAGTTTAATATCATTTGGACATTTTCTGCAACTTCTCTGCTACTGAGAAACTGTCTAAACTGCTCATATAATTTCTATTTAAAAAACAAATGAAATTCTCATATTTAGTTTTAGTGGAAATGAACTTCAAAATGCAGACTTGCTTTGTAGAGTTCTTCCTTTTCCTTTTACTCAACATGTGTTTGTCATGTGTCAAAGCTGACTCTACTTTCTCCCCTCCCCAGAATACCACAAATTCTTCTGTAAAATAAACAAAGCAATGTCCAGAATCTCTGCAATGACCAGAGGCAACCCCTGTTTGAGATCAAAGATGCACATCACTACTGGGCCTTCTGCAACATCACAGATTTCAGTTAAGATGAAATTTGCAACAAACAGGCAATCAACAGAACAAAACTTTAACACCACATCCAGGGATATATATAAAAAGAAGAGTTTCTTTGACATCAAGCTACCTTTTCTAGATACTTAGAAATCCCAATACGTATTTGTGGGATAAATGTCCACAAATGGCATTTATATAATGCCGTTTAGGTCTGGCGAAGAAAAACCTTTATTTTCACTTAAAACAGAAATGCCAAAATTCAAAATTACATACTATTAACACTTAATAGGAGAAAAAAACAATTTTCTATTTCTAATCCCTATGTTTGTTCTGTGATGCAACTCATCACCTACTACGATAAATTGTATATGGGGCATTTATGTCTTGGGGAAAAAAAAAAGATAACAAAATACAGTATTTGTTAGAGATACTAGATGTGCTTCTCTACTTGTTTTTCTCCTAGAAGGAGAAGTCTTCATGATGTTTACAGGCTGGATTTAATTTACTTGCAAAATAAACATGCTAGGCAGAGGCAGTCTTGATTCCCAAAGCTGCTATCACAATTTAGTGAGTTAATAACACAGAAAATTCATAGGCTCTATGCATTCTTGAAGGCACGCATATAAAAATTCCAGTAAATACTGACACTAAAGAAACTAGTGCTCAAGAAACAAGTGCTCATAATATTTTTCTGTGACTGCTGTCACAGTAGAATATAAATAATACGCATAAAATTCTCACTGTGGGCTAAAATCCACTCGAAAAAAACCCCACTTGATAAATAAACACTACAGATACAGAAGAATTTTCTCCAGTAGGTGAGAAAAAAATCTTAATAATCTGTATATGTCCATTTTACATACTTTGTGTAATTAAATTCTAGGGTTACAAACAAAATTAAGCATTGTAGCTCAAATACGTATTTCTCTAAGCAGTTTGATTATACAGTTTCTTTTATATAGCCCTTAATTCCATATAGATGTATACGTAAAATGTGATATTCATTGTTTATAGGGATAAAGCTGATAACATAGTCAAACAGACATCTCATTGAGTTCCTACAGCAAAAGCCAGTCCAACCTCATTGATAAATAAATCACCTTAATCCTTTATTCATTTGTTATTGCCTTATTGCAAAAGCATGAAACCGAAGCCTAGAAAGTCAAAGTTAAGGCCTGACCTTCCATCTCTATCCTATCTGGCCGCTCCCTTGTGTACCCCTCAAACACACATGCTACCATTTTCTGATGAGTTTAGAAGGGGTTATCAGGAGAATTTCAAGACTTGTGTCAGTTTTGTAGCAGCCTGAATGCTATACAAACATCTTTTGTGTTTAATAGGCGATTTGTATTTTAGTAGGTTTATCCATTCCCAACTTTATTTGTTTAAAGGTGCCTTAACCTTGACATAAATCAATGCTAAGCATCTGTATAGAGTACTTCTAAAGAGTTTAAAAATTAAGCTCTTCAGACAGCTATATTTTGCAAGCACATTTCTTTAATAATAGCAAAAAAATTACTTGTCAACTTCTTTGCACTTTTTTTCCCCTTGAAAATTATGCAATTTATTTTTTTCACTCATAGTATTCTTTTAAAGATCATGATGAAACACCACATTAGTCACTACAAAAATGCCATCACTGCTGGCTCCTGAGTATCTTTCTCTTCCTAACACAACAATGAGTGTTTGCGTAAGACAGTAGGGCCAAAGAGTCGGAGGCCCCGGGTTGCGTCTTGCAGCAACCCCCCCTTCCAAAGAAAAACAAAAAGCACTGAACCTTTTCTGCCACATGCCCAGTCCTTCCCCCACCACCTCTCTGGTGAAGACAGCCATTATTACATTTCCTTTCAGGTTATTTACAAGGTCTTGGCTCTGACATTGATTTCTTATCTGTTTCTATGACAAATGTTAAGTGTTAATAAGCTGTCGCTTTAAAGAAAGATAATGCTAAACAAATTATAGGAATGAATTAATCAAAACCTATTCTTTAATATTTTTTTGTGAGCATTGAAAAAAGAACAGCAGAAATTGCTTAAGACCAGAAAAACCCCCACTTTTTTCCAACCGATTAATAAGTGTTAGCAGATTTAAAAAAGTTATAGTTTAAACTAGGCAGTATCCTGATAATCTAAAATGAATTTGTCAGAGGATATAGAATAACTGGGCAGGCAGAGCTCCCTAAGGAACAAAGTCTTTTAATTTGTAAGTGAAGGTTTTTACTTTTTACTTTTCCAAATATTTTGCTCATGGTATACATTTTAGGATCAAAGGTGAAAGTTCAGAAATCTTTTCAGTTACAGAACCATTAAAATGATAAACATTTGGGATCCCAAAGTACACTTCTACTCTAACTGTCCTTTCAGACCTGCATTGACTGCACTATAATAGCTGCCAACATTTGGTAAGGATTAGCCTTTCATTTAGACAAAAGCAAGCATTCCTTAGCTAAATCAGCACTTTTTGCCATCAGACTCATAAAACCTTTTCACAACACAGATTTTCAAGAGAATCCTTTAGGGTTTTAGGATGCTGGTCCTTTTACTAAGTAACAAAATACACCCCAGGGTGTCTCATTGACCGCACTCAGCTGTCCTTTGACCTCCGCAATTGTTTAGCCTAACTTCAGGGCCACAGAATCTGCCTCCCCCCATCAAAAAGGCTAATGTTGCTTCCTCCTAGCACCTGGCGAAGCAAAATCCTAGAGGTTCCCCCCTCTTACAGACTTCTACCATGTTCCAGATGTTGCCAAGCAAAACGTTGCTGCAGGCAGGTTTTGGGAACCCGCAAGCGCCACTCAGAACCTGGGCTGTGGCCATGACCCCCTTGCTCTGCTCAGTGCTGCCCTTGCCCCAGGGATACAACAGGTCATAAAGCAGGAATAGATCTTCAGCCTTCTGGGTACACTGGCTATTTAAATGCAACAAGAAACTATGCGAGTCCAATATTGTATACCGAGACAAGCCTCTCCCCTTCAAGAAGTCAGAAAAAAAGATGTGTGAGAATCTCTGTTGGAAACACAAATCTCTCCCAATCATTACAAAGATCTGCATTCTTCTTCCCATTTGTTTTAAACCCTTTGAGAGGACAAACAAACAAACATCCACCCTCCAAGTGCATAAAACATACATTTAGATAGTTGCTTAGGTATTTGCACTGCTTCTAAGTAAAACAACAGAAAAAAATTGTTACAGCTTCAAAAGAACTGTCATTAAATAATGAAGCTGACCTCACTGTGAATATATAAGAAAAAAATGGAAGCACAAATCAGCCCTCTTTGGTGAAGGCTGTTTAATTATATGAACTGGATTTCAAGATTTTTGAAGAACTTAGAACTGTACATGCCTGAAGCAAAAATAAAATTGTTATTTACAGTCCACACTGTTCCTAAAACGCAGTCAATGGAAATCAAAGCACAGATGCTGAACATAACAGGAAAGGCAAGTACAGTACCTTCTCAAATTCCTTTTAACCTATTTGAAATGCAGTCATGATTAAAAGATGCAGCTAAGAGTTTGTGAAGCCTTGCTGCGAAGTTGTTTAAAACTCCTGAACACCTGAAAAATAAGGGAGAAAAAAAAATTAGAATTACTCATGCCAGCATATAGTTTACAATAAATGAACAAAACCTGCCTATCTAAACCTGGTCTAGGGTGAAAACTGAGCTGGGGTGGGGAAAGGAGGGCTGACCACTCAAAAAATCATCTTTTTGTTAATAGGAATATTCGGTTGAAGTTGCATGGCGGCTTCCCTGCATTCTACCAGAAGTAAAGTACAAGTTTGTCATAGAATCTGCACATTTTTGGCACCGAAGTCACTATTCGAAATATTAGGAACTTAGCACATCAGTATGAGAACATTAACTGTCACAGAAATGTAAAAAATAGATGATAATGTAGAAGTAATTATTTTACTATCGGTTTAAAAAGAAACAAATAAATGAGTGACCAGTTACCTATGCTAAACTGGAGATCAACGTTCAAAATGAAATCAGAATTAGCTGGTTGTTCTCCTATCTGACATCCCGCAAAGGTATTTAAGTGAAAACACATCTAATAGAAAATGTAGTTTATAAAAGAGAATACACCTGAAACACCCCAAAGAATGGCAACAATGGTGTAGCAAGCAGCAGGTGAAAAAGTAACTCTTAAAATGCCCAGGGCTGTACAGAACAGTAATTAACATCAGGAAAAGCTTTAAATTAAGTTATCATTAACTGGACTTTGACAAGACTTTCTTAGCCACACAAGTTACTCGGTTTCTCAATAGAAATAGACAATATTTTGCCAAAAGATTTAAAGGCATTTCCCCTGTTGCTCACAAATGGGATTTTAGGCTTAAAACTGGGACCACACCCTTGGGTCTGCTGTCAAACCAGAATGAACGCGACTCTTTCAGCTGTACACCTAGAATTCAAACCCCAGGTTTTAAAATTAAAAGCAACATCGATTTAAGCTTCCTCCCCCTCTTCCCATTTTTTAAAATCTGTTATTTAAGAGAGCAGCTATAACCCTCACCTCTCACTCCAGAAAGGTTTTGGGTAGGATCATTGCGTTCTGAGGAAAGACACTAAACAACTCTATTGCCAGGTCCCGCTGACGCTGCGCTGCGCTGCGCATCCCTGCCACGCCAACAGTGAGTCCATCGCGGAGTGCCAACAAGGTCAACACACAGAGCTCCCGACCCAACTGTAGGGCTCTGCAGAGACTTCAGTGATTGTAGAATGTCAGTAATCCAATTCCAACAGCTCCTGGCTCTGAAATTGCTATTTTTCGGACACGTGCTGAACATTTCACCTGCTAGTAATGACATTTTTGTATTTTCTTCTAATTACACTCAAAGCTAAGACCTTTGGCCCTAGGCCACAGACCTCTATTCAGGCTGCACACATTCTCTTAAACGCCCTGATCCTTTGTTGTCACTCTCGGGCTTTCATCTATTATTTACATCCATTGAGAAGAGAGATACTCTACCATTTGTGAAGCTTTAAAGCTTCTAATCATCTTAATTTCTTTGCCTTTCAGCCAGTGCTTCCCCTTATGGACCAAGGCCAATAGTGTGACAAAATAATTTTTCAAGCCAAGATCCTCCTGGACCCTTCCCAAACCTTGACACACACTGGGCTCCAGCTGCTTTTGCGAACACAGACCTTTGCTCAGCTCAGGGAGGGGGATGGATTTGCTTCTCAGTGGCTTGGGGGGAGTTTTCATGGGGTTTATGTGTGGGTTTTTAGATCACTTTCTTTCTGTTAAAATGTCTTGCTCAGTCAGCTAAAATCGGAGATACTGTAGTGAATCTTCCCTCTTTTAAAAACATCAAGTACCTCCTGAAATACAAATGGCTACAAATTTTAAGTTTACTGTTTTTTCCAAAAGCTGAACTGCTGACATGCTGTTTTGGTTTTATACTGTTACGTGCTCACTGAGTACTGACAGATTCTCATGCAATATTTAAGATACACAAAAGATCACTAACCTTTTCTGTGATTATTGGCAGCATTAATTTGCCCTAACCATATAACACAATGTGAGAAAAAACCAATTTCTTCATCTGACGTTCAGATCCTCTCCTGATCCTCCCTTATTTGCAAACGAAGTAGAAAACAAATCAGTGGCATTTTTGTCAAGACACAGAAGATCTCTTCAGAATTCATCAGCCACCAAGCTTCGTTTTCAAGACCTGTGGGATCTACTAACACGTGATCCATGTTGGCTCTTTCTTCCACTACCGCCTGGCTTACTTTTGATTTCTAACAGTGCTTCCTTGTTGTCTGTCCCCTCTGAAGACCCCAACCCCCTTGTCTTTTCTTATTTTCACCATTTGCTTCAACCAGCAGTTCACTTGAGACTCATCCATCTTACAATGCCTAAAGTGACAGATGCTCTCAGGAATGACCATACTGCTGAGTGAACAAAAGATAACATCACCTCTAGGAACTCAGGGAGAAATACAACCTCAACCCTAAGACACGGTTATCCTGACAGACACAGCACCATAAACCTCTCTCAAGTGGAAAAAAAAAAACCAAGAGAGAGAGCGAGAGAGAGAACGACAATTGCGGAGAAAAGCAATCTGACACAATTAAAGGCCAAAAAGAGTATTCTTTCTGTTGTAGCTGTAGTTAGTGGAGTTGATGGCCTTTTTATTTTCTTCTTTTTTTCCTAACACGCCACGGAAGAATTTTGTAGAATTTACCAATGATAAAAACAAGAGGCACAGAGAGAGTGGAGAAATTTCACACAAAAACTGTCTCCGGATCCCTACAGACTTGAATGGAGGAAGGTGGCACTTTGGAACAGTTTCAGCAGCATGTCACACAAGTCCTTTGCCAAAACACAAACATTACCTTGTTAAAATCTACACATCCTACAGACCAGCTGTTGCTCAGTTAAATCCTACAGGAATTCAGAATCATTGCACAAGCCTGTGCCCTTGAAGAATGCATACTGCAACCAGTGTAAGATTACTTCAATACAGTGGCTACTTGATAAATCCGTAATTTGCAAGTAACAGCTCCCCAGTGTCTTGACATTTGAGCACGCACCATTTAGAAAAAAAATTAAATTAGAATGATAGATTTGCCAGCCAACACCCACATACCCGTCTACAGAAAGATGCCTGTTTCTAAACATAGATCTGCACTCTATGCCTAAATAAGACTAAAGCAAAAACTGCTGACTTGAAATATGCTCAAAAACCTCTATCCAGTCAGTGGAACAGGACTTGCTGCAGAAAGAGGAGTCCTGGGTGGTGCCACAAATCTCTTACTTAACAAAGGAAAGGTCATATTAGCATCTCCCAGTGACATACTTGCAAAAGTGACGCTACAAATGCTGGGAATCCCTTCTCTGCCGTGAGATGCAAAGAATTCCTTTCTCTCTCAGCAAAACTTTAAACAGCATCTCATGTCCAGTTTTCAAACAGTACAGGAAATAACCATAATTACAGTACACGAGATTGACAGCATGTGAGTTTAATGGACATAAAAGCTAGAGTCATAAAACAAAGACCAAGATAGGAGGCCTATTAACTAAACGTCTTCTGTTTGGTGTAAAGTTAGGGAAAAGTCACAATATGCACTTCTTTAGCCTTATTTATTAATTGTATTTAGCCATATTTATTAATTTGTGATGAGTTACAATTTTAGGTCCCTATCCTGATCTGGAATCTTTCTATTGCGCTCTCATAGGACGGCCAACATCAAACCACCGGATGATAAATACAGGAGTAAGGTATAAATACACCATTTTTTAATATAGGTGATTTTCCCATAGTATGCCATGCAGTACCATTTTGGACATATAATATATGGAAATTAAACTAACAACCAGTCAAGTCTTTCCTAAAGAGGATCCAATCTCTGAACTCCACACTACCTTTAGAGTTCCTCTCCCATTCTGAGCCACAGAGTGATCTGGCACTGAAATCTCTGATAAAATCCCATTCAATTGGGGAAAACACATGTAGGAAACTCTACAGAAAATAACGCACATGAAGCACATGATTAAAAGAGTTGTACGCAAGACTCTGCTTTCCACCTCACATCCCAGTCTCCTCAGTCCACATCGCTCTGGAACCCCAGTCCTTGGCAAGCAGCAGGGCTCAAGGCATGCTGCAACTACTAAGAAGAAAAGCAATGAGAAACCCAAGTCTGGGAAATTTACAGGCACATTCTGCCAGGGTATCGTAATCTAATTTTCGCCACCAACTCTACTGTACCTTGAGTGTCACCATGTCTGGGACAACTTTCTGAAACTCTTTCCAACCCAATCAAATCAAAGAAGCAAATAACAAAGTCTGCAGTTAACATCCTCATAGGAAAATTCTTGAAAATATATAATGCTTTCATCTGAAATACTTGAAGATCTTGGCATCAGATATGGACCAAAGAGTAGTAAACTGTATCCTGCCTTATAAAACCTATACTCTGCAATCAAATGGGCATCTTATCATGCAGACAGTCCTTACATGTCATATCTCCAAATATTTATCACAGTAGAAAGAAGTGTTTATAGTTAATATGCAATCCATCTTCTGCACGCTGCTGCATTTAAACAAGACAAAGTGTGAGGTAAAAGGTCAAAACTACTAGAAAGATCCCTGAATAAAAACTCTGACATTACAACCATTTTGTTAGAAGAGACCAGGTGTAAAATAGGTTCTTGGAGTCAAACTCGCTATGCAGCAGGACAGGCCAAGGGTACTGATCCAAACAGCAGTGAATAGTAACACAACTGTTGGTGATAGTGAGTTTAGTAACACCAAACTTCTTTGAAAATCTCTTGATCAATGAAAAAAACATTTTTCAATTGAAACTGAACATTTTTATACAACACATATGTAAAATTAGTTCTTATTTAATGCAATTTTAACATGCAATAACTGAAATATTGATATTAAACTTACAGGTAACTCCCGTCATTAATGTTAAGTTATTGACACTGAAACATGACCTTGAAATGACAGCTCCATTAATGCAAGTCTTACTGGGAAAGGTTTCAAAAAGCCCCGATTAAATTAACTACTTTTAAACACAATAGGATCAATATGTATGCAGAGAATGTACACCCCCATGGCAAGTTCTGCTTGCTTGATTGATCAAAAACAAAAAAATCCCGTGGCCTTCCAGATCTCAGCTGGTGCCAGAAATCCACATAGAAAAAAAAAAATCCATCTAAATGAAACTCTGAAAAGGTTTACCCTTCACCAGTCTATTTGCACTTCAAAAACTCCTTAAGTCCTTCAGCTAAACCCCAGGGTTGAACCATTTCAAAAATGAGAGGGGGATGGCCATGATTTATCTTCCTTCTGTGCTCTGGACAGAGCTGTAAAATCTGCCTGCTGGTCTGTGTATGTGTTACAAGCTCATTTTCAGGAACCTTGGACATTTACCATTTTTAGAAATAATTCTGCCCAATTTCTCACCGTCATTTGTCTCCTTAGATCAGACACAAGCATTATCTATAAAGCAAAATTTTGATTTATGCTCACTGGCATCCAAGGTGATGAGACTGAATCAGCAAGATGGCCAAGCATCTGAAATCAGCACTTTAAAGAAAAATATAGCAGATCTTATTCATACGTGCAAGTATCAGCTGTTGCCTTAGTGAATTTGTGGCGAGGGAACATTTTAGATTATAATTTAAGCCTATCCCTATATTTACTGGTGTCAAATACATTTTTAGCAATAAGCCCAAAATAATTTTCCATTTGTAGATAATAAATGTGTTAGCTCACACAGGATGAATTTTTCAGTCCTCTGTACTTTGAGATACATTACCAATAGAAGGAAAATGGAGATTTCATGGGTCACAAACTTCTGGGTCACAAGGACCTTCAGTGATGCTGTCAGCCTAGTAAAACTCAATCGACATACTCTGGCTTTATATGTCCACTACTAAATGCCCTGCACCTGAATTTCTACATGATTTTTCCTTAGGCAGAAACACCAACTCAACAACTTTACTGACATTCTTTGAACAGAAAGTAATGCTCCGATATTCAGCTAACATGTTAAAAATATAAACACATGCATATATAAATGAAACATACATCTCCTCCAAACATCACAGATAAATCCTACAGCATCAACATCACAGGACAAAGCGAGGGCACTGAAACATGCCTATGTACTTCAGTTTTTCTAAAGCTTTCTTCTACTCTTAGGACCCTACCTTATAAACACGTATCAGTGACACACCTCTTATCAGTCTAAATTCTTCAAACTTGGATAAACAGATAGACTTGCTCTCAAGGTAAATAACAGTAAGAATAGATCCAACTTTATCTATTTTTGCATGGAAAGGGCCTGCTTATTTCCAAAGTCCTTTTCAGACTTCGTTTTTATCACAGCTTTGGTATCTTCCCTTCTAAACCAACAGAAACAGATGAAAAATACTTTATGAAAAGATAAAAATATGCAGATCCAGCCACTGTAGGTCAAGTCTTAATTAGACTAGTAGGAAGCTTTAAAAACATTGACACTGTGCTTGTTTTGGTGCAAGCCAAATACCGGCCCTAACAAAACTGCAGGGCTAATCTGAAAAAAAACCCTAATCACTCTATTAATCCCCACTCAAATCTACAAGGATACTTAAGTAAGAGGTTGTGGATATAAGAAGGAATGGCATCATACTTAGCATGTGACATTATACTCAAGTCCTCAGAGTCTGAAACTCCTCTACTTTAGCAAAAGAGTACAAGATGTTTTGAACTTCTATTCTCTTTTGAGTATACCCTTTTCATATAAAAAAAAAATATATCCAGTATAACTACAGATCTGTGTGCTTTTGCAAAAACTGTAATTGAATATTTGCTTGACTATGTCCTCCACTGGCTCAAAATTATAAGACTGCACTGAGAGTGTTTCTAAACTTGCATCTACTTCTGGTGTGCTTGCAAAATTTTATGATTCCAGCTGCACCCTCATTGGCAAAACACTTCAAGTTCCCTACATATGCCAACATTTGCTATTTTAATAGAATGAATTTTTGCAAAGGTAGAGGTTTGTTTCCCCTTACTACATCCAGTAGTACCAGGAACAATTTGTGTATATTATTTATTGCGATAAAGAAGTTTTGAGTATTTGTGTAGCCATCTGTTTTTCTGTATTTATTCACAAATCCTAAGAAAACCTCAAATGCACATTCGAATCAATAGGATTTGGTACTTCTATTTAAATCAAAATGAACGTCACCACAGCCAGGTAAAGCAACTTTAGGAACTGAAGTCTGAGCAGAGCAGAAAAAAAAATTCCATAAAACTGCGAACAGATCGAGGTCTGCTTTCAAACAAACAAACAAACAAATTAAAAAAGAGGGGAAAAAAAGGCTAGAAAACCAAAACACAAACAAGAAATACCCTGTGGATTAATTAGCAACCAGGGTGGCAGGCCTTCCTCTAATTCCCTTATAAAAGCTCATGACTACCTGCAGAGCCTGGGAGTGCAAATCACATTAGTGGAGCCACCAGATGACCAAAGAAAGCACTGGAGGCCTGGTGAAACCAGTAAACAAAAGGCAGCATTCCAGCTGAATGCCGCAGCTAGAGTCAGCATTGTAAGATGCTTGGATCTGATAACCCAAAAAGCAGATTAGCTGCAGGCAACAAAAGAGTAAAATGAGAAACAAAGGAGTCATTTTGACACATGAAGAAATCATTTCCATTAAGCCATCTTGAGTTTACTGTGTAGTTATAAAAACTGCTCCTACTTGAAGTGACATTTGAGGCGATGAAGCTGTGACAGTGCCGCATCTTAGACAAGCTCCTGAAATAGCACATCCCTGAACCCAATATAATTCAAAGAGGCAAACTGGCCTGTTTGTCTTTGAATCTTTGGGACGTTTTAAAGGCCTAATCATGATTTTTAAATCTGTTGTACAGATTTCAGTTAGAAGACTTAACATATATTGGTAGGCTTGACGAACAGAAGTTTCAGTAGTTTTAGCTGTATTTAAGTCTCCTGCAGAGAACGCACATACCACAAATATTCTCAAGTAATTACATGAGAAGACTGCCTTCTCTCCCCAGTCCCCATCTCCTCCCGTGCATCTCACTTGCTCGCTCTCAGCACAGGAAAGGAAAGAGGCATATTCTGTTCCTTACCAGAAGCTTAACAAAGGGTTTTTAAGCTGAAACAAGTCTAGGCATACTTTAATCACAAGGACCAAACTGCAAAATTGAGACACAGGCCCCCGTAAGTATATGTAGACACTAGAGAGACAAAACTCAAAACTTTCCAGGCTAAAATTGGAAAATTTGCCACAATTTTGTCTTATACAATAAAGAATCCTACATACTCAAAGCCGAAACACATCTTTTTCTTTCTTCGCAAGACAGTAAATTGCACTGCTATAAAATATCCATGAGCTAGAAGAAATTTCTGAGGAATGCTATGGCACACAGAGAACGTTCCAGTTTTCTAGCTGTGCTCTCTGCATCTCCTGTTGCTGGCGTGAAATACAAAAACCTGACACACAAGGAGGAAACAGGTCTTCCTTTAACATAATATTTCTTACCATTTTTTACACACACAGAGCAACTAAACCTGTTAGCTTCAGCAGGGATGGGATTTCACAAGCATATGCATCCACAGCTAACTGATTCTTGTCAGCAACAAGTGCAGAGAAAATATACCCAGGAAAAAAGCTCAGCAGAGTCTAAGAGGGACAGCGTAAAAGGACAACCTATGGCTGTGTCCATTATACAGATATATGGTGTGCATTGACATAGAAATCCTACTATCAAGGCTCAATGAAAGCTCAATGAAAGGCTTGCCATAAAAAGTTCTGCAAACACCTTCTGCTACCTGATGTGTTTGCCAAAATACAAAGTCATCAAACACATCTGAAAGGGGAAAGACATAATGCAGACATGTAGTTACACAATATGGACGTCCTCCAAGGACATCTGTATCAACATACTGATATTAGGACAAACCTAAGAGTAAAAGCAGTCCAATGGTATAGAGTAGATATTGTGCATATGTGGTTTTCCCTTGGTTTCAAACTGTTCTGCTTTGGAGTATCACCATATCCATCCTGCTCCTACTATTTTTGCTCCATGTGTGGCCTGGAAGACAAAGAAGGTGGATGGACAGAAGATACGAGTAGAAGCCCCTCTTCTATTATTGTTCCTTTAAAGATATCTTCTCATACAAAACAGCACTCAGGCATAAACATGCCCTTCATAAATCCACAGAAGGAAAATGCAGTGAAAGGTGTAAGGAACATAGTCAAGAAGGAAGCAGATTTTAAAAAGCAAAAATTACTTGTGGCCATAATGTGCACACATATGTGCTACGTAAATCGACATGGAGGTCAAGCAGAAGATGCTGGTGTGCATTAGGCTCATCTTGAACCCTAATACTGAGGAGGAGGAAAAATAAATTGAAGTTCAGAGAGAGATTCAGCTTATCACCATTCAGAGAAACACAAGTGTTTGTATTTATAGCCACCAGCCAGTCTGACTACATAGATGGATGCAGCTAGTAATCATATAAAATGATCCACTTCAGTGCAGTTGGACTTTATACTGCAGAGAGAAAACAACATGATCTTTGCTTGGTAGTCATGGACAGTAGATTACCATTAGTGATTTTTCACATTATCTTTCTAATAAAAATGTCAGAGCACTCTAAACAAAAGGGCAAGCTGATCAGTTCAGAATATTAAAAAAATCTTCAAATATTTAATTCATGCAGATCCCATATTTCAGTTACAAAGGGTTTTCCAAGCACTGCTATTTCAAGTTCTGTTGCCCTGGGTTCCCTCATCACTAAAGATACTCCAACAAAACAGAAACTCTGTCAGGACTTGCTGCTTAACTGCTGTTGCTTGTGCAGAAAGACACAAATGTGGCCAGACCTTCCTAAAAATGCTAATGTTTAAAGCTTTTATCTCTGAGGAATTCTAGTTATTTTTACATAAGGGCAAGCACCTGACTCTCAAGCCTTCCCTCAGCTGCGATTGCCATGGACTCAGTTCTGGGCAGCTGACTGAATACCTGGGAGGTGGAGGAAACTGCTTTCTTGTTCCCAAGGTTCTTAGCAGAGCTGGCAGAAGTTCCCTGGAATTAAGACTCCCACAATCACCAGAAAATTGATGGAGTCCTTATAGACCTGATAGGAAAACCAGAAATGGATCAGGGCACCTTCACTACTTACGCTGATCTGCATCCTCTATGACTGCAGTTTGGGTCTACATACCCTCTCACATTAAAACTGCTTTTGTTGAAAAGCCCTCTAAATAAAGACTTCCACAATGCCCACAGAACACCCTGAAGTGATGATATACTTGAGCAAAATTTTGGGCCACCGGACATTAGAATAGTTATCCCAGTAGAGTAGGAGAAACCATTCATACAGAAATTATGCCTTATCCAGACACTGCTCAGCATGCCTAGAAGTCCAGGAGCATTTATGAAAGTGGATATTGAAGCACTGTATCTTAAGGATGGTGGAGAAACCAAGCTTCTCTTTGAACAATTAAAAAGAAATCTAGCATAAAGTGCCAGGTGAAAGACACAGGACTGGGAAAGAATACTACTCAGGTTTCACAAGAGTAAGACAGCTGCTAGTGCTTTTACTCAGTTCTTCCACATCTCCAGTGCTCTGGCATGGAAAGAAAAAAAAAATTGTCAACAAAAGAAAAGGCCTTTCAAAAATATGAATTTCATAAGAAAAGTAAATAGGAAGAGAACATCTTGTGTTCTGGTTCTTTCACACACACTGAAGTAGAGAGGAGATCTCATGAAGACTCAGAAATAAGGAAAAAAATCATTCTACTCTTGAAGTGCAGGAGGAGGGCAACAGATGGAAACACTGATAAGGAGCACTCTCTGCTTGTGATTACGATCCTGAGAGAGCCTGGTAAAGGTGGGCTAAGGAAGATAGCAGTATTTTCTTGTCCCAGCATCGTAACCAACTTACACTGAGCTCCTCAGGACAGAGCTGACCTTCCTATAAGCAGATACAGACCTCTGTTCATGTCAGGGCTTCTTTAGAAACTACTGCAAAATGCATAGACTGAAAAAAACATACAGAGAGATTCTGGAAAAGGCATTCATATTCCCAGCTGTTAATTATAACGTAACAATCAGGAGTGTATACAAACACATATAGTAAAATAATCTAATCCTCTCTACACGTCTATTTAGTCTGATTTGCTCTGAAATGGAAGTCCCCCATCTGCCCCCTTCTTTCCAGGGAAAAGTCTCCATTGCTACTAAATGTATTGCTTTTCAAGGCCATACCCATACACTGATCTATAAAGAAAACAACATGCTTTGATGGAGTAGGAACCTTTCCATGGAATTCAAAAGGAAGACGATTTTTTGTTCCCCACTTAAGTCTATTGTTATTGTACAGACATATAGTTTCAGAGGACAGGTTGTGTAAATGCTAAATAGCCAGAAAAAATACTGGCTTCACCGCCTGTCACCCTTGAAATCCCCAGTGCAACAATAAGCAGTACTTCCCCACCATATGCTACAGTCTTCTGGTGCCTTCCAGAAAGCCTTTTTATCTGATGCTGGGAACAGACTCCTGCTGCAGATCTGAATACAGAGGACTGAAAGTACTGCACAAATGAGAGATGGAGTTGGGGAAAATGAGGGGTTGAATATAGAAAGAAACAGGAAATCAGTTCTCAAAGATGCTATCTTTGCTTCCGTGCTTCTGTTTCACCTCCTCCTCCCACGCTTGCTCTGTCCCTCACCAGCTTCCTACTGTACAAGCTCTTTTCCTAGCTACCCACTAGCAAAGGAAGGAAACTGTGCCATGATCATCTTTCCTCTGCTGGTGCAGTATGTCTCTGTCTTAAGAGTACTGTCTGGTTTACCCTGGCCTATTTTTGACTGTCATCTAAAAACACACCAATTCTTTCTTCCAGCCTTTTCTGCTTCCCCAAGTATCGATCCAGATCCCATCTAATGACAGGGTTTGACATCTCACCGAAACTCTTGAGAAATCAACAGAAAGATGAAAATTACAGTGTATGAAGAATAAACTGCCTTTTATTTTTAAAGCAGGGGCCAGCAGGATAACAATTCCAGATAAGATTTAAATAAACATATGTGGGAGGTAGCAGGAAAGGCAGTTGGTTCCTCATGCTCAGATGCACACAGGTAATGACCTCTGTCTCTTGCTCTCCCAAAGCTAACAATGCTGGTTATTGCACTCCTCCAGTGTGATCTGGAAAGGATCCAGCGCACTACTGATTACATTTCATCCACAGTTAGTTTAACCTTTGAAACATGACAGTCAGCAGCAGGGAACAGGCCAGCATGTAAGGTCAGCTCAACCTTGTTGGTCCCAGCATTCTCCCAGTGTTTGCACAGAAAACAACCCGGTGATCAGGGATTCCTCCCCCGTAAATATAAAAGACCCAACAGGGACAGCGCTGAAATGCTGATTTTATTGTGAGGTGCCATTCACAGCCGTTAATCTGCCAAATCCGAAAAATACTGGTTCTCCTTTTTCAAAAAACCTAAGAAATAGTATTGCACGGAAATAGTCTCATTCAGGAAAGCAGAGTTGTGACTGATCTACTGTCAGGTATCAGGCCAATGTTGCACATTACTCCTTCTCCAAGAATGTAGAAAGAAAAAAAAAATCAAAGAGAAAATAAGTATGCTCTGAAATAACAGTGAAACAACTGGATCAGCAACTGTAACAAGAACACTTCGTGCTAAAAGAAAGGCTAAAAAAAATTCCTGTTAAGTTGCTCATTTTTCTCAAGTTCACTTCCTTTCCAGAACAGCCTCTTTTGAAGCTCACATTTTATCTGTTGTACACCCAATTTTAAAATGAAAAAACAGCATCTTCAATTACTCTGTATTTCTACAGTAAAGTACAGGCCTTAGCAAGATCAGATACTTTACCTCTTTCTAAATATTATTTTTACGTTTCAACAAAATCCTTAGTCACAGGAAAATGTATGCAAAGGGACAGTAACAAAGACGTTCCTGGTTTCAAAAAGCTTCTAGTTAGTTATTTAGGAGTTATCACATTTTCCTTCTGGATAGATTAAGAGCATTTTGAAGTTATTAAAATGGGAAAAAATCGATATTCCTTAGGAACTACTGCCCTCTAACATAATAGCAGCAATGAGGAATTTTTTTTTAGTGATGACTAACTATCCCTTAGAGCATGTGCACTTGGATTTTTCATTATTTGGGTAAGTGTTTGTGTGGATGGCTCAGGGAGCACAGGCTTTTCAAGAGCCAGTAAAAGGTGAAAAAAAGGTCACTTCAGCAGAATTCATTTTCTCTTAAATTCTCAGAGAAACGCTGCTGAAAAGTGGCAACAGCAAACCTTTCGCCTCTTCCTCTCATTATTAGCATTTCCTAAGGTTTCTTCAGTTATAATACAATATCATCTTTGGTTATATCCTATCACCTTTTTTTTCCTCTTCTAACACTAATTTTAACCCCAAGTGCTGGCAACAGTCCTGTTAAGAGCAAGAGCTGGACTAGACCTCCAGACGCCCCTTCCAACTGGCACTTCAGCACTGCCATGAGCAATCCGCTCACCCATGAGCCGCATCTGCTGCTGCTCCAGAGGGAAGACCTCCTCTCACTTCCACTCACACCACTGCAAATCCCCACCTTTACGCACCAGCTGGAAACCTTGCTTCAAAGGGTCCTTCAAAGCAGGCTGAAAGCAATACAGGCTTGCTTAAAGAAACAACTGTGCATCAAGTTTTACTCTGCTGAAGTAACATTAATTCTTGCATTTAGACTGGAAAGAGGATGCTGCTTTAAAAACTCATAAGCACACACACACAAAACAAAAAAAAGCCTTTGGAAAATCCAGAGCCTTCTCACTCTGAACTTGCTCGCTCCCAGCTCATCACATTTCCCCACCCCATGAGCCTCTAAAATGGTCAAAAGCCTGTACCAAAGTATGTATGTAAAGCACAATATGCTTTTTTAATGCTTTGCATTACCTCAGAGCTGGCAGTATACATACTAGGAAAGATGATACCTTGACCTACAGATTGGCTCCCCTCCAAGGCATCCACACAAGACAACACGGCACACAGGGAACACAGTTATGCCCCGTACCCAGAATAGTAGGCGCTGGAATACACATGACAGAAAAATCCAGCTCCAGAGAGTGGGACCCTGGAGCAGAGACATTTAAGCAGCTCCACCTTGCAAGCAGCAAGGCCAGGCCTGAGCCAGGGTGGAAAAAAAGATCAGCCGGAGCAGCGCAACCAGCTGCCTCTCGCTCAGAGACAGCTCATCCGCCCCAGCAGCTGCCTGGGCTGGCTCCACACAATCGCGCTCCCACCCCTGGAGCCAAAATGCCTCAGCAGATGCAAAAGCATTACACAAGCAAGACCAAGTAAGTGAGCTGGGACCCAGCGGGGCTCACTGTCTCTGGCCTGGCCCTAGATCAAGGTCGGCTGCGTCTGCCCCATTAGGCACCGTGGGCTGAATGAGTCCCAGGGCTGACATCTCAATAACAAGGAGACACAAGAGGCAGATAATGGAGAAAAAAAAACCCTCAGGGATTTGAGGGCCTTGAAAGAGAAGATAAAGAGCTTAGGTCCAATGCTATAAAGACAAGAAAACACTGGCAGAGGAATGCAAAAAGAAAGGTAACACAATCAAGGTGACAGGCTCAGAAAACATTTTTCACACAGACCAGGCACAGGGCTATGTTTGCCCAGACCAGTGAACACGGTCTTGACGTAGCGAAGACGGGAGGTGAAAGCCCAGGCAGTCATACCTCCCTCTCCGAACCAACGAGCTAAACACCTGGTCAGAGACGCTACACAGGCATGTCCCACCAGACACAGCCCTGGCCCGAGCGGGCCCAGGGCCAGCACCCGGGGACAGAGGCAGCCCGGGCACAGTGACAGAGAAGGGACACGGGAGGGAGAGGCAGGAGCTAAACATCCTGGAGGAGATGTCAGGGAGACAGGCTGAGATTTCAGCTCCAGCCCAGGGAGACTGATGGTTCACTTTATGGCCTGCAAGCACTTCCCACCAAAGTTCACACAGGAAGATAATGTCCCCTTCAAATGAATTTATGTAGACGGTGGTTCATTCGTCAGAGGATAAAAAGATGCGCTTACATTTTAAAATGAAAACACTCGAGGTCCTCAGCAGACAAGAACAAGCAAAAGCTAGTATCTGTATGTGACCAGTTCCTGCTCACGCCTGTTGTCTGAGTTCAGGGGGAATTTATACCACCAGAGTTACACAGGCCCGCCAGTCCAGGAAGGCACATGACTATATCCCATTAAAGCCCACACAAAGCCCATACTTCTCAAAAAATGCAAATGAAAACCCCATAGATTGCGCAGGCAGATGCTCCTGCAACGTAACTTCTAAATTGAAAACAAACACAAAACAGTGCCAAGCGCACTCCAAAATGGACAACTGCTAAAATAATACGAACCTGGATGCTTCAAGAAAAACATACTTGTGAAGCAAGCAAGCAACCTTATTTTTTCTTGATTTAGATTAAAACCCATCTTTACTGATGTTAAGCCTCAATAAGACTATAAAAAACCCCAACTGCTTCAGAAAGTTATGCCTTGTCCAGTCCATTATTCAGTTTCCTTTGCCCTTCTCACATGAACTTGTAATCCTTGATAGGGTTTACACATGTGAAAATAAGGATTTTAGCTGAAAATCAGTATTACCTCCATGCCAAAACACTGTATCTTGTCAGGCATTTGATACAGTAGACAAAGCACAGTGGTAGAAGGATGCAAAAGAAAACATTTCATTTTGCTACCACTGAAATCAGGCACTGAAACTTGTTCATTGATTTTCCTTCATTAAAAAATAACTGATTGCAAAAGAAGTGTTGCTTGGTGGGATCAAAGCCTATCCTACAGGAAACGCACACACAAAGCATTTGGAAATGAGGGTTAATTTGGCATGCAATTTAACAGCATTAGCTTTTATCAGCAGCATTTCAAGGTCAGGCACATCTAGGTTTAAAATGTTTGGTTTTGTTACAATTTCAACTATAGCGTATTAGAGTTCAACATATCTTAAAGTATTATTAATCTGAAGGAAGGTTGCACAGAAGCACCAAAAAAAACCAACCCAAAAAAGCCAACCCAAAAACCCAACAAAACACCACTGTTCATAGTTTAGCATTGCAAATGTTAAAACCAGGAAAACTATTCCAAAGAAACCAACCCAAAAAAATGATGTGGCTCTTTAACTCTCCAATTCCCTTCTATTAAGTCAGGACTTTACCCCTTCCAGAAAATAAACCCCAAATTATATCAAATCAACAGATTACCAAAAAAATGCTCTCCTTTATCTGAACACAGGACTAAGTCATAGATCAGGCAAAACAGGAGCCCCTTTTACTGACATAGTTTGTGTAAGATTTAAAGAGCTTTTGAAGAGACTCACTTGTATTAAGTGACTTAGCCAAAATGGCCTTGTTTTAAGTAGTGTTTTTCAAGACTGATTATTTTTTAAAAGAAAAAAAAACTTGTTCTTTTTTACCTAAACCTATTCTGTTGAGAATTCAAGTTAGCACATTTTATTTATTCCCCAAAAGATTAATTCAAAATGTAAGATGGTTAAATTTTTGTTGTACTTTACACTTACTTTATTCGAAAAGGTACAAAAGGACAACGGATAAAACAAAATATTAAGCAGAGTTGCTCAGCTCCAATAAAAAAATACACCACAAACACTTACTGGAGATTTTTCCCTTTTATAAACTTCAAAACCTAATAAATAGTTGGATGTTGTCATGTTCATGGTTATACTGCGGAAATGTTTTCTGCCTATCTTTTCATTGAAAGCTTGATCTTTATATACCCTAACTACCCATAATGCTGACAGACTTTTTAACAGCAGTTTGCACCAAATGTTTCATGAGATGAAGTCCATACTGCACTTGAAAGAAATACTTTGATTAATCAATTACTGCCAGAACTTCACAGTATCATGGATGTATACCTAAGAGCTTTACAAATGCTTACGGGACTGTGATGTTAGGGGACTGAAATCTCTTAAGCCTCTTTCTTTGCAATTCTCTGCCACAGTTCAGAAGAATGCCACCCCATTACACCAAAACCAGGGGGGAAAACAGTTGCTCTCGCCTCTCGCATGAGCATAATTAATCTTCTGACACCTTGACAAAGCAGCTTGTTGATAGTCAAAGAAAGGATTTTTCTGATTTCCTCTCAAGACAGGAGATGGTCTTTATCCATCATCCCTTCTTCCTGATCTCTTCTTCCAGTGTCCCCACATCAGCAGAACTGTCTATCAGAGCAGACAGCAGGAGGGAAAGGTCTAACTGATTGATAGGGCACCAGTGCTCGACAGTGCTATTTAAGTGTAGGAACCTATTGTTAGAAACTTACTTTACAGCAGTTAAACAAATATAATGGCAACCAATTCAACCATTGTACCACCAGAGTCAGCTCAAGCTAATAAGTAAAGTTAGCTAATTACACTGATCTGATTTAATATCCAGACAAATTGTAGAGATGAAGTCAGCATTACTGCACACTGAAAGAGTAGACATTTTAAAGGAAAAGGTTTTGTACATACTATGCCTTCTGAATTGAATTATGGTTACTTCCATTTTCAATCTCCCTTGTGAGCAGGATCATACACCCAGGTCTCCTTTCCTTCTCTCCCAGTCATGGGCCTCCTAGGTATTGCTGATAAATCAAAATAAAATCTTTTTTCTCATAACACAGTTGAAATTTCCTCCTCTTCCCTTACCTACCTCAAAGTTCTAACAGGTCTACCTGTTAAGATTGTGAGGAATTTCAATTCTTAAGTGGAAAACATTATAAAATGCTTTCTTAAAGGAGGATACAATGTACTACAAACCACACCAAATTCTACCCTATTAACATATCTTTGAGGATACTGAGAATACTGATTTGGTGTAACCAAAGTACATATGTCTTGATGTAAAGAAGATTCTGCATGCTTCTCAAAACCAGGCACTTAATATGCAAATTGCCGTTTTCTCATATATAGATACATCTTTTCATCACATACACATTATATAAATTTATATCTATCTTGTAGTTCCTTTCCACTTATCTCCCTCACCCTCCCCAAAAAGTATAAGAAAAAGATTAAAAGATTTGGGTATAATTATATGTTCATTTAATTCTTTTCTGCACTCACTATGAGGGTGGAAGTTGTTAATTATTCCTTTTAAAGCTCTAATTCTTTGATAACTGCTGGTCATGGAGGAAACCAGTCCACGTCAGAGAGGACCAGGGCATGGCACTCTGGGAACTGCTCCCAGCCAGGGCAGGTCTAACTCAGTTCTTGGTGACCTATTTCAAATATAAATCGGGCCACAATCTGTACAGACCTCTGTCTCACCAATGTAACAACCAAAGCAAAAGTGTACAAGAGTCTGTGTTCTCTTACTGAGGTTGCCAAGAAAGGCAGCTTCATCCAAGTCACAGGAACTCAGTAACTCCTGGGTTTAGCTATGCCACTCTGACCTTGACTACTTCATTCAGGACATTCCCCTCCATAAAAATATTTGTCCATGCTATCTGACCCCGAGCAGTTCTCCAAGCAGTTGTCTTTCATTCAGTTACACCAAAAAATCTAGCAGTATTTTTCTCTATGATGTATAAAATCAATCTAGTAAAATCAGCCATTCAAAAAGAAAACACAGTGCTCTTTGCATAAATTGCGTGAAATTTGAAGGGATACCATACCAGTCTGTAAGTTAAACATTATGTCAGAGCAAGAGTGAAAAATGGCACGTTCTTTCTGCAAAGACGACTGTAGGCCGCAACCTGGAGAAAGAGCTCCCTGTCTCTTTACTGTCATTTAATGCTTGCAGATGTTAAGGCAGCAGTACGAACAGCCACCTGCACCTTCCTGCTTTTCTTCACGCAGTTTTCCAAGCCAGCTGCAGGAATTGACAGAAGAACTGTTGGTACTTGTGCCAATATGACAGATGGGGCAGAGATGGGCAACACCGTTGTGGGTGAAGAGACCATCCAAACACAAAGACCTGTGGCTAAATGCAGAGAGGATTCTGGCTGGGAGGCAAAAGGGGCATAGGTGGGAGTAGAAGGGGGTCTCTGATATGTGTTGCTAAAGAGGAAAGGGGACTTTCTAAACTGGAAGGGACTAGACTGGGGTTGACAAGACACAGGACAGCAAGGCTGGGCAATCAGAGGTCAGGGGAAAGGTGAGCATGAACAAAGGGCCGTGGAACACAAGGGTACAGGAAACAGAAGGAATATGGGGACCTCAGGGTGCAAAATTTGAGGTTATGCTCTAATCCCAATATCAAGCACCCCTAATGCAGATCTTGGTTTAAGGCATGTGAAAATAAATGCAAGACTGCCTCCTCCTTTCTTCCCCTCTCCCCCGGTATGGGCTATCAAAAAAGCTCCCTTCCTTCATAACCAAGACACCTTGCTTGCTGTCAGAAATGTCAGCACTTTTTTTGGACTGCAGTCCCACACTGTTGGCATGACATTTTCTTAAGACTGGGAATACTGAGCCAAAACTGGGGGTGGGGGTGGGGAGTAGATCGATAAATGATATGCTGTAACCTTGCAAATACCCAGGCCAGCCACAGGTGAGTTCCCCAGAGTAGAGGAGATCACAGAGCTTTCTCTCCATAAAAGCTTTCTGCTCCTCAGCTGAGCACTCCCTCCCTCTGTTGTCAAGTCAGAGGCAAGAATTTATCAAGTGTTTAGTGCCATAATATAGAGTATTACTGGACCACAGGAACTGAACAAGTGCATTAAAGATCACTGGAGGACTGCAAAGAATTATTTTCAATGAGCCTTCAACTATGCAAGAATTGCTAGCACTGTTCATCTGACAGGTCTGTATTCCCCTCCCTATTTGCGAAGACTAAAAGCAAGCTAGAGGTCTGTCAGTCAGAGGTGAAGTTTAACAACAAATATGACAACTTCAGTATCTAACTGCTGAATTTTGCATTATATGCCTGAAAGCAAAGGAATAGTTCCCTCCCCACCAATGGTACAATGGGAGAGCCTTGGAACCTGCAGCAGCCCATGCGAAGATAAGATGCGCCTTTGAAACTGTTTTTTTTTTTGTTAACATAGCACACAGCTGACATACAGCCCAAACTCGGCTGTATCTTCCCTACACATGCAGAGCAAATATATCTGGAGACAGGAGGCAGCCTGACAAGCAGAAACAGCCCACCCACAGCTGCAGGCAGCTCTGTAAGCTGCTCCGCAGGCAGTGTGTTCTGAGCAGCGGACTGGATAGCTCACATGGAGCTTCTTGCTACCTTGGGTCAGTGTCTTCAGAGTCGAACCTTTCTCTGAACAGTCAGGCTTGGGTACCTTTGCACTGCACTGCAGAAGAGACAGTTTAAGAAATACTACATTCATGCTTTTTCTGTTTGGTGGTAGGATGGATCAGGACATTAAATTCCTTACAGTAAACTGCTACTTTAAAAGAAGGCAGTACATTTGTTACTGATAGTTTCCCCCTCTATATATTAAATAGAAGATTGTTAGCATATGCACGTTCATTTAGAGCAAATTTATGGGGCACAGAACTGTGGATGCTTTTTTGCTGGCAAAAATTGTCACAACAGTGAGTACAAAACATTTTCTTCTCCACGCTAAGTACCTCTTGGGCACTTAGTCATCAGGTAGCAGAGTTTGGGTGCAAGGTGTTCTTCACTAGAAATGAGGAGTCTCTTTGGAAAGAGGAGGTCCATTTGTCTTGTAAACAAATGCTATGACATTTGATACAAGTATAATTTCAGGGCCATGCTACGGATATACGTAGGATAGTTCATCTCTGAGACTGATAGAAAAGTATTCCACAGTGAGAAGAACATTATTTGCTAATCTGATCCTTCTGTTAGAAAATATGAAAAGATGGTTAATGCCAGTGATCCCAGTCTACACTGGGTCAGCAGCAGTCAGGCTTCCTCAGTGCAGGCTCATCCAAGGTACGGCACAATAATTTTTAATCAGAAGAAGCATTTAGGTATGGCATGAGGTATGCCTATACCTCATGACAGATTGCTGAATCAATGATAGCTGCTACAACCTGGAGATGTCTAACAAGGCACTAATGTCCATCAAAACAGCGGTAACATACTGTGGTAGTGCCCCACTACTGCTTAGCTCAGCCAAAGTAAGGAACTCCAGCAGAACACCACCCTAACAGCTGTACAACTGTCTGCAGAGCCAGCTTGGTCAGGTCCACACAGAGTATCTCCATGTAATGCAGTGAGGTATACTCTTCACATATTAAAGCATGCAAGAGGAGACCAAAGGGCAGTTGGGCAAGGAAGTAATTCCAGTGAAGAAAAAACCTACAGAGAGTAAATTTGCTTCCGTCTTTATTAACCTCCACTTTCTGGCTTGCTTCAGGTTCTAAGTCATCATTTACAGCACCATGACAAGTTTTAACCAGTTTAAGTGCTTCTTCCCCTCCTGATGTCCGAGTAGCAGATAAAGAGAGGTGTGGTCCTATTTACACCAGTACCTATAGGTATGTCAGTCTCTGGAAGAGCATTAAAGGGAAAGCTGACTCCAGCAGAGAAGTTCCAGCCCAAAGCTGCATGATGACTTAGAAGTACTGAAACAGAATATTCTGACTGATGTCTTCTGTACGCTGACCCCCTGAGGGGAAGTTTCACCAGCCTGTAGGAAACTATAAATTGTTTCCCTTCCTAGAACAAAGGAAATGAGTTTCCATCACTATACTGATGAACAAGAAGCTGCTATGAACTTTATTGAAGCACAGAATTTTATGGAGTTCATGATTATGTTTCTGATGCACAGAAATAAAAGTCATGTCTCTGAGCACTCACCAGGCCAATACTTGTTAGTTTGCATTTTTGGATACAGCAAGTATTTCTGTCCTAGAGGTGAGCGATAGCGATGAAGAAGTTTCATGACAGGTTGTGCGACTTTTTTTCTTTGCTAACTCATTTAGATGCCAGAAGTTTTGACTTTCCACAAAAAAAATGTTGGGAAACTAGAAGTTACTAAAAACAAAACAACTAACAACACTTGCTTCAGATACAGCAGAAAACAACAAAGAAAGAAAACACAAGACATGAGATAAACAAATAAAAGCCTAGTACATGTAAACAGTTTTATTTGATACTTATTTAACAGCACAAAGTAGAAAGGAACAAACTGGAGGGTTGAACTCTCTACCACAGTTCCTCTGACTTTTTGCTTACAGATGCAGCTGCAACTTCTGGCAATGCAGAACTTGGCACTGGCAAAAGGAAGCCCAATGGAGCGCTCTTCTGCAGTACACAGCTAGCATGGATTACTTGAAATCTGCATTTTTGGAACTCAAAGCAATAAACAATTCTCGTTTACAACAAAAACCTTGGTTCAAACATTCCACTTCAACGGAAAAAACCAAAAAACCTAACACTTTTTAGATTACAGTAACATAAGACTTTCAGTCATGACCAGTAGTAAAGTATACTGGTATTTAGAGATAACACAGCCTTGTTAAATCATCCATCTAATTTCTCTCCCCACCAAAAAAAAAACAACAGCCAACCCACCAAACCTCCCCCAGTAGAACTACTGATGAAAACATGATTCCTCTCAATTACAAGAGTCTCTCTCATGTATCTTCTCAAAAACAAACAGCAAAACAATACAAATGTTTCTTAAAGTTCTCTACAAACTACTGATTTATATTTTGATTAGTATAAATTATTTGAATAAAGAAAAGGGTCCATCATATCCAAAGCTCCTGTATGAATTTGTCTCCCACTCTTAGTCATACATAATTTTAGTAATTCAGGTAGATATTTTTCAGTGAGGGCTACAGTTCCGTGAAGCTCTGTTAAATGTTACTGCAAAGGTAATGAAAGAATTGGGTAGCATCACTAAAATACTTCACAAACCTACATCAGATTTTTTGTAATCAGTTCTTATGTTGACATATTAACAATTTGATGCAGATAAGAAAGAGGTAAAGGTACAAGTGAAATAGGTTTGAATGCTCATGCAGCAATTGTAACTTTATTAAATTCCTGTCAAAGTTTCATTGTAATTGCACTTGTTTTGAAATTTCCTGACTGACAGATGTTCAGCCACATGCACTATTCAAACCCAGCATTGATCCAACCTTAAAAAAATGCCCATCACAACCCTGTGACTATCAGGGTTCAGATGCTCTTGTCTAAATCCTGTCAGGATCTCCAGACCTGAGATTTTCAAATGCAGGCCACGCCATCAGTAAGAGTAAAGCCAATACTGTAAAGACAGATGTTTCTACCATTGTCAGAGATGAGGCTGGTTTAGGAGAGCAAAAACTGGGAACAGTTCATCCCAAAATACTATTAAACTCAGATTTGGGCCAGTCACTTAAGAGACTTGCCAACAACAGCTGTTTGATGTACAGCAAGAACATAAATTCTAAAAGCTGGATTTAGGGAAAAAAGAAAGGTTCAGTATATTTTTATATTATTACTTCAGCCCAATTTTAAGTCACTTAAATTCAATAGCTGAAATTTAAAGAGGTGTCTGAATGATTTATGCTTCTCCAGTGCATGCTGTTCTCATTATGAACATTTAGAACATTTCTTATCTTCAAAAAGTACATTTTGTTCTCTGCCACTCAAGTACGTACACCAAACACTGAGTTAAAAAGAAAAGCAGATATATTGAAATTAATTATTGTTGGTTTTCATGGAGATGAAGTACAGTAGAGAAAACCAACTATATTTTTTCCTGCCCTTTCTCCATCCATACCCTTACACATACCCAAGGTAAAAATACATAATTTATTCCTCACCTTCTAACAAGCTGGATGATATTTTTGGGTTTTGAAGGTATGTTTTCAATTATCTGTTGAGTTCCAATATTACACAGATCTAAAGCTGCAGTTATTCTTCACACAATTACCCATTATTCTGTGTTTGCCCACTTAACAATCCCTTCCAAAAGGATTGTAGATTAATCACCAGCCGTGGTGGCTCCACTTGAACACTATGGGAATAGAGGCAATCCTTTACAGGACATCTTTTACCTCAGTACATGAATTAAACATATAATCTAGTGTTCTGCAAGGCTGCTAATTTTTTTGTTTGTTTTGTTATTTTATGTGAGGCCTCTCACACAAATCTCAGAGACATTCTTTTGAAAGCAACTGCAGTGGGTGGGAGAAAGCAGGCAAAGTTAAGTAAAGAACACTTGATAATACTAATTTTGGAAAGGGCAGTTGGAAGTGATGGCTTTACAGAAAAGTATGTTTTCATTTAGATATTATTTGTGCTTTTTATGAAGCCCATTTCAGAGCAAATATGAGCAGAGATATGATAGTATTTGCCTTTTTTCATTGGACATCCAGCATGTTTATGCTAGATATATTTGAAGACCACTTCTATAATGTTTAGCAATGGAAGTAGACAATATGAAATATTTTTTCTAGTCATCTGTATGCAGCCCGATAGATTGTTCATAGATTTACACAAAACGGTATTCAGAAAAAGAGAAAGAAATGGAAACTGCACAGACTTGAAAGTCTGCAGACTTTATTCTTCACTTGCATTGTTTGCATCATGGTTTGAAACTAAAAAGCTGTAAGCACATAACAATAAGAGAGAAAAGAGCAAAGTTATAATCACAAATCTCAAGAAGCAGGTAAGTAACACAAGAAAATGGCTGACAGCTGTGTTGTTACATAGTGAAAGTTAAAACAAAATCATTACAAATTCTCTGAAAGAGGTATCTTTCACCTCAATGGTTTCATATAGTGCATTTTTTTTTAATCAGTTTATTTCCATTTAAAAGTACACCTAATTGCAGTAGTAGCTATCAAGGTGACCTTTGAAACTCCATGCTTTTTTCTGACCTCCATAACCTCATTTTTGCTACCAAGTTAGCTAACATTGGACTCTGTGAAAATGAAGAATGCAAACAAGTTTTAACAATAACATTTAAAGAAGATGAAAAAATTTTATTTACTGCAGAGCTGTAACTGTTTGAAGTATCCAAAGACTGTCAAGTCAATTAAATTTAAGCCAGTCGTATAAGCAGCAAAACTGCAATATCCTTCTAAATTGAAACAAGCTATCCTACTTGGCAAGGGAATGTCTTAATTTTCTACTCCAGTCAATTTAAAAACAGCTATACTTTGAAGGATTGCATCTGTCCCTGATCTACCTTGCTTATATGTGGCCTCGCCCAGCGATTCACATAGCAACACACAGAGAAAAAGACTGTATGGCCACTGCAGAAACTAAAGGGACAGTTTCCATTTTGCAGTCAATCCAGCCCAATCGGAGAGAAAACAAGCAGGTTAAGAGGGATTCTTCTTATTCTTCATGTACTGTCATGTAGGAAAATAAGACACTACCACGAAATACAATTATTCCAGAGTCACTTGCTAAATATCATACAGAATTTAATTGCACATAGATTTCTCTGTGAATTAAAAGTAAATATCCTAAAGAGCTTGACAACATAGACAAAGTGACTAATGACATACAAATATCACATGTCCTTGCTTAAAGAACATGGCAACAAATAGGTAGAGTGTGAGGAAAATGTCTACCTGGAGTAAGCCTCTCACTTTCCCTACCAGAGAACAGGCAAGTAAGCTAATACAGTGTAACAAAAAGTGAGTTTAGAGATACTTAATCTTAAGAGCAATTTAAAGAACTGACTTCATGTCTTCTGCTCCTCTACTACAGCAAATGCTATATTGCCATGAATTCACACTGTAGTGAAAAGATGTCATCTTCAAAATCAACTTCATGTTTAAATGCTGTTCTTCCTGCTCTGTCATTTCTGGTGATAAATACTAGGAAATCAATGAGGAAACATCATTTGAAGTGAGCCATTCATCATGTACCGAAAAGGGTAAGTACCCCATAAATTGCAGTGATCCGTTTCCTATTAGAATCACACAACAGAAGGCAACAGAGTTACCATTAGCAATTTTTATGACCTCCGTAGGTAGAGGATAAGGTTAGGAAATGGCTTATTTTCGTCAGCTATAAAGCAGTTGCTGGGTGGGGAAGGAAGAAAATTTTCAAGAGAATCAGAGTTATTAGTAAACCAAAGGCTGGGGGGGTGGGGGCTGCGGAGAAACAACAAATAACAGCCCCACCGACTACATGTCTTCATATAGTTAAGAAATATGTGGGTTGACAGTTCTCTTAAGTGATGCTGAATATTTTAGTAAATTTTTCATTCAATAGAACCTTATTATACTGTGGTGTGGATAGAGGCCCCAAAAACTTGCTATCATTGCTATACAAAACATGAAATAAAAATTCAACCTTTAAAATGAAAAAGCAAATTTTACGAAGTCAAGCACTATGGGAGTTGGACTCTATGATCCTTATGGGTCCCTTCCAACTTGAAATATTCTGATTCTATGATTTTCTCCTAGCCCTGTTTCCCTTCCCCATCCCACACTGGGCAACACTCTGTGCTCTCTCCACCGAGAACAGGCAGGATAAATGCACTAGGTAGAAAAAAGGATAAATAAAAATTGTAATTTTTGATGTGCCCCTTCATAACTTGCCAGCATCATATGTAAGGACATGACTAAATACCAGTCCTGAAAGAAGAATGAAGGTTTACACCTGAATAGCCTACTCCTAAGGCACTGGGAGTGGGGTTCTGTACAGGCAGGAGAAAAGAAAGGAAGAAATGGTTATATTCTCAAATGTTCCCTCAATTAATTTTATTGTATTTAACATCTTCTCAGATTCAATTTGACATACCAGCGAGAGATTACATTTTTAAGGTAATCTCACCCTAAACCCACAAGATTTTAAAGTCCATACACCAAAACACCATCTAGTCTTCTGAAACAAATTGTAGGAAAGCACCTCCTATGTGTCTCAAAATTAAAGAAGACAGGCAAAACCCCCACCTAATGACAGTAATTAAGTTTAAGGGATGGAAAACCAAATGAAATCGAATAAAATGATTGCGCATCTCCTGCGACCCAGGGTCTAGTCTGCAAACCACTGGGAAAAGCCTCTGACCTGTGTTATACATTAAGACAGTCTAAAGGAATGTTGAGTAACTTCTGTTCTTGCTTCCTCCCCTTCCATACACCCACCATGAATGAACACTGAGTATTTCAACAGAATTCACCACAGCTCAAAAACTGTGAATCAGTATTTATTTACACAAGTCTTTGAGCTTAGTTCTTCCTTAGTTTCCACCTTACACAACACACTGCAAGTCACTTGACTTGTTGGAGCCAAAGTCCCATGGAAACCGAGATTCAAAATCCTACATTCACTCCATCATGGCTAAACTGGAGCTGCAAGTGCATCTACCAGCCAGGACTCTGGTCCACTGACTGTGATAGTGGTGGTAAAAATATGACAGCCTAGATACCTAGCTAGGAATTTTCCCTTCAGTGATACCTGGTATTGCCTTACATGCCACCCACAGATGAGCCCATCCCATGCTAATTATTAAACTACTTTCTGTTGCCAGCAGCCAGGATCAAATGAATGTTATTACAGTCACGAAAGTGAGGGGCTAGTTAGTCTTCATAAGTGAGATTGATTTCACCTACATGAAAGCTCACTAATCACATTTTTTTTAACATTTCAGACCAGCTTTCACACACTCTTTCTTTTTTCCTCAATGAAGTTAATTTTGTGAAATAGTCAAGTGAATAATTGTAATAATTTAGGGCCTTAGCTGTTTCCCAGAGAACCAATTTTACTTTCCTAACAGGGCTATCAAGACCTTCTTCGTTAAGCTTTGTAAAATCAGAGCTCAGAACGCGATCTCAGCGTAACGATGTTTTTCTTCCCTCTGTGCCAGTGTATCTGCCATACCCAGAACACAAGGGTACCACGACACAGTACAAACACATTTGTAGCACACTCCCCTTACAGAGCGAAACCTAGGCATCTGCAATAAGTTATGAAAAAACAATAACAGTTATCTCCACTTACACAACTATGCTCAATTCGACATTTTTTACGCATGACTGAAAGGAGTCCCCCAGTCTGCTGGCCAGCCAGGCAGCAGCCCCAAATTCAGCCATACAAACAGAAAGCGGTAGGTACATCTTTACAGACGGTTTTCTGGGAGCTTGCCAATTTTCCTAAAACCTTGTGTTACGCTGCAATTTCTAGCCTTAATCCATGATCCTATTTTCTGACACCCAGGAACTCATTCCCAATCATCCTGCTTCACCAAGCTCCTTTCCCAGCATTCCTGTGTTCTAGTGCTGAGTTTGAGTCCAGCCTCTGCCTCAGCCCTGACTTTGGGCTTCAGTGTTCACTCTGGCATGCTGGCACTTCCCACGTTCCACATCACAGGCTGGCATGCACATCCCCACCTTTCCCTCAAAATTAATACATTTTTACTTCGTTGGTCTTTGACCTTGGGTTTTCCTGACCCTGACCATGACCTGCTTCTATAACAGCAGCAGGCTGACCCAGCCACTAAGCCAAATCCACCAATGTCCTAGCCACAGCAGTGATTGCAGAGGACTTGTATTTAAGCACCAGATAGGGAGAGGAGTTGGGGGTTGCTTGATGGTCTATTTTCAAATACAAGCAGAAGTCAAGCAGCACTGCCAGTGGTCCTACAGATCAGTGAGAGCGCTGTGGTTCTCACTTCTCCCACATCTGCTTCGCAAGTGTCTTGGCAAAGGTCTTTAGAGTTCCTCCCCTCAGGTCATGGTGCTCCATGTGGACCACCAGCAATGAGCCAAGGCACTGTCAGTCAATGGATTTAAGATATTTACTGACAGCACGTACTGGGTTTGCATCGCAAGGTTTTGATAGCAGGCGGGCTACAGGGGTGGCTTCTGTGAGAAGCTTCCCCTATGTCTGACAGAGCCAGCAGCAGCTGGCTCCGAGATGGACCCACCACTGGCCAAGGCCAAGCCCATCAGTGATGGTGGTAGCGCCTCTGTCATATTTAAGAGGGGGTAAAAAAAACCCCAAACAATGGAGCAACTGCAGTCAGAGGCAGGCATGAGAATATGTGAGAGCAACAACTGTGCAGCCCCCCAGGCCAGTGCAGGCGGAGGGGCAGGGGGGGCTCCAGGCGCCAGAGCAGAGGTTCCCCGGCAGCCCCTGGTGAAGCCCACGGTGAGGCAGGCTGTGCCCCTGCAGCCCGTGGGGGTCCACGGTGGAACAGATATCCACCTGCAGCCCATGGAGGACCCCACGCTGGGGCAGGTGGATGCCCAAAGGAGGCTGTGACTCGTGGGAAGCCCACGCTGGAGCAGGGTCCTGGCAGGGCCTGTGGCCCCGTGGAGAGAGGAGCCCAGGCTGGGGCAGGTTTGCTGGCCGGGCCTGTGACCCCGCGGGGGGCCCACGCTGGGGCAGCCTGTGCCTGAGGGGCTGTGCCCCGTGAGGGGGACCCACACTGGAGCAGTTCATGAAGAACTGTAATCCATGGGAAGGACTCACATTGGAGAAGTTCATGGAGGACTGTTTCCCGTGGGAGGGACCCCAGGCTGGAGCGGGGCAGAGTGTGAGCAGCCTCCCCCTGCGGAGGAAGGAGCCACAGAGACAGCGTGTGATGGACTGACCGCAGCCCCCATTCCTGTCCACCTGCACTGGTGGGTGGGAGGAGGTAGAGAAAATGAGGAGTATATTTGAGCATGGGAAGAAGGAAGAGGTGGGGGAGAAGGTGTTTTAAGATTCAGTTTTTATTTCATTATCCTACTCTGACTTGATTGGTAAAAAATTCATTTCCCCAAGTCTGTTTTGCTAGTGACTGTGATTGCTGAGTGATCTCTCCCTGTCCTTATCTCGACACAGGAGCCTTTCATTATCTTTTCTCTCCCCTGCCCAGTTGAGGAGCGGAGTGATAGAGCGGCTTTGGTGGGCACCTGGCATCCAGCCAGGGTCAAGCCACCACACAGCAGAAGAGCAACAAGGTTAAAAAACCTTCTGATTCCATTTTAGGCATTACAATGAACGAACTGCTGTGGAAACACATTATTCTGATCTAACCCTCCTGCCTCCTCTCCTAGCTGGTTTGTCCAACTCCAGTCCAGACCCAGTCATCCCACAGGACCATCATCGCAGTCCTAAGCTTTATCCCAGCCCAGCAACACTCTCCCATCATCCAAAGGCTCCTTACAAACCAGATCCTATGTTTGTATCTGAATTTGTCAGAAGCACTTGGTTTCATCACATCTCTTTTTCCCTCACCCCAGCAGTTCTCAGGCTCCTTGCCAACACATTCTCAGTGTCACTGCCCAGCTTTGCCTTCAACAGCCCCTTCACTTCCGTTTTTTATTCTGATTGCCATACCCTTCCTTCTCACCAAGTTAATCTTGATTTCTTCTAGCATGTGCTTCCCTTCTAGTTTCCGAGCCCTCGGATTCTTCTATGGCCAGTCCAATCTCCTCTTTTTTTCTACATCCAAGCTCCCATTTCTCAGCCTCCTTGTTTACTCCCCCCATGATTATTTCCATTTCCTCTCCATCTAAGCCAAGCAGCTTCCACCTGCACATTACCTAAACCCAACCAGTAAAATCACACAGTCACACACACACAAAACCAATCCTAAAAGTCTCCTCAGTTTCAGTGCCTGACCTTCAGATGGGTTGTTAAGGTGCAGGGGTACAACTAAAGGTTGTACAGCTGTGGGCTGTAACAGAGTCGGAATTTTAGCAGTGCAGCACTAGCAAGTTTCTGAGCATGAATATACTAGAAGTTTTGGCTTTTAACTCTGATAAGTTTGGCTGACTTCTGAAGGGACAGCAAAGATGCAAACTCAAGATTAAATCTACTCCTGCCAAGCACAAAGTAATTAGAGAGCAAGGATGTTTAAAAAAAAGGCAAGAATGAACAATGTTTCCCTAGTATTTTCCATTCTGCAGACAAAGCAATTGCTCCATCTGTGCGCCTGATGCCAAAAACTGCCAACTATTTCAACTGAAATAAGGGGACAGAGTAGTCTGGAACAGCTGTTCAGCAAGCCCAAGTTTCACACAAACGACTGAAGTCTGGTAAAGCACTGGAACACTAAATTATGTAATAGAAACTACTTGCAAATCTCAGCAGATTACATTACCAGTTTCATCTGCAGTTACCTTAAAAAAAAAAAAAAAAGTATCTTTACCCAAAAGCATTCGCTGTTTCCTCTCATTTATTTCTAAAAGTCACTCTTCCTTCGTAGCTAATTTTAACCTTGGTAAGGCTTTTAACCTTCGTATTGCCACCACTCCCCCAGCTCCCAAGAGGACATAGACAAGAACTTCTAAGCTTACATTCAACTACTGTGTTGGTACAATTGGCTTTAGACCAACTCCTTTAACTTAAGACAAAGATCATATAAATTTGCTATTACCAAACTCAAAGTCATTTACTGTGTAATTTCCAGTCTCTTTTGAGACAAAGATCCTCATCATTAAGCAAAGCTGCTCTTTGCAGTAATAGATTAACAGTTTTGTAAACTGATAAAACTAAGCTGTAGTAATACATCTACCATACCCGCATCAGAAGGCCCCAGATTCAAGTAGGTTCAAACTAACCGGCTCTACACTGATGAAGCTTTCCTGTGTAAAGGAAAAAAAAAAAAAAAAAAAAGAAAGAAAGAAAAAAAAGATGGCCTCCACACAGTCTCAGCAACTAGGAAAATAAAGTCACAAAAGCAAAAATTTCAAACGAAAAAGATCAGGTCATCTAATGCCTCTTGTCTTCTCAGGCTATTAAGAAAGATATTTCCTAGTGCTGTATCCACTCCAGCTGTGACTCAGCTTCCTGATGTGTGCATGACCTGTACTCCATCTCTCAAAATACTAGGCTAGTATTTTACTACTCCAGAAATCACCCAGTGCAGTAATTGGAAACAATGGTTTCCAAAGATCAAAAAAAATGGCTTTCTCTTCTCCATTTCTAATTTTTAATCTTTGTAAGGGATGGCTTAACACACTGAAGTGCAGACTTCCAACATTCCACCCTGACCAGCACACACACTTATGAACAGATGTAAGATCACTGTACCATGGAGGAACTGGTTCAGAAGCAATTCAGTCATGGACATCCAATTCTGAACACCTGGAATGGGAGAAAGAAGTTCCAGCCCGTGGCCACGCTCCCTACAGCTGCAATTCCCTCCAAACACATGATGCCTGACCAAAAAACAAAACATATATTCACATATTTTCGGCCAAAGGTAAGTAAAGACCGTTGCTTGCATGGCCTAGGCTTACCTCAAGAGGTCTTTATACAAATTTGATTAAAAAAGTTTATCTTTTGAAAAATACCCTACTGTCACCGTTCACATGTATGGTCTGGAAGTACAAACCCACCAATTTTTTGCTTCACTAAAGTTTAAGCTGCAGGTTAGAAGGAAAAATAAGTTATCCCAAAAGCACAATGTGTTTTAAGAAGTTGATTTTCTTTTTTAAAGATGGCAATAATATTACTAATCAAGTAGCACCTCACAAAACAACAAAGCTAGCGAACCAGGTGCTCCTATTTTTCACAGGAATATGAAGGAAAACTATCCAAGGCCAAACTCACTTAAATTGCCACAGCACAGAAGACAGACAGTTGCATTGACTCCATCACCACTCACAAAGCAAGGAAGGTAAGTCAATAAACTGACCCTTTAAGATCTGCCTAGTTCAGTAATTGTCATCGGTATCCAGTTGGCATTAAAAAAAAAGTAGTCACGATCATGACCTTTGCATTTCTACAAACATTAGCCATTGTCATGAGGAAGACCTTTTTGGCCTCATAATTCACATGCTGTTAACAACCAGCAAGAACACAGCATGTGTGTCAGTTACTAATGTAAGAAAAATTGGGTGTCACACTCATACTCCACTGTTTCTGTGCACAGCCATGCGCATTGAAGCTAACCTGTATTACACTGAAAAAATTAGAAAGTTTAAAATAAATCTATTTTTAATATTCACAGACCTTTTTTGACTATATTATTACTACTTTGGGGCTTATTTGGTTTATTTGTATTATTTGTATTTATTTTGTACTATTTCTTTTTGTCTGGTTTTGAGGGAAATGTGGCTCATGTTATCATGTTTTCTGTCAAGTACCTCTTAAATTCACAATTCCATACAAATGAGACAGAGGTACAGAGGTCTGAAAGATATTTCATCCCCTCAATATTCATGAGGAAACCTAGCCAGTTAGGCAAGACATTTAAGTGTGGCTCAGCTACAGATAAAGGCGGTACAAGAAGCCATTGGAAGGGCTGATCCTAAATACAGAAAACATTTTAAATCAGAGTTTATCAACCAAGAAATCCAAATCTTTAGGAAACTAGGCTTCCTTAGTGCTGGCACTCCTGGAATTGTTTGTAATACTTAGTTTTATTACCTATAAAACCAACATGGTGCAGAAAAGAAAACTGTACATTGCTTTCATCTGGCTCACTGCCTGCAGAAAACACACTGTGAGCAAAGAACAGACCTAGAACACTTTCTGCGGCCCACCTCATGCAACCCAGTGACCCACACAATCAAAAAACAATGGGGTGGTCAGAACAACCTAAAACCAGACATGGCATGTCAGACCACAAGCCTCCCTCCTCAAGTCACACAGTAGCCAACAGCAGATACTCAGCGAAGAATACAAACCCCGTGACATTCCTGCAGTAGTAATTATCCAAAATATTCTCCCAACCTCCACTGATCTGCAGCTCAAGGCTCATTTAACAGCAACCATAAATTTAACCAGCTGCTTTAGAAACCACCTAAACTTTCAGCATGCCTGCGTCCTGAGAAAGGAGTGCTACAGCCCACCTCACACTTGCAGTTATCACCTTTTGTTTGCATTCAGCATGGCCCCTGCTAATTTCATTTGATGCTCCTCAGTTCTTTTTCCACAGAGGACATGAACAGCTATCGCCTTCTGCCCCACAGTATTTTATGGACCTCAGCTGTCTTACTCCCAAGCTGAAGTCTAGTTAACATAGTTGTTCCTTACGTAGTAATAGTTATTCTACATCTTCGATCACCCTTATTGCTTTCTATGTATTTTTTTCATTTTTAGTGTCTGTTACTGCAGAAAAGAGAGTAAGGACACAAACTGCACATGACCTTCAAGATGTAGGAATACCAAAGATGCATGTGCATGGCAGAATCATGTGTTTTGCTTTTGGTTTTTTTGGTTTTTCTTTTTCCTCCCCTAATGGCTCTTAACATTTGCTTTTCTTTCGCTCTTCCCCCACCATTATGGATCATTAAACTAGCATGTTAATAGCACTCTCCATTACAATCTCAAGACATTGTTTCTGAGCAATAGCCTGTTCAGAGCATCTATTCAGAACTGACACACATGCATGCACTTTCTAAGATATATACTGAGAAATTTCCAAAAGAGAACATTGTACGTTGCCTGTACTACTATCCCAGTCCATCACCAGGATGGAAAAGCAGCAAGACAATCAGAATTCAGCTCTATCCTTCCTCTTCTATTATTATGGTAGGTGATTGATTCTGTTACAGTGTTTCACAATGAGAAAGAAGATCCTGCATGTGAAAGAGTGATAATAAATCCTAGGCCAACTTCAGCGGACTAGAAATTTTGCATATGGTATTTGAACAGCCCAAGAATTCCAACAAACCTTTTCATCAACTCATCCTGAAATTTAATACAAACCAATGTTGCACTTAACTATATATTGTCTTCATCCCATACTAGAAAATGCATACTAGGTGATAGGTTTCATTAGAGAAATTTCAGTACTAAACAGGATTAAATCACCAAAATGTAAATACGTATTTATACAGGTATCTGTAAGTAAATAATTAAGTAATTGAGTTTTTTCAGGAAGAACAAATTACAAGCAATTACAAAGAGGATGTGAATATAATTTATCTGCCTGCTCAGTCCCCAAAATCTTCAGCAGCAAGAAACTGAAGTTAAAAAAACCCAAAACCCAACACCACCACCACAATAATCAACCTGGTCTGATGGGTTGTGAGCAATGGAGAAGTAAATGACACTTTGCATATGTGGATAATCACATAGGCACATGTTGCTCTATACTGACCAGTCATAAAAGATCACAGAAGCAGCAGAGCACACACAGTGTGAAAACCAGAAGATAAGGTGGATTTTTTCCTCGCTCTTCTCCTGAAGGCTGGCAAAGATCAGTGAAATTAAACACTGCCCAAGGCAATTGTTAAAAGCAGTTTGGCCATTAAAGTCATGTCATCTGGTGACCCAACTGACCTACATTAAACCCAGGCTAAAGGGCAATGTCATCTTTCTTTTCCTTTAGATAGCATGACTTTGCATCTTCGGCACAGATGGAAGACAACCCCTTTGGCCTTCTGGTTTCCACTGTATCCCTTGCTACAAACCAAAGTTAGCTGCAGCCAATCTTTCGTACTTGTTTGGCCTCAGCAGTACCGTAGTAGCAGCATGAAAGAGAGCTGAAAACCAGCAAATCTTCTCCCTTAAGGGTATTCACCTGGTATCTAACCAGGGGCTGTAGCAGTCCATATACTTAATGATGAGAAAGATCCATATGCTAATGCAAATATTACAAAAATTGCCTACTTAATTATCATTAGATACATCCAGTTTGGAGAGTTTGAATAAATGAGTCATGTTATAATCACTTTTATATTAAAACACTGAATATCAGAGAAGAGGTTACTCAATGAATAATTTACTTTAGATCTACTGCATGGCCTACAGTTTTTCCACCCAGGTTTGAGAGCTGCCATGTCAATGATGGGGAATTCTTTAAGAATTTTTCTAAAACTTTAATACTTTACAAAGATCACTCACAATCCACAGAAATGCAGTTCTACAGATAGCAGACTGAGTCATTCCAACTCTCTAACCCACTTCAGCATTACTGTGCTGAAGATCCATGACCATTGCTTGCAGAACTGCAACAGAATTAACATCCTCCAAGCACAATCTACTGTGCATCTTTTATACATTTTATAGACAAATTGAGTACAAATGGCTCAAGTAGGAGCACTAGTTGGTTCAGTGATGACAAATATAATGGAACTGGAGTTTGCTCTTGTTGAATCCATATGGAAAACTGCCTTTTAAATTGGAAGATTTGCATTTAATTAGGTCAAACAGATTTAACTGTTGCTTATTGTTAGAATCACAGAATAATTCAGGTAGGGATGGATATCGGAAGGCCTCTATTCCAACTTCCTACTAACAACAGGATTAGCTGTGAGAGCCGACCTGGCTGCTCAAGGCTTGGCCCAGTCAAACCTTGAAAAAACTCCAAGGGGGCAATCTGCACGGCCACCTTGGGCAACTCATGCCTCTGCCTGATCATGTTCAGGGTGAAAAGGAAAGTTGCTTCCCAGCTTGTCAGTCCCCAGAGTGTCTCATTACAAGGTCTGTGTGTGGAAATTCCATTAGGTCAGTTCATAGGAAGAAAAGAGGATAAGAAACAAAACAACAGGTTTTTGCCATTTATTATCAATCCCTTTTTTATGCAGTTATTGAGGAGAAACCCCATCTTATTCAATCACTTTCTCATAGCAAATCGTGTTCAGCACAGGCTGCTTTAAGAAGATACAAAGTGGATAAAATCTTGCAGCTTCAAAAGGGTTCTTGAATCATTTCTATGTTCTGCTCTCCCATCAGAGAAAACCACTATCAGAAACAAAGAATATTTTTACAATTCCTTCCATCTTTGTTCAATATGGGCTGCAAGACAAAAACACTTATTTACACTGCAAGAGCTTTCTTGTTTCTTAACAAAAGATATTTTGAGGAGCTGGCAGTGTGCCAGAAATGAATTTTATAGCTTGATCCTGCAGTGTCTGTGCCTCTTCGTCAGCCATCTTTGTCAATGGGAATAAACCACTAGGCTGCCTAATGGCTCAGGAGAAGAGAATTTAGACGATCTTCAGTTTCAGATTATGCAAATGTATAATCCATGTATGTTTCATAGTGTGGTATTTCTCTATAAATTATAGATCTGCTAAAGCATTAGGTTGTTTTTACCCACAAAGAATAAAAGTTATTCCCTTGTTTGAACCAGGAGCACAATAAACTGTTGGTTTGACTGTCAGTCTTCAAAATCTTTTAAGAGAACTGCAGAAACGTATGCAATGTGTAAGAATGCAAACAGTTAAATCAACTCAAAGTTTAACTTTAATTTGGTTTTAACAGCCAAACTATGTGAAAAAAGGTCAAAGACATTGACATTTGAACCACAATTGTTTTCTCTGCTGCTTAACCACACCTGGATCTTACTGAGGTAAATACGCTCTAACCCACTGAAGGGTAGTATCTTACCATTGAAAGATGTAAAGAGGCATGTAATGAATAAATCCTTCTGAGTGCTATTTAAAAATTAAGGCATTCAAACATCTTCCATTTAAAAAAAACCAATGTTTTTTAACAAAAAAGAAAAAAATAATCAAAGTTGCAAAATCCTGTTCTCAAATTCACTGTCAAGGTTGGCACCCTTACTTATATAGCTCTAGATAGACATATACAGAAACATTACACATACATTTCTAAAAATACACACACAAAGCACCTAGTAGGATCTCCTACAATCTAATCACTGATCAATGTGTAGAAGGGAAGAACATGTACTTAATGCCTAAGTTTCTTATGACTGCATTAACATGTTTCAGTTTGTCCAAAACACTTATTTTCAAGAGAAAGGTTTCCATTGGACAGACTCCTTTCTTAAGATTACCATGAAAGAGAAGTTTTCAGAAGAAATTTAAAATAGAATCTAAAAAGTTGACAGAAAAGCAGTATTCCACATGGGCTGGTCAAGTAATTCCTATATAGAAAGAAGAGCAGAACAAGCTCTTTAGCTAGCACACTTAGACTCTGTATTAAATATGCTGCTATATGGTTTATTGCAACTTTCATATTCAGAAATGAAAATTGTGTCTTAAGAGCCATGCCTGCTTGCAGGCACTACCCAACTCATCAATCTAATATGGAATGAAATCAAAAGCTGAAGCTTAGCAAAGAAAAATCTCAAACAGAAATTACTAGCTTTTTGTTTGTTTGTTATTTAAGCACCCATTTTCAACACAAGTATCTTTTCTCATTCTTACTCCAAAGGCAACTGGCTGAAGTGCCAGTTATTGTGCGCGACTGCTTAGAAGCTAGGCAATGAGAAGCTTAACAGAAGATATTGGCACCATTTTAAAACATGAGACAGATATAGCCTGGGAGCAGAACAGGGCAGCATAAAGAAAAATAATTCTGTCCTCAGGACTTCCCAGTCCAAAATATTTTGTGTCACATTCAGCATCATGCCCTAATGAAATATGTATTACTGAAGCTTATCTGGTACCTGCAATATATTACAAGATGCTTACCAGATATGTAACATTTGCCTTTTGTAACATACCGATTCTCCTTGCCTCTTGTTGAAATTAAAACATTTGTTAGGATGGCAAAGTCACACTTGCTTTAAACACAGGCCACAGATGTCTAGATAAAGGAAAGCTCTTCTATTTAACTGCATATAACATTTGCTGTGAATTTATGCTAAGGGTTTCTATTATTGTAGGGTTTTTATTCAGACTATAACTTCCACATAATACATGGACGTTCTTTCGTGCTGTGTTTGAAAAGTGCTTGCATACAAGGCCCAAGGCAGCATTGCTGCATTGACAATCGGCCTAACTAAATGTGTAGGTTCTGGCTCTGGGCAACCACATTTTCTCCAGAAAGCAAAGCCATGCACTTTTCATAAAAGCTAGTGAAACCTTCCCAGATAATTCTTTGGTTTCTGCACATGGCAGAGTCAAGCATAACAAGCAAACCCCTTAGTCTAAACCTAGCTCCCTAACGCAAACAAAAGAGCAGGGACAGCAAGAGAAGACCCTACCTGCCCCTGCGGCTCCCCTGCTGCCAGCACGGTAGGACAGCAGTAAAAGTGTGCTGGGCACCCTCAGACAGGGGCCAGCGGCCAGCAGCAGGGTGGTGTCCATGTGCTGTGGGGAAGCCTGGTTAGACTCACAGTCCAGCTTCAGCCATGGGACCCCCCCTGCGTTTCACCTACCAGCTTTCTTCCTCGAGCAGCTCAAAACAAGGTAACACATACAGCAATAAACATCCAGGATGTGGAGTAAGGAGTAAGGGGTTTTCACTGCTCAGATTCTATTTATGTATTTTCAAAAAGCATTTTGTTCTTAAATTTGCTTCTTTTTCCCTGCTCCTTGTTTTTCCCCCAGAAATGAAACCAGTATTTTTGTCAGCCTGATGTAAATTGCACATGCTCACTGTTTACCTACCCTTATTTGCTTAAACACACATTCTCTGTACTCACTAATTTTACGAAGATCATTTTCTCTCTGTTGCTAGACATATTTTTTTTTGACAGCTACTACAAACCATCAGGCAAGCTTGTATTTCCCAAACGTGAAACAAACAGTACCTGCCTCCACTGGACATGTTGATCTAGGCCCACGAGCCTGAAGTACCTGCTGAAGTACAGTAAAAAACAGCTGCTAATTCTGATTCTATTGCAGTTTTGTGCTTCCAGTTCTGCAGTTCTCCATTTACTTCCTCTGCCTCATGAGTGATTACAATGCAGTTTGAATAGAACATACAGTTACTGTTAAACCAAATTAAGAAAAAATAATCACTATTAAAACCAAAAATATTGCTTAAAAAACCCAAAAGAGGTAGAAACAAAGAAAAAACACTTTGAGAAATCCATTTTTGTGCAAGACTTGCTCCTGCCTTTTGGATGGGGAAGCAGAAGAGGAAAGGAGGATGATTGGGTTTCATTTGCAAAGTCCAAGGTTCCCTTGAGGTCCACACAAATGCTTTTAGATTGTATTTGGAATGCCAGACTATACACAAAGCACCCAGACATCCTCCCCACCCCCTACAGTAGAGGCCCCCCCGGTCTCCTCTGAGGGGCTCTGTACACCCGAGATGGGTGAATATTCATCCCTGCTCCTGCAGGGAAAGAAGGTACTTATTACAGAATGGAAAAATTCTGTCGGGGGTTACTACAGTCTCCTGCCACATTAACTTTCAATGATTATTCCAAGTTTGTAAAGCAGCAGTATGAACTTTCTCAAGCAAGTTCTTGTAGACCCTTCTGCATTCAAATCTGTCCTTAAAATCTTTAACACTTTTGCAACTTCCCCCCGCCACCCTCCTCCCCAACTAAGGAATTTATAAGCCCTCCTAGTAAGCTTACAACTGCCACATGTTGAACACTAGCAGTTTTGGATCTCAAAAGCTTCACAAGGTATAAAGAATTTGTTTCCCCTTCTTGTTATAAAACTTTCAGGAAATTTAAATAAAAGAAGCTTGCAAGCGTCACAACAGGTTCAAACAAGTTTAAAAAATCATTAAAACAAAAATTAAAATTTTAATAAACAATTCTAATTCTATGGTGCACAGCATCAATTTTTCTTTTTAGATGCATACCTTCTTTCTCTTATGCACTGTACGTACCTTTAAGTGAGATGGAAGGAAGATGACTATTCCTTCTGGAATCTCACAGAACTATACATATTTCCATACATATACATATCCATCCCTTCATTCAGCTTTTTATATTTACCAGAAATATTTAATTCTTGTTATAAAGCTAAATGTTCACAGACATTTTGATATTAAATCACACCTTTGTCCAGGGCAATGTACCAATCACAAGTGTAGAACTATTAAGTTTACCTAACTAAAGACTTCTCTACAGACACTTTAAAATGATAATATTTGATAAGTGTGCCAAGCACCTTCTGTCCTTGACTGCAGGGAATAATTCTGTCTGCATTTGGCTTCACGCCTCTGGTGTCAGCCACCCATCTGTCACCTCCCTTCTTCTGGGGTAATCTGCTCCGTACTTAGAGTATCTGCACGCTAGCCTCCTAAGTCTCATCTACCTCAAGAAATTTACCCTCTTGCTGATACTGGGGGTAGTGATGGTTGTAACCAAACATGGATAACTACTTGCCTAGCTAAGCACAAACCACCATGAGCAGCTTCTGGTAAAACTGTAATAAAATGGCACTCAACAGGGCCTCTCCATCTTATGCTTCCAAAGAAACTATATTTAGCCACAAATAAGCAGCAAGAATATTGTTTTATATAACCTACCTTTATACAAACTGTAATCTAAGGGCATACTCTCAGTCTTGCCTAGATGAAGATGGCATGGACGGTGATAGTGATTTATTTTAGCAGCATGGGGATCTCACTCACAGTTAGTGCCACTGCATGGGCTTGTCCAGTAAAGGGCTCGGGAGCATACAGCAATGGGCTTATTTCAAGGACACACAGAGACAACAATACCTGCATCTTCCCCAGTCTGGTAGGGTTCTTCTCAACTAGAAACATTTCATTTCTGCCAGGCAAAAAGGACTCATTATATACTGTACCTCAGCTGTATACATTCTGCTTCAGACCGCACACAACAGTCAGCATTAACACAACTGCAATGTCCTAGAAGGAAGCATGAAAAGCTGCAAAACAAACTGCATCCCAAACTTGATCCCAAGCCCACTTGACACATGCTGTCTCACAGAAACTCTAATCTTTAAGGTGATTAGTCTGACACAGCTTTATTATAAAGGGAGAACAGGTGACAAATTAAAAACACTGATTCAGCCACAGGAAAAATATTGCCTGTTGCTAGAAAATTAATTTGTAGGATTACTTATTCTTAAATTCTGGCACATAGGTAATACGGTTTGAAAAGAGATTGTTCTAATGAAACCATTTTAAACAAGGGCTTTTATGCAGAGTCAGAAATGCTACTGCTAACTGCAGAATTACAGATGAGCACTGGTTGCATACACGGATATATAATAAGCAGCTCAGTTTATGAAATGAAAAAATGCAACAAACTCAGCTTCTAGCAATGAGAAAGATCAGAAATGTGAATGATTCTATATGTATGAAGTAGCATTTTTTAATCTAAAAAAGCTTTAACAACAGTTTTAGAGTTTCCCCTGCCTCTTCCAACTGTTCACACTATCCTTCTAGCAGCATCAGTCGTAAGCAGCTCTACAGCAAGGTGTTAACAAACTCTGATGTTTTAAAAGCTTTTAAACTGCAGCAGGCAAAGAGCAAAAAACCATTTAGGAGGCAACGGGAGTGGAGGGGGTAAAAAAGAAACCATTACTTAAAACCATCAATGAAACAAAGATTTAAACATCATCCTTCTTACAAAAACAGCAATTATTTAAACTATGTTATAAATATACAATCATAGCACTAGTTGGCTGTGTATGAGTGGAATGAATTATATGCTTTTTTAATTAAAGCACATATATACTTAAAACTAATAATTATCATTATTAAACTATTAAAACAATTTAATTATATAATTAAAACTGTACCTTAACTGAAACATTGGGAAATCACTAATAAGAAGGGTGCCAACCTTATCTTTTGCATTCATGATCTGAGCAGGTAATTTTATATATACACAGCATCAAAACCTCCTATAGCACTTTATATGCACAGATTAAGATCTACGATTTTCCTCCCAAATTTGTATCTGGGTGTTATCCATATTTTACAGAAAGAAAACTATGACCCAAGAAGTTTAAAATTACTCACCTAACAGCCAACCCACAAATCAGTGTGATGTTAACTCTTGAAACTAATGAGGGCTTTACATCTGCACCAATTTTTTAAAAAACAGCTCTCCTACTGCAGATGCAGAAGTTGCTTGCTGCAGCAATGCACAAACTTTCAAGAAGTCAGCAGAAACTAAACCAAATTAAAAAGGCATCCTCTTGGAGACACATTTACAAGCCTGACCATCTCCTCCACAATACAGTTTTCCAGGGAAGATGCTCAAACAGAAATGTGCTTGTTCACTACATGGACACATAGAGGAGCATCAATAATGGATGTTTGGCTACAGAGTTGTGCATGTAATTAAACTTCTTTTAGAAACAGTATTTTCCTATTTTCCCCTGGCTGCTTAATTTTTAAAGTATGATTTCACAGATGCAGCAATGCAAAAGTAACACTGCTTACAAGATTCAGGTAACTGTCTCAGATGTATTATAAACAGAGAAGCAACACCTTAATGCAAATGTGAACTTAAGTTTCTTCATGACAATTATGTTGGTTGGAAAAGGCACTAAGTCACATGTGGCACTCTTCACATCTGTATTCAGAGTCCTGTAACTAACATGCCTTAAAAAAGAAGCATTTCTCCATGCCTAAAATCCTTACACTAAAGCAGTGTGACATTTTATATATAGCTTCCGAGAAGTAGCACTGAAAATTTAAACAAGATAGGCTTAATTGATTCATTACGTCTATTTCTACTATATTTCTTTTTGTATTTTTTGGTCCCCATTTCAAAAGGCATTGTTGAAATTGCCCTAATCTGCAAACAGCAACAATAAGTGTAGCAAATACTTGACAATGAAGATGTAAAGCCTCTAAAAACCTGTTACCTTAGTAACCATGGGAATGCAAGAGAATAAGAATACACAGAGTGTCAGGACATCATTTTGGATTCCACAGGGTATGGGCTGAAATACAGTCAGCTTTCATTAGCTTTTTGTTTTTCCCAGTAGGTCCTTGGACTTTGAAACAAAACCTGAATGACAGCTATGAGCAATTCCAGCCTCACTCCTGATTAGCCACACCAAACAAAACAGCTCTCTTCACTGTGAGCCCCCCCCCCGCCCCCCTTCCACCCAACAAGCCTCGAAAGGAACATTATTTATGCTGCTGACCCCTCTGGATATCACTAATAAATCGCATTCCAAAAAGAAGAGTAAAACAAAGGGCCACTTTCCTGGGACTCAACAGATAATTCACTTTAAACAAACGTACTGCAAGAAAAATAAAAAGCCAACATACCCACCCAGGACATTTCTATAACCCCACAGTTTATTTACAGGCTTTACAGGGTATGTTAATTCATCATCAATACTAAGAATAATTTAGCTGCTCATTTAAGTAATACTATTATTCCATTTCTTATGTAGGGGGAAAATAAAATAGATAAAGACTTGAGATCCATGCCCCCACCCCCACCAAGGTCCGTTAGGAAGCTTGTGGTCAAGACAGAACAGAACAAAGATCTCCCAACCACTGGCTTTAGCCGGCTTAATTCCAGGTCCATCCCCTTGCTCTTTGCTGCTATCTAGTCACTTGGGAAAACAATCTGGAAAAAAAGCTCCAGGCAAAACCATTGGGAAAATGAGCAAGAAACTCAATCATGTGGATTATATTAGACTCAGTCCCTAGAATACCTAAATGCTCCTTGAACTTTACACACACAGCTTTATGCCCACAGTTTCCTCCTGCCAAGTACAAACCAGGCCTGTTCAGAAAGCTAGAGAAAGTCAGCTACCCTCCTCACACACAAATTCTGCAATCAACTACAACTTACAAATACATAGCAATATAGCCAGCCAAAACATCTGCCTATTAATCAGAACTGTTTTCTCTAACAGCCTGATCAACTTTCTAGATACAATGATAAAGCATAGTAGTGTTGGAGAATAAGAAAAAGGGAGGGGAAGCTTCAAAAGGAACACATTTTTGCTCAGTAAGAGGGAAAAAAGGTATAAATAATGGCCTACCTTGTCATCATGTGATGACAAAAGTCTTTGCATCAAAAAGCCTGGAAGGTAACAGTTCAAAGACACTGGTTTTACCTTGCCTTACATTTGCTCACTTCTGTTCCATCTGATAACATATTTCTCTTCCATTCACAGAAATTGCCATTCCAGGACACCACTGATACATGTAAGAGCTACTGCCTCCATTTATTTGTAGTCTTCTGCAGTCATTTACGCACATATATAAAGCAGTGCCACACACTGGCAACACCCACTTTACATGCAATAGTCCAGATTCTCTTTTAACACACTATGCTATATGAGTGTCTGGATCATGTTAAACATCATTTATGAACATTGAAGTTACACCCTCAAAGCACTGCTCACAGGGCAAAACAGCAGTCTATCTCCAGGCAACTGCACTTCCCAGTTAAATCAAAAAGAATATCTAGATTAAACCCAATTAGTCATTATGTATGGAAGAATACTTCTTGCATGATCCATTCATATATTTTGTAGATATATATCAAAACAAGTTGCTATTCCCCACTCCTGAGTGTAATCAGGTGTCCAGAAACAGGCTCCTCTTTACAATGGGAAGCACATCCACAACAGCAATGAGACAGCAGGTTATAAAAGAGCACATTTTATCCAGCCATATGCAGAAGAAAGGCCATCTTGGTTTCTGAGACATTAGCTTAGGTCTCAGAAGTCCAATTTTCAGGTCAATCAGTCCCTCCTTTTTTTGGTCACTCAGTTCTGAGGCAATGAGGAAAAATAAGCACAATCACAAAATAATTTTTTTAGGAGAAAAGAATGTCAGAGGAAACCACAAGTTCTGAGAAAACAAAAAAAAAAGTTTCCTAAAATATTAATTTAAATTGATCTCCTTAACATACAAACCTTTTTCAAAATCATATTATTAAAACCAGGTATGAGTTTGCATAAATCATCAGAAATTCTATACCTTTCCAAGCTTCTCTCTAATCTTGCTTCATACCTTTAGACTGGTTTCTCATACAGTTTCTGCCTGGCCTGGCATAGCCTTTACTGCTGCCCTGAGCAGACTTGGCTTGCTTGCCACTGCTTGGCCAGCTCTTGAAAAAGTTCCTCCAGAAAGGAAGAAGGCAGATTCTCTCCTAGAAGTACCTACATCTGGAATGACTCTACAGTAAAGAAGTAGAAATACAACTGAACTTAACTTCAATCAGTCAATTTCATCTAACCCTCATGAAGCTTCTCCCCATGGATCTCACTCCCTCACTGTAAAAGAAGAAAAAACAGCTAAAGCAGCAGTTACAAGCAGTCTCAGAAACTTCAATCTCTTACAGAGACTGCTGCCAACTACTAAGCCGCCCCACCACCCACAGCTAGAGGCATGTTAGATGATCAGAAGGCTACAGGGCAGAACTGATCATAATTACTGTTCTCCTGCAATGCACTTCCAGAGAGCTAAAAATAAATACAGCTGCCAAAAGTGGTCTAAGTGGAGCAGCTCTTGTCAGTAGCCAAGCCAACACAACGCAAAGATTAGAGAATAAGTACAGTCCAGTATGCCCAAAGCCTGGAGCTCTTCTAGAGGCAAGCATTTACCTGGGGAATAGCTTCTAACCCAGAAAAGGACTGTGATGGACTATGAAGTAGTTGGCCAAGTATCTCCATTGAAGACATGACTTTTTTCTTTCCAAAGTTAAGCTTCAACTTAGCGGCTTCAGAAAGCCATTTGTTAAGAAACAAAAGGCTCCCTAAAAACCTTTGTTTTGTTGCTTCCTCTCAGCAGTACTGAGGACCATACCTTGCTAGGAGAAGGGAAGCTTGTCACTTTCACCTTTGATGAGTGTGGTTTTGGAGTTAGGGGGGTGTGCGCTGGGGAAGAAAGGATAGCATCATTCTTCTTACAGTGGGAAGTCATTGCTACAGTGTCCAGGCTCTCTCCCGCAAGCCACAAACGGGCCTTTCTATCACAGGAGAGGAAGATCTCTCAGACTAGTATTAAGGGCAGCACGGCTACCAGCTTTGTAAACAGTGGCTGAGTCAGAGCTGCAATAGGAACATTGTAACAATGACATAGGTGAGGAACCTACATGAGCTCACCCAGTAGGGAAAAGCAGCTGATCACGACCCTACCTCTGTACTCCTCTGTGCAGAAGAAAACCCCTGCAGAACACCCTGACGTTGAATAGGGTTGCTCAGACTCTGGCTGCATTCAGGAGAAGGCAAAAAAATATACATAAGTAATTCCATCCTTGCAACAGCAACATGAGAATATGAATGCAAGCAGATGCCAGTCTTCTACCTACTTCATTTTCTAGGATTACTGCCCTCCCATATGTAACGTAAGCCACAGGTGCTGTGCCTTCTAACTGGCAGATCTGTAGCTGCTTTTATCTGGGAACAAAGGACACATCAGATCTATTCTAATGGGAGAAGTGCAGTACGACCTGACCCAAGAAAGCACAAAGATAAGTGCAGTCCTGTATTCTAACTGCACTGTCATCTGCACAGGCCATGGACTCAACTACTCACACCAGCTGCTGGGAGAACTGGACTTTTTGTCAGTTCCCTACAATTTGAGCTATATAGCTTAGTAATGCTCTTTTAACGGAACAGTGAAAATCTGGACCCGAACATCCACTCATCAATTTCTCTATGCCAGACACAAAACCGTGTTGCAAGTATCTACAACAGGGTTTTCAAACCTCAAATAAAATTCCCAAGTTCTCCATTTTTTTCCCCCTCACAGAAATTCAATTCTGCAGGAAGAAAAAAATTGAATCAGTTCTCAGTCCAGTTCAGAACGGTTCCTTCACTGCCAAGTTTAAACTCTCCGGCCCACAAACATCAAGCTAGTTGGCACTAGTTCTACAAATGTTATTTTGATCTCAATGTAATTTCAAGACAGACTGAAAATACCTGAAAGGCATGTTGGTGGTACCTACCGCTTTCTACCAAAAGAAGGGCAAAAAGCAGCACATACGCCTGTTCAATTGATTTACAGAAGTGATGTCTGTACACATGTCCGGTTTAGAACATTTCCAATAGGATTTCTCTGCTTAACAGGGGATGCATATTTAAAAACACCTCAGAGTATATTTGGCATTAATGGTTAAAAAATAAAATAAATTAAAAAAAATATTATTCTACTCAGTACTGATCATTTCCACCCGCCTGTATTCCATTGCACTGCCCAAGCTTGGTGTGTCACCCAGTGATAAACTGGATCAAGGACTTGATCCTCCTAAAAAGTAACCTGGAAAAATAAATTGGTTTTTAAGTGGACCAGTTCCTCTGCCAGATCCCAGCATACACCAAACAAACAGCAGGAAAACAGGGGGAAAGGCTGAGCGTGGGGTGAGGAAATGGGCAACCAACAAGGAGGATGCGAGAGCTAATCAACCAGCAAGCCACAGTGCTGTCACACAGGCTTATTCACATGGTTTCATATGAACCTTCCTTATTAAGCCAAATCACAGAATTTTAATTACCACACGCAACTTTAAAATGAAAAGAAGAAAGGAAATCTCACAAGCATGCCTGACCCAACATCCACTGTATCAACGTTCCCTAGGCACCTTGCTACCAGCTTCAAAAAGAGCTGAATCTGACATATATCCAGGACCATGTTGAAAAGCTGCTGACAAAAAGCTCTTGTACCTGTGGAAAGCAACCTGGAGAGCACGTGGGAAAAATAGAAGAGAAAGGGAAATTAACTTTTCTAACAACTTCCATGCCGTGAAGTGACTTCTGGGAATTACCTCCAAATTTCATCTGCTGAGTGATAAGTAGGCTAAAAAATAAGCAAAGACCTGTAAGATGCCAAGACATTCGTATTGAGGCTCTTTCCTTCTCACCCTCCTCTGTAACAGCATCATGCAAATACTCCAGGGGAGTTTCAATGACTATCATTGTCCTACTGCATTGAGGGACTTCCCTCTCCTTCTGCATATATTACCCATCTCTAGGCACACATGCCTTACTTTTTCTTCAGTAGATACCTGGAACTATGAACCTCTTCTCTGAATGCTGAAATTCAGGGCAGGGAAGCAAATAGTATTGGAAAGCTTAACAAATAATGGCACGTAGTTGCATGTGCATGCACATCATACCCTGCATGCATAAAACTAAAGGAAAAATATAGGCGTCTGCAATAAAAATAATTACTTTAAAATAATCTGAGTTCAAACCTATCCAGCAAACAGGAGGAGGTATTCAAACAGAGAATGATTTTCTGACAATTAAGCAAGAACAATAGCAAATATTCCATTTGCAATTAAGAATCTGGGTTTTGTTTTCACAGAAACAGTGGGGATTTCTTCAATGGTGACTTCAATTAACTTCTGCTCCCCCCCACTGCCAAAAGGCTTAACGGGCCCAAAACCATGGCTGCTTTTTCCCAACAATTTCAGACTAAGAAAAGGGCATTATTACATCCTTTCTAAAAAATGTTTCAGTTACATTTATTACACTTGCCTACTGTACTGACGGGCATTCCCCAAGAGGAAAAAAAAAAACCAAACCCAAAACAAAACCAAAACCACAACACAGACAAACAAACCCCAGCAAAACCACAGTTAGTGGCCTTGGAAGAACCAAAACCCCTTAAACATTTTAAAAAAATAATTAAAATTAATAGGTCTGTTTCGTGGTTGCCACAAGCCAACCTGCTGATTCAGGGCAATGTCACCAACAGTATTCTTATCTGTAAAGGGTAACAATCAATTGTTTGACAGAAACAAAGGGGAGCTCAACAGGAAATCAACCAGCTCGGGACAGATGGTCACTGAATCAAGTTTCACCCCTCCCCTCTCCAAAAATAGGCTTAAGAGGCATTTTCTGTTACCAAGCAACAGCCCAAAGGAAGGCATAAATCTTTTCCTACGTGTTATTCCCCTCCTCCCCGACACACATACATTTCATTCTACTAGGGCGGTATGTTTGTGGGTTTGTTTATTTTCCAAATGAGAGGTAGGAGGGTTTATTCCGTGCAATGACAATGTGTTTCTGCATGACCACTAGCCACTTTTCCTTTTTTTTAGGCAAGAAGGTGGCTAGCTGTAACCATGCTATGAAAGCTACCATGAAGGTGGGTTACAAGCAAGGGTCCAATGCTAGTTAGTAACCCCTCCGTGTTCGGCCAAGGTTCACTGGAGACCTGAGAAATGACTCCCTGGAGGAGGGGGATTCCTGTCGACTGTTTTATATAAAACCGACATGACCCTGACCACACTCTGACAAAAGAGATGACCTTTTTTTAAAAGTCATCATAAAACCCTGTACCTGCTTCAACCCATAAAAATCCATAAAATTTAATCCCATAAAAGCACCACAGTATCTGTAATGTAACATACAGATCAGCAGACTTTCATAGCATTTGAATTTTTGGAGCACTAATTCTCTAGTACATCAATCACCCTAAGTGAGAATCAGCTACTTGGGGTATGGGATGAGTAGGAAAAGATAATCAACATTTACTGTTCTGCTGGGCCGGGCCAGGGGGAAGAAAGGGACCCGATGTGGCTGTTTGTGGAGAGCAAGGAGGAGGGGGAGGGGAGCAGAGCCAGGGGGTAAAGGACAGCAGCTCTGAAATTCAGATTAGCATCCAGAGAACAAACCGGTTTGTTTGACCCCCTAAGATACAAAGTGGTTACAGGCCGGCAGGCTGCAAAAACAGAGATGTGATTAAATTTAGCCATACAAAGAGTAATCTGCAATAAAATTAAAAAAAAAAAATTAAAAAAAGTTTACAATTATGAGCACAAAAATTAAATGGGGAAGAAAAAGTCTCACTTCGACAACAACCCAGGTAATCATCCCTTAAAAGCGCAGAGCCAGGATTACCCCTGACACATACTTAGACTACTAAAACATATGGCCAAAAAAAAAAAAAAAAAAAAAAAAAGGAGTGAGTGGGTATGGGGGAGGGGAAAGGTTGTGACAGCATGTGGCCTACAAACACTTCATTTACTCTCCCCTCAACTACCACTTGCTTTAGCCAGCCGAAGACCTTCTGTGAGACACAGCCCTGCCTTTTTTCACTGGTTATTTCACATACTCCTTTAACACCAACCCAGATACCGGTTAGCACCACTATGGTGGGTAAACAGAGCCCCAGCCACAGCCTGCTTCACAGACCAAGGGCCTTGGACTTTCAAACCCATTTCACCACAAAGTCATTGTGGTGGAGATGCTGCCCCAGCTCTCCACATACAGCAACCAGATCTCGCAGGGAAACCAGAGACTGAGCTGTTTATATTCAATTAATTAACATTAAGTTAATTGAAATTAAACAGAAGGTTTGAACACAGAAGCCAAATTAATAACTATGTGTATGTATGCAAAGAACACAGTTTGGTCTACTATGTGTGAAGCTTACTGACAGAAGCACGAAGCTTAGCAGCCCAAGATCTTGACAGGAGACTTGAACTAAAGACCCTGTAGGCTCAGCCACAGAAGACTGTAATGGCTAATCATTACCGTAATACAGTGCCTAAACAATTCACAGGACAACCAGCATCCTTGTTTTAGAGATAGGGAAACCAAGGTACATAGAAGCCACGTGTCTTCTCAGCAGCAGAATTCGGAAGTAAAACCAGATCTTCTGCAAACCAAAGTCCACATTTTAGTGTCACCCCGAGTATTCAAATGAAATGTAAATTCATGGCCAACATCAACATTTTTACAGCTGTTTTTCCTTGCCCCTTCACAGCTTAGTGAGATGCCTGCCGCTGAAATTCAGTTCTTTATGGAAACTAGTCTCTTTGATCAGGCTGGCAATGATAGTTATCCCAGAGTTATTCAGGAACAAATATACCCGTTTTTCTAACACATTCAGATTTGGCTAAATAAGACATGATAAAAATACAATTTTTCTCTAATGCATGTTAGTAATTTGGCCTATTAAATGAATTACAGACTACCACTATTTTGTTTCTTTTGAACATCAGTGTAAATGGTGTGAAATATACCATGGCAACAGAAGCCCTATATTCTTTATGTGCTGGTACATAATGCATCCTATGGGAAAAAACCTACATTGTAGTTTTGCATAAGCATTTATCAGTTTTAGAAGAGGCTTTTTCTCTCACATTCACAAATGTACGTCCTTCACACCACTCTGCCATGATAAAAGAGAGAGAACCACATAAGAGGGGAAAGAAAGGTTGTTTCCTTTTCCCCTTTTAAATATGCCATCGTGTTTTTCTTCAGCGTCTGAAGAAAGTTCTGTATTCCCTGGCCAATGTGGAATCTCCAGACATATTGCATATTTTTTGGTCAAAATGCAAAAGGATGCAAGTTTACCTTCAGATCTCCTTCAATAATCCTATGATTCTATGAAGTGAGGTCAGAGTAGCCTGCTTTCCACTATCTTTTTCCTAAAAAAAAAAATAAAAAAAATCACAAACAGATTTTCTTTGGATTCTCTAGCTCTCAAACTGCTAGTTTAGAACTCTAGGTCTTCTAACTCAATCTGTTATTACATTAAGTTTAACTTGACTCTTTACCTTGAACTAAGCCATTCTCCAGCAAAATAAAGCATGTATCTCTAAATGATCCAAACAAAATCCGATCTTTTTTGCCATGGAACATAATAGCAATTGGCCGTGTTCAGAACACAAGAACATTCCGCAGTTACTTCTACCATGCTCTGGTCAGATGTACTAAACTTGAGCTAAAGTTACAAAAACATGTTTTCCCCAATAGCAAGTAATTCAGCAGTAGCAGGAGTGGAACCTAAAGATCAGTTGAATACAGAAATCTTATTAAAATCATAATAGTGCTTTTCTCCAATAAAGGATGGGAAAAGGAATAGAATGGTAAAGAACAGTGATGATCAGTTAAAAACTCTGTTATGTGAAAATAAGTCTAGATGTAGAAACAGAGAAGGAATTAAAGAACATCAGGGGTAGGTAAGCCAGTAACGACTGCAGCTAGATCATTGCAAGCCTCATTTCCAAAACAAAGAAAATCACAATCTGAATATTATCCTTCATATGGTTATATGGTGACATTGCATTTAACTGCTTACTCACCAGTTTGACATCAACCCATTTCAAAAGAGGCCATTTCTCTTAAACTATTTTCTCCATAGTTTGGGGCTATTTTTCCTGGCACATGTCATGACAGTATGGACACCAGAAGATACACCATTATGTTCTCTTATCTCTGCACACTGGTTGAAAGAAACACAGTTTATGTGATTTATTCCAGATCAGAAAGGCACTGTGACAACAGACAGAATAGACCTCATTTTCAACAAGCATTTTTAATGAGAAATTTATCAGTCCCTCTCAGTATGAACTGTACTTTGGAACAGGGAGGACAGTATTGTTTTAATGAAGTCATCCTGAGGCCAGCCTCCTTCCAGGCATATGGCCTGGAAAACACTCATTTTCTGTCCTTGGGGCAAAGGACTAGTTATGATTCATAAAACAGTTCTGCTCACTGGCCCTTGTTAATTTGCCAGTCAACTTCTTCCTAAAACATCTGCTCTCTAGTTGCCAAATTCTAGTTCTTCTTTCCTTCTTGCTGTGTTTTTTATAAAACCTCAACTTCCCACAGTTTACTCAGGTAATCATTTGGAGCAGGAAAAGGTATGTTGTCATCCAGCCTCCATTCCTCTTTTCATAACTAGAATTCCCCTTCTTTCCACACTTGGTTGTTTTTCCTCTACATATGGAGTATGTTCAGCTAGAATATGGCAACCAGAGGGAAACTGCAACCCACATACTGAATCACCACATAAAAATCAGTATGTCCAGAAAAATAAAACAAATGTTCATATACAACTCAGTTATCAGAAAGATGCACAAGGGCATGTAATTGAGAACAGCAGTTCCCAAACCTCACCAATTAACAAAATAAGTAGAAGTGATTGGTTGAAATAACATAAACAAGAATCTCCTTTTTATGCATGCTTTATTTTGGTCCTGAAAAAAAGGTTTAAAATCGATAGTACTGGGCTTATTTTAAGTTTCCTTAGAGTAAAATGTTTCATTACAAGCATCAATCTAGAAAGACTGATTTTAGACAATGCAACAGTGTCAATCCATCAGGCATCGTTATTACCCTTTGATGCTCAACCTTCCATCCCAGACAGGCCAAACAACTTCTTATGGAGTCACTCAAGCTTTGCAACCGTCCTATTAACACATGGCCAGCAACGCCTCAACCACCAGACCATTTCTGGGTTGCCATCCAGTAACACGACAAGACAGACCTGCAGACAGCTGTGAGTAACAGAACTCGCTGTGTCTCTCTGTTGATGTGTGTGACTGAACATGCAATCAGCATGTATTTCTGATGACATACGGAAAGCACATCTACCACACAGCAGAAAAATGGCCAGAAAGACAGTGGAAAGCAGGTTACCAAAGAAGTTCATGCTGCCAGTGGCCTATTCCTTGAGTATGCTTGCAAAGTCCTTGAGCCAGATGAATTGTTTCAGGAAGCTGTATCTTACCGATAGTTAATACTGCCTAGTTTTACAGGTTTTACACTACACCACTTTACAACAAACAACAGAATCACAGAATAATTTGAGTTAGAAGGGACCTCTGAAGGTCAGTCATTCCAACCTCACACTCAAGGCATGGCCACACTGGAAATCCTCTGAAAGTGAAACACTGTTCTGATGTATTTTGGTTCATGGCTGATCTGCATCAATGGTTTTGATTTACTAACCTGTCAAATTTAAATGTGAGGTTCTCAGTAATTCTCAGCTATACTACAATGAACCAAGAACTGAAGTTCCACTTCTTACAAAGTCTGAGGCACAAAATACAGTTTTTCTCAAAGAAAATTAAATGTTTTAATCCATACGAATACTTCATCTCTTTCCCAATACAGAATTTTTGCAATTTGGACAAACTAATAGTGAACTACAAATCAAAGATCCAGTCGTGTGTCAAGGTTATACATTGAGGTTCATGCTGTACTTGTTTATATAGTGAATCAGAATAGAGAACACCAGCTTAAGATACCAGTATCATCAGACATCAGAAGTATCAAAACTATGCAGCATCTGTTGCAATCCTCTCTTTTTTCAGCCCTAAGACCCCGAACTGCGTGTTACTGAATTCAAAGCTGAGCCCACTTTCACAGGACAATTCAATTAAAAAGCATCTGGAAGAATACTGTCTTTTACTGAAAGTACATCCCAGATCCAATTTTCATTTATTACACTGCTGGGACAGCATTCTTTAAACATGGTGATCAAAAGCAAACCTTTTTTCCCCCACCATTTAAACAGACATCAAAGCAACAATGTTAGGATGAATTTTCAACTGTTCTGAACCTACAGGTTATATAGATTTGCCTCTTTCAGCAGGAGGAACTCTGGCAACACACACATGCAACTTCACAAGTTCAACTCAGCAGTTAATCTGTCTGGCCTTAGCACATAATCAGAAATGGATTTACTACAGTGACAGCAAATGGAGCTGAAAAACTGTGCTGCACTGTGTAGGGGAGTGCTTAACCCCTATCGCAAGCACAGCCTCCCTCTTTCTACGCCAAATCCACATCACAACTGGAATCACCCTAAAAGCCAAGCTTGACAGAAAGCCAGCTAGTGGTGCTGCAGATGAAAACTGAGCATCCATCAGCCACCAGGCACAAGGCATCTCTCAATAAAACAAACATGCTGGACAGTCAGCAAGCAAACACTGTTCATTATGATAGCTGAGAGCAGCCAGGAGAATGCTTCCCCCCGCCCCCAGGCTTTTCTGCCACAAGGTCACATCTGCTGTTTAAAATTAAAGTGGTTTTTTTGATGGTGGCTTTTGTTTAAGAGCTTCTGAGGCATACTGTTTTGAATAACAGTACCAGTGGCACATCTACTACACACCGAGAACTCCCAGTCTAGTCATACACACATATAAACTGTGAACACAATGTTAGAGTTCAGACCAGCATAAGCCATCTCAGCCAAACAATCATTAAAGAAAAAGAATCCTATAACCCATTAAGACATTGGGCCATTATGATATTAGACCCCAGCATTTCTAATTCATGTCCTTTTCTCTTTCACATATATCTATGTGCATGCACCCCCTAGTTTGTCTAGAGTTTAGAGGACCTGGAAGAGGCAACTGCCTGTGGATTTTCCATTCAGCACCTAAAACACTTTAGGCACGTAGTAAGAAAGAAGGGTATTACTAAGTTGGGGTATTACTAAGTTAATGCTAAAGAACAAAAAACATCTGTATGTTTAGATGTCCTGCTGTTTCACAGGAAAAATTCCATAGCTCTTGACACAAAAGCTTGTGACAGCTAACGTTTTAATCTTGATGCCCTTGAAATCCAGCTTGCCTCCCACATCTGCTAAAATCATGATTATGGATGTGGAGGAAGAAGGTGAAATAACAATCTGGCAGACAAATCATCTTCCTCCTCCTCAAGAAGCTTGGAAGCTGAGAAATGAGTCTCCTGTTAAAAAAAAAAAATTTGGCAAGAGCTAACCTTCACAATTTGCTGAAACTACAGTCAGGACTGTGATGATACGCATATTTTTCACTCTGAACTTCTGCTTTTAAATACTCCATCAGTAGTTCTGTATGCCTCTACCCAAAGCATTAAAGTCTTCTTGGATGGCTTAGCCCTTTCCCTCCCCTTCCCTTAGGTTTTCTTCAAAATTGCTCCTCTATGAGCTGGTACTGGTCGCTTGGCTAATCCACCTAATTTCTTATTGTTCTCACAGCCAGAATTTTCCTTCCAAGAGATTAAGATTATGAAGAGTAACAACATCTTAATATTTCATCTATACAAATAAGTTTGGAAAGCATTTTTTACAAGACTAGGAAACCACCATGTTCTTAAATGTCACATACAACATGACTGGCAGGAAGCTGTTTCCCTTTTCTCGATGCAGTGAAGGGCACTGTAGCTGTAAAAATCAAGACCTAATTCTCAGTCCTCTTACAGGAATCACCTAGTTGCACTAAGAATTTGATTCAGTGTAAGTGGTTTAAAGAAACTACAAGATTAACCTTCCTTTATGAAACAGCCGTTCTCAAAGTGGACTAAAAGTGTGAAAGGACAGGAGAATAAAGCCACCTAAGGCTCTAAAGGAACACTGAATTTGGGGGGCTTCCTGACAAGCCACAGGGAGAAGGTCAGTAAGGCAGGAACAAAAGCAGTAAAAGTAGACAAAACAATCTGCTGAATGACAAGACTGAGATGCAATTGCACACTGTGAAACACCATATTACAACCAACACCTTATCACCAAGGAGATAGTAAGCAGAGAACTAATAGCAACAAAGTATTGTACCAGCAGTTGAAGGACACACGGCTCAGGACAGGGAAGGGAGCACCTTAGGTCTCTGCAAATCCCAAATTGCCAACCCTCAAGACAAGGTTTTGCCACACATGCTCTTCATCCTGAGATACTGGCAACATGTGTAGGCAACAGTAATGCTTATAAAACTCTGCTGTGAACATCCTTATTTCACCAGGGACTCCAGTGTAAAAAGGTAGTTCCCCAGATTCCTTACAGTGTTGGAAGCAGCTGAACTCAGCTGTTGGAAACGGCACTTCCTTACCACTACAACACCTCTATGAAGTGGGTATGATGGAGGAAGCACCAAAGAGCTCAGATCTCACTAAGCCAAGGAGGCTATGCCACTTCTCAGTTTTTAAAAAGTGGTCATTTCCTCTTTACTAAGAAGATTGTGGGGGATCAGGCACGCAGCAATTTCCAAACACTCTACTAATTACTCTTGACTGATAACACAAGGAAGAGACTATACAGCTCAGAGCATACATAATCTCACTGAGCATTGGCATTAAAATCGCATGTCAATCATCTCTATCTTTTAAAAGACAGCTGGAATTAACTGGGAGAAAAAAAATACCATCAAATTAACAGCATAATTTAACTATCAAACTCCCAGAAAAGGTCTCCTTATGTCTAAAGACCTGAGAGCCTACAAGAAAGCAAGTTTTGAAGTTGGAGGTATCATTATATAAGAAGGGGGGGGGGGGGAAGCCGAATATCATAGGCAGGTCTCTCATATATGTAGAATGTTGGATGGAAAACATTTCCTGTGCACGCTAATACTTCTTTATTAAGCCAAATTTAAATTCTGTATCGTTCTAGAGAAAAACAGCAGCCTAAGCTGTCTTCCAAAGAAGGCTACTGATTTCTCTGAAATTCTGGTGGTGTACACTCCATTCAACAGAGAAATTGGTGCTGTGGAAGGACATGCAGCAGAACTCAGCGCAAAGAGACAGAAGTACTAGCAAAATGTTCAATTGCATTTGACACCCTAAATGCATCGGTTTAAAACAGTCAACCATCTAACTAACCTTAACAATGTAACACTGTACATTGCAGGGAAGTCCTGTTACTTTTGGTGAGATGCACAGATGAATCTTCATTTTAATTGTGGCAGGGTTTTTTTAATAGAGTGCATTTCAGACTGCAGTTATATTCAGTAACTAACTTCTTCACTTGCCTCAAAGGTGCTCTGCTCAGGTCATGCCAATGGTCTTGAAAAGAGCTAATTACAGACTGTGATGGAGATAGAAGGCCGAGAACAGGAGGATCTTTGCACAGCATTTTATAAAACTAGTCACTCCAGGCTTGTTCATGGAACCCGTACAACAGATGTCTAGTAATCTCTTAAGTAACAGTATCTTAAGTCTGCCCACGCTGTTTTGCTGTTCGTAGCTCCATCAGTTTGAAAAACTACCTCAAAATAACCCCTCTAAAACCTTACATGGGGAATATTAATTGAAGGTTTCTATCAGATATTGTCATACTGACTCCAGTTGCTCCCTACCATCTTTCTCATTCGGTGATTTTATATCACAACATACAGTTCTTACCATCTTTAACATTTTACAAATATTTTATTAATTACTGTAGTATAACTGCAATAAAAAATTAAGTAGTAAAATGCAAATTAACCAAAGCATTTGACAATATGTACTATAAGATCTTCAGATCAAGCATATGAGGTTTTTTAATTAAAACTCTGAAGTGCCATGGAACCTAAAATTCTAACTCAATGAAAATTACATTAAATACATTTCATTTACACAATTCTCTTTGGCCTTTCACATCCCCAAAGAATTTCACAGAAGCTGTGACATTACTGTATGACAGAGTAAGACGAAAGAAACCATCTGACATGGCTTCAGGAGTCACCCAAAACAAAAATAGCTACTTTAGGTTGGAAAAACCTTTCAGATTATCGTAAGTCCAACCTTAAACCTAACACTGCCAAATCCACTACTAAACCATGTTCCTAAGTGCCACGTCTACGCATCTTTTAAATACCTCTAGGCATGGTGACTCAGCCACTTCCCTGGCCAGCCTGTTCCAATGCTTCACCACCCTTTTGGTGAAGAAGCTTTTCCTAATATCCAAACTAAACTTCCCCTGGCACAACTTGAGGCCATTCCCTCTTGTCCTGTCACTTTTTACTTGGGAAAAGAGACTGACGCCCACCTGCCTACAGCCTCCTTTCAGGTAGTTGTAGAGAGCCTTAACGTTCCCCCCGAGCCTCCTCTTCTCCAGACTAAACAACCCCAGTTCCCTCAGCTGCTCCTCATAAGACTTGTGCTCCAGACCCTTCACCAGCTTCATTGCCCTTCTCTGGACACACTCCAGCACCTCAATGTCTTTTCTGTAGGGAGGGGCTCAAAACTGAACGCAGTATTTGAGGTGAGGCCTCACCAGTGCCCAGTACAGGGGGACAATCACTGCCCTAGTCCTGCTGGCCACACTATTTCGAATACAAGCCAGGATGCTGCTGGCCCTCTTAGCCACCTGGGCACACTGCTGGTTCACATTCAGCCAGTTGTCAGCCAGCACCCCCAGACCCTTTCCCACCAGGCAGCTTTCCAGCCACTCTCCCCCAAGTCTGTAGCGCTGTGTGGGGTTGCTGTGACCCAAGTGCAGGAGCCGGCACTTCTTGTTGAAACTCATACAACTGGCCTTGACCCATTGACCCAACCTGTCATTTCTATAAGGAACTCCATACTTCTATTTGATACTTCCAAGTCAACAACAACAGTGTACAAAATTTGGCTGTTCCCATTGTGAATAAACACTGTTCCAAATTTCTGTCATCCACAAGTCTCTCCAACAGATATTCTGCGTTTTTTCTTTTGGATTATAAAAACATTAATTATTCTGTTAAAATATTAAGAGCCTAATATGCTACTGGATAGTTCTCCACTATAAGCATCCTCACAGCATGGCTCCTTGGTTTTGGGTCATCATTACCTACCTGAGAGTTCGAATCCATTCACAGGGGCTATACTAGCCATGCTTAGAGTTGCAAATGAACCTCTGTAATGACTCACTGAAAATTCATTCACTAGTTCTCTCCTTATTATATCAGAAAATTTTCAGAGTTCTTGGAAACAAGATGCGTTTGGGATATACATTCGTGGACCAATTTTATGTCTTGTATCTCCACATAGAATACAGCATGAATCAAAATTATCAGATTTGGAATTTCTAAAAAATAAGACAAACTATATTAGGCAAAAGTGTTTTGAATAGTTACAAGCAACACTTTTCACAATGCTTTAAGGAATGTCATGACAAGACAGGATTTGAGGAAAGTCAATGATTCTTACAGAAAATAACAGATTAATTGTAAAAATATATTGTTGTTTTATGACTGCCACTGTAACCTGTTTCAAAATATTAGAGATATCTTAATTACTTACTCTACCTAATGAACTCTAGTTTGTGAGACTAATTCTCTAAAAGACATCATTGTCAAAATGTCAAGGCTTATTACGCCTTCATTTGTTGTTCTCCTCAACAGTCCTCCTCATGAATCTGTTTTAGAAGCAAAGGAAAATGTGTCTTCTGCATTATGTGCGAGAAATGATTATGCAAGAATAGACAAAACACGTATGTCTCAAAGAGGCTATCCATCTGAGGTGTAAACCGCAAATCCGAAATATTTTTTACATTAATGATTTCACAATCGTTTTTAAAAGAGTAAAGATGTGATGCCTTAATATCATGTCCAAGCTCCAGGTTTTGTTAATTATGTTCTACCTACCTAAATGCCCCCTGTAGTTTCAATTAGACATGGTATTCTTCTTCACTTCCTGTCCTGATTATTGTGCACTGTTGCTAAGCGCTAGTTAACAGTTGCCACATTCACCCAAAGTTGGCTGCACTTCAGTGGACATTCAAAGAATTAAATACAAAACATATGGTACAGAACCATACAAAGCATAAAAGCACTTTTAAAAACCACTCCAAAATGCTTAATATGAAAGATACTACAAAAGGTTACACCGCTGAAAGTAAAATCCTTACAGTTCTATGCCCACTTGAAATTTTCTAGAAACACTGAATATTGATAAGTTTTCATTCAATTCTTTTTTAAAGTTACTAATAAGATTTCCTAGAGCATGTTTTTGACATTACACTGAGTTTAGTTTTACACTGAACAAACAGCCCAGGATTTATAATATGATAGGCTTCAGGGTACACAGTTTTTTCCAGATTTCCCTTTAAAAATAGTTTGATTCCTTATATCCCATTGCAAGTAACTAGTCTCCTAAATTACACTACCAACCTTTCTTCTTCCTTGTATCTGCAAAGTACTTTCAACATGACTTGTTGAACCACCAAATATCAATGCCAACAGTTATGTGTTTAAGAAGACCTTGAACCAAACATGCTTTTTTGAATCTTAGACAAACTTTTCACATGGATCACCCCTCCTTTCATCTGTGATGTCCCTGAGATCCCAGGAAACTTCACATATTTTGATTATCCCAGTAAAAGCCCAGTGATCAGGTTGCCTATTACTGCTTATTTCCTTTAGTATTACATCCTGGGCTTAAAAACTGCCTTACCAAAAATTCACAACTATTTCTGATTGTTACATTATCTACAGCCAAACGAAATTAATAAAAATTCTTGCTACATACATATTGTTTTTTATAACTACATTCTTTTTCTGTTAAACACCTTGGCCAAAAATTTGTTTTGCACAAACACTACCCATAATAAACAAAAACACATGCTGTATTTTTTATCTGTATTAACAGATGTATAAATATACCTTCAGGGTTCGGAGCCCAACCCTTTAAACAGGTAGGCAGGTATTGAACATTATTCATTGGCTTTCTGGAGCATTTTGTTGGAAATAATTGAGAATACATGAGAAAAAAAGTATGCATATGTTCAAAATCCACAAGTGTTAAAATAAGGAAAAAAATATTTCTTAACAGCTCTGACATTCCTCACACAATCCTTATTCCTTTGCAAAGAGATATTTAAAAAGTTAATCCACCAGCTCCAGAAGTGTTTTTGTCACATTCATAAGCAAATTCTTCAGGATAAGGCTTAATACTTTCAAATAATTTTTTTTCTAAATCCCACTAGCACCAATGTAATAAGTCTTTCCATCCACAGAACACCCACCCTTGCTTTTCTTTGGAGGGCATATCCCTTAACAGAAACCAAACTTAAGTGTGCATTACAGTATTTAAAAGTGCAGAAAGCTTTGGCTCTCCTCTCAGAGGTCACATACATAACTATATCCGCAACTGAAATATGCACCTATTTGCTTCACACTCAGCTCTAAACAACAGTAATAATTATTAAAAAAAATATAATTATGGTTCACTTATTCCCAGTCAGGAAATAAAAGACAGCGTTTTCTTCTTCAGCAGTCTTTAATTCATATCTTTTAAAAAGCTCTTTATAATGAGGTATCAATGAAGTAGGAAGAAAATGCAATATTTCAACAATACTTAAAATGTCATCCAGTGGAAAAGTTGTAAGAGTCACGAACTCAAAGACAGACAAATAGAATTACGAAAAAAAGGTCGTATTTCGAGGGTATTTAAAGCAAACTACTGACAAGCAGTAGATATGGGAAGTCTTTTTCCATCAGGTAACTTAAAAAGCCTGCTGCACTTCAAACGCCTCTGACCATGGATAATTCTTAAATTTCAGAATTCGGATAAATATTTGCAGGCTCGAGGCCCAAACAAACAGCAACCCTTGGCCCACTCCTGGGTCGGCCGAAATCCTATGGCTTAAACAAAGTTTTCATCGTTCGAAGATGTCAGGAAGGCCTCGGGAAGCGCTGGGCGGGAAGGGCCGAGCCGCGGCCGTGCCTAACCGCGGGCGCCCGCCCGTAAGCCTGTCAGCTGCCGCGCAGGGCCGGCGCTGGCGCCATCGAAGCCGGTCTTTGCCCCTCTGCCCTTGCTTCCCGACGGCAAACCAGACCTGACGATCGGCCGTCACCACGGCCAAGGAATCACCGAAGGGCCGCCAGCGACAAGGCCGCGGCGGCAAGCCCGCCCTCGGCGCCCACCGGCGCGACCGTTACTGCCCGTTGGGCTGCCGCGTCCTCAGGGGACACCGCCGCCTCTCCGCGACAGGGACAGCCCCCCCCGGGAATAACA
>JAVJGI010000040.1:55907636-55918349 GCA_035590275.1 Ibycter americanus
TGGGTCGGGAACGGGCGCTGGGGTGGCCGTTGGTTAGTGGAGGGGGCAGGCGGAGGGCGGTGAGCTCTGGGACGTGGCAGCCGGCGCTCGGTGAGGAGAGGGCGAGCGGGGGTGCTTCCCGCCTGAGAGGGAAGGGACGAGGCCCTGCACGGCGGGGAGCCAAGGACTGAGCTGGGAAGCATCAAAACCCTGTCAGAAATCAGGCCAAGGTGGCCATCTGCACAACCCTGTGAAAGGTGGCCCTGCGGTACAGACCAGTCAGGCCTGTGGGCAGAGTTGGAGAGGTTGCCTCATATTTTGGTTTGGGTTTAGTTAGAAATGGAGCTAGTCCAGGAGCCGTAAAGTGGAAGCTGAAGGGGCTGAGCACACTAGGAGGACGCTGGAGATGGTCTAGAGAAAGGCACTGTGCGCGTACCTGTGTTGGAGATTAAACTGAGCAGGGCTCCAGGCAAGGCAGGTAGAGGTGTGGGGATCGGAGGGTGTTGGAGCAGATGGAAACAGATGGATCCAGAACATTTAAAGCTGTAAATGGAGCCCAAGTCTGTGTGGGAAGCAATGGGCTTGGATTCTTAGTGTGTGTAAAGATGAAGGTTGGGCTTAGCAGGACTGTGGGAAGGAGACTAGAAATACAGCAGGGCACTCTGAGGGTAAATGTCCATTGAACTGGGGGAAAATGATTTTGCATTTTCTTCCTTTTACCTTTGATTGATTAAGGTACCATATGAACTATCTTCTCTCATTTTTTCACTTCACTTTTCGAAGGGATATTCCTTTTTTCTTCTCTTGGGACCATAAGGCTCAGCCTTATGCAGTGCCCTATCTTTGTGCCTCAGCAGCTGAGAAAAAAGTGATAGTGACACAAAAAGTGGTAGTGTTGTTTGTTTTCTTTGACAGGAACCTGCTGCTGCATGACACTGAGAATAAGAAGATGGCCAGTACTTTTCTCACAGCCTTTTCTTTTGTATTTGCCGGTTAAAATATTAAGTTCCAGCATCCTAGTGAGTATTCTCATTACCAGAGATAATGAGACTTCCCATCAAAAGGTGGGAGGGGAAAAAACTGTCCCTACATCATGGAGAAAGTAGAGATGGCACAGTAATGGTGTGGCACTGCAGTAATGCTGCTCAGTCCAGAAATGAGAAACAGAGGTCTGTCTAATAGATAACGTAGATGGTTTTGAACGTTCAACAAAATTAGCCTTTTTCTGCATTAATCACACTCTTTCTGAAGGTGCTAAGGAGGTTTTCACTATTGGTTCTGTTTTGGTTTACTTTAATTTGAGCAATGCTCTTTATGACATGCTGATTTGCACTTCATTGAATGGGATGTGAAAGTAGTAATGGGTGCATATATCTGTGTAGACAAGTTAGAGACCAGAGGTTGGGGCATATCATTGTGCAGTCTTAATAGCAAACTTGCCAGGAAAGAATCTTCAAGCCACCTCAGACTATGCAACACATATATAGAAAACATATACATTGCTGCCTTTTATGTATTCCATATGAATTTATATTTCAGGATATACACTTTCATGTCACAGTTGTTCTCAAAGTACCTCCCAAATAAAGCTTTGCAACTAATTTGTTCATTGGATACTTCGATTCTGAGATTATATAATTTTTATGTGAATAGCTAAATCAGTTGGCTTTGACATGACTATTTTCATACTTGAGTTGCTAAAAGCTGGGCTGCAGCTGTGGATTATCTGAAGACACGCTACCTCCATTAGCCTAACTATCTTGGTATCTGTGTATTTATAAAGTTGCTAATAACATGACCCTTAACAATAGATAGCTAAAAATTCAGCTGAGGCAGAATTTAAGAGACATGCTAAGTCAGATCAGGCTTTAGGATCAAGTCCTAAAGCTTTGCCACTTCACCTGTTCTAAGTTGTACACTTAATTTTTCCGGGAACTTGAAAGTAGATAGCTGAAAAACAGTTCAGGCCGCCATTCTAGTATGTCCGTTGGTAGGCTGTATATGTCAACTGTGCTGCTGATACTCTGCAAAATACAATGGAATTAAGCAATATCAGTGTCAGTCCTTTGAGATAATGTTGTCATGTGACCCTGCACAGATTTAGACAGTAACTTTATTATTACTGTTAAAAGTTCGTGAGAGATTTGAAAGCATATCAAGGTGCCTGTAGAATACCTGCTATAGCATATGATAATTCTAACCTAGATTACTTAATTATATCTAAAATGATCCCAGTAATTGCAGTCTAGATTTCCCTGGACATTTCCAACTGTTTAATTTTACTTAAGAGTTATCTACTGAATGAGTGAGAGTTATTCTGATAGCTTTAATGCAGTAACTCTTTTCTTATTTGGACTTATTTTTGTTTTGCTTTTTTGCAAAGAAAGAAACATTCATTATATGTTTTCTTCTAACTTTCTATTTTGACTATCAACATTTACAGCTTGTAGGGTGGTTTCATCTGTACCATCTGTGGGCCATATTGTACATCAGATGGCAGGATAAAATCTGTAACAAGAACATTTTGGGACATAGAAGTCTTTCAGGGTTTGAAGCTATGATACTTACAACAGAGATGTGCAGAGCTGCTCATGTATCTGAAACAGAAGACGCAGAATGCTAAAGCAGCTGCTGGAGTGAAATAAAGGAGAGACCACACAGTTTGGGGAGCATACAGGCATCGAGAACAAAAGAACGTTTGAGGGAACAAGAAAGTGCAACCTCACGCAGTGAGAAATTGGAGTCAATCATTAGGAATTACTGACAGCAGACATGCAGTCACACAGCAGTTAGAAGCTCTCTTTGGGAAGCAAGGTCAATTAACACTGAGGTAAAGAGGCAGCATCAGGAAAACACCTGGTTCAGCAAGCAGCATTTTCTGATACCTGACTAGGCAACACAGAAGAAAATTGTCATTCATGGGTTGCGTTTTGGCCATTTTCATATTCACAAGGCAAGATACCATCATCTATATTATCTTCTATTATAAAAGACTGTGTAAGAACATAATATGACACTACAGTTTGTGCAAAGATTGCTGGGTCCCAGTGGAACTACAGAGGCTGGTAAGGATCCTTCAGTCCTGAGCCTTCATAATGAATTGCATTTCCCCCCTGCCTTTAAATATCTCTTCACTTTCTTCATATTTTCTGATTTTGAGAGTAATAGGAATATGATCCTTTTGGATATAGTATTTTAAATACTCTGGATAGTAGGAATTGACAGTTAGCTCCTTACTAGCCATGAGGGCAAACTTCCCAACTGATTTCAACCTTTTTTTTTCCCTGAAAGTGAAGGCCATCAGTTCATCTTAGATCATTCTCTGAACTAGAGCTTGTGTTTTTGTCATGCCTGTTACATTTAAATATTCACTGATAACTTCATGTATCCAACATGAAATTAGGTTTGAAAAAACATAAATAAATAGTTGCACAAGGGAATTCTCTGCTTTAATTTCTTGTTATTCATGAACGACTGATTTCATACACACTAAACCCAGTAATTTCTATCCTAGAAACATCAGTGTGAATCTTTTATTTGATCCTGCCTACCAAACCTTTGATATTAAACTTTGCCTGAATGGAGTGTCTGATTTCCACAGACCTGGTCTTGCCAATGTTAAAAGCTGATAGCAAACTTTGCTTTGACTTCTTTGTTGGGGCTAAAGTGAATCCCACCATCCTGGTGGGTAATTCAGGTTTGAGCCTTCCAAATAACTTTAATCTTTCTGCATGAATCACCAAAGGTCTTTTATAATTCATTATACCCTTATCCCTTTTTTTTATTGTGATGTGAATTATTCTTTCCCTAGTTGTAATACTGTAGAGTTGGATTGGGCTTATTTAACATCAAAGCATCTATGAAACAAGTACTATCCAAATCCTTAAGAGATATTCCCTAAAAAACATTTATTCTACATGGATGAAACAGGTGGGTAGGATGAAACAGGAAGCAGTGCTGGAGGTGGGGAGCTGAAGTTTGTAAAATTGTTTCTCATGCAGATACACTGAGTGCAGAGCTAGGAACCGAATTCAGATCTCCTGATGTTCAGACACTGCTGTAATTCCAGTGTGATCATATCTAAGCTTTCTTATCTCTATTCTTTTACTGAAATATTCTTAAAATACATATTTTGGCATCAGTGTTTTTAGCATTAGTATTTAGCACACCTCCTACAAAAAAAATTGATAGTGCACAGCAAGATGAAAAAGAGCGTTTCTTACAACTAATAAGAACATACTTGTTTTATCTTTCCATTAGTCACTCCGTAGAAATTGAGCACCTAATCAGCAGGCTTTCCTGGAAGTTCAGCAGTAGCACATAGTCAGTGGCACACACACTTTCTATTCCTTCTTGATTTTGCAGAATGACCACTGTTATGAGATAATAATTTCACAAAAAGAAACAGATGGTTGTATAAATGTCCTGGAGCTAATCACTAGAATCTCAATCGCCCTGACTGTAGAAACTAAAGCCAGTTTTTCAATTTTTTTAGAACTTTCTATAAAATACTTGGTATTGCAGTGCCAACTCTTGTTTACAGGTTGGCAACTGTACTCCATCTATCATGCAAAGCACAGTAGGATATCATTTGCTTTGCTAAGAAGCATGCCCTTAACAGCAGACTGTATGCCAGCAAAAGGAAAAATGCATTATCCTGCCTAAATCAAAGGTCTTTGAACAGGAAGAACTTTTGGCACCTGTATAACTGTGCTGCATGAGAGAGTCTGTAACAGTGTTTCTCTTTATAATTTTCTACATAACTTGTGAAATTCAATTTTGTTTCAGCTAAGGCAGTGCAAAAGGACTACCTACCCTTTTTTAGTACTATCAGAGCTACTGTGAAAAAGTTCTGTGTGAAGGAAAACTCTGTAAGCTAGCATTTGTGAAAGCAGAGCCTCTGCATAGTTTTTATGGGTTTTTTTCCTTGTATAAATTTTGATTTCATAATTCATTTTCAGAATTCACTAGTCTTCTATTGGAATCCTTTTTAGTAACTAATCTGTGCATTACTTTAGACTGTGGCTGATTGAAATTAATTATACGGTGTGAATTCAGTATAGAGTATAAAGAGTTTCCATGTACCTTTGAAAGCATGGGTAGGACATTCACGAGCTTTGATGAGTGAAGCTCAATGGTAAATGTTTTTTAATTTCCAAATTTGCAATGCTTCCTGTAGCTGTTATTGGTAAGAGCAGTGAATCTCATCAGTTAGCATGTCAGTGCTGGCTGATGTTTGTTGGGATATTTATTCTGAACCCAACTGGGGAATGGCAGTGAGTTCACTTGCTACTTTATTTTTGCTGCCTTTGTATTAAATAGTTGTTTGCTCTTCATAAGAGGTGCTGCTCGTGAACTAGCAAGAATGTTAACAATAGCAGAGAAAATGGCCCTGAATCCATACTGGAGTCAAGCCATAGAAACTGGGCATTTTAAAGGTGAAAAACAGACATCTCACAATTGCAGTACCCATGGCCTTAGTGTAATGTTTGTAGCACAAGGCATTTTTAGTGTTTTAAAAATTGTTTTACATTTCTCACTGCCTAGAATCTATGGAGGTTTATCTGTCTAGGGTATCAAACTTTCATCTTGGTTTGTGACTTTGTTTTGTTTTTGCCAGAAATCATAGATGCGTTTGAACCTTTGGGGTTTTAACAAATGAAAAATATTTTTGAGATGAGGTGGATAAGACAACACAAGCCCTGAACATTCTTGGTTTTGTCACTGTTCCCTTTACACAGACAAAATTCCTACTTAAAGCAGCTTACAGTAAATTCCCCAGGCTTGTTAGCTGCCAGGATTAACAGTCCCTCCCCTCCCAGTTTTCCTACCAGATCCACACACATCATGGTACACCAGACTTTATCTGAATGAAAACCTTAGCTGCTAAGTGAAGTTAGGCCAGCATTCACTGTATCTTAACAGGCTCAAGCACTGTCAATAGCACATCTCTTAGTCTTGCAGAGGCAAATCTCTGAGCCTACAGAGCTGTCTACTCCCATATTTATAAATTCCCCATCTTCTCCAAAAGAATTTATGGAGGTATGTGAATACAGGGACGGCTTGGCTCAGTTCTCTCTAAGCATGGAAAGAAAAGTAGGTGTACTGTGGGGTGTGACCTGCCAACCGGCTTTCCCACAGTGAAGGTTTCCCACAGAGCTTCAGAAACATGTCTAACAGCCACCACGCCTCTCCTGGGCATCTTCTAGGGTCTTGGCGTTGAGCTGTCTTAACCTGCACTCTGCAGGTGTGCAGACATAGAACATTTTAGCTACTCATCTCCCAGCTATTTCTCTTGTTTCTCAAAGAAAAGGGAAAAAAACCCACCCCAACAAGTTACATGCTGCAGTATCTATATGCCTGCAAACCTCCTTGCAAAAAGAAATTTGTATATGAGTTATAATGTATTAATTACAAATACTTTTATCTAACTACCCCTCTTCTTTTTCTTTCTATATGTGTAACTTTCCTGGGAGATTAATTGAGCTTCATGCCTTGTAAAGCTACTAGTTTTAATACTGAGTTACATTCATCTGCGTGTCAGGGAAGTTTTGTCAAGATTAGTATCATTTGCTGACTTTCACTACATTACCATCTCTTAAGCACATGGTACTACCAAATGCACAGTGAGTTGTGTTTGCTAACAACTTGCATTTCTGTGGGTCTTCTGGTGGCATCAATGAAAGGGAATCAGTGGAGAGGCCCTGCTTGCATTTTGAAAGCAATCTGGGCTGAGATTCATGCTTGGGTTGGTCAGCAGGGAAAGCTGCTGTGCTAACCCCTGCATAGCTCCACCTTGGAACCTGCAACGGCCAATATATAGCTCCTGGTCCCAGCTTGGTTAGGGTTGGATCCTCATGACTGCAACATGAGGTTTCAGGTCATGCTATTTACGTACTGGTTTTTTTGTACAGGTTTCTTGGTACCTCCTGCCAGTTAAACAGGATTACGACTGCTGTCAGGAGGCAAGGAAACCTGACTGCTTGCACTGCTGGTTAGAAACAGTTCCAAAACTAGCTGCTGACCAGTCAGTCAAAAAGAGGAAGAAAATCCCGAGGGCTACAAAAATTGGACTCTATTAATGCTGTGGATTATTTTTAACATAAAAATAGTTATTCTCTATTCATTTCCATTCTTATTTTATTATATAGAATGGTCCATGTCCCAGCAGCTCCAGAGAAAGGGTAGGTCCGCGTTATGCAAAACAAACCCCTCTGGGTTTTCTAGCTTGTTTACAAGAGTTTTTGTTCATCTGAAATAACAAAAAGGCAACTAAGTCTTTGTTTGCTCATGACACTTGGCAATCTATGAACTTGACATAAAATACTAGACCACATAAACTGGATTTCTGCTTCCAGAGCAGTAGTGTTTTCAGATCAGTAATCTTACACGTATGGTATCTCTGCCCTCCTTTGCTTTCTTTTTTTGTTTTGTTTTCCCATAGCCCTTGAGGAAGGATTTTCCTTATAGGTAAATTCAGTTCTATGTAACATTTAGCTGAAAGTCAGAAGATTCCTCTTGGGTTTTGGCACCCCAAAATTAAAATAAGACATACTGCTGTCTGGCTCAGAAGGAACCTCTTCAAGAGACCGCCTGAAAGTAACACTTTTCCTAAACTACCAAATGTGCTGTGTCTTACAGATGGTGGCTCCAGCTGTGGCGGGAACTTCTAGCATTGCCAGACTTCTGTGGTCTTGGTGCTTGGGTCCTGTCTACATCTCCTGTCATCATCAGCAGCAGGAACTTGAACATTATGCAAAAGTAAACTGGAAAATCACAAGACACTGAACTTTTTAACTCTGAATGAAGTTGAGGGTAGGAGGAAAAGCATATGACTTTTGAGTGGAAGACTTGAGGATGGAGTCCAGTGCTGTTGGCAAGTCAGAGTTGAAAGCAGACAGATATGGTTTATAAATGGTTTATATGGAATGGTTTATAAAATCCTTCAAGAGATGCTACTAGAGAGGAACAAGAAATTACTAAAACGGGCATGAGAAGATGGACATGAAATGGAGACAGGTAAACACAATGATCATTAAAGTGCTGGTCGAAACAGAGTCTACTTTGACTTCATCAAACACTTCGGTCAACTACCTGTTCATTTAACTGCCTGCTGACTGGGAGAACAATGTTGTTACTCAAATCTTATCTGGTTTCACTGGAGAGGAGTTGCTGAGCAACCAGTTAGACCAAGAGCACACTGAAGAATGTAAATGCTCCCTCCCTGCAAAGAAGTTTGTCCTTCATCACACCACCATCAAGCATACTGCCTTCTCCTGTAAACACCAGTTGTCACTTACCTATTGGAGAACAAGAAGGGAAATTCCACCCTGATGTTAGGAAAAAAAAGCCTTTCAAGTACTGGTTGCCCAGAGGGACTGAGGAATCTCCATCCCTGGGCATATTTGCAACTTGACTGGAAAAGACCCTGAGTAGCATGTGGTAACTCAGACCCATTCTGAGCAGGGGGCTAGAGCAGGTGCTCTCCAGCAGTCTTTCTATCATCAGTGAGCAACTGTGCTCAGTAAAAAAGAATGGACATTTTTAGGTACTTTTAACTTCCCAGTAACATAGGCTGTGCTGCTGTAGCTAACATGAAAAAAATAATACAGCGGTGAGGTGGTAAAATGCATGTAGTTGCACACACATAAATCTGCACACAGAGACACATGCAAGCGTTGACATTAGCTCCTCTGCAGGAAAGCAGCCCAACAGCAAAATATAAGGGTGGAAGGAGGGGTGCTTGAGGTTGAGGAAACCCTTGGAAAAAACATGAATTCTTGTTCTCGCCAGATTTTGTTTCCGAGATGCTTGAATTGAGCCCTTATAGCAAACTGAGCAAGAGTTCTGAATTAATGGAAGGTAATACAACCAGCATTGAGAGCTGGTTGACCAACTTATATACATGCAAAATCCCTTCCTTCTGCGCCTCCAAAAAGTGCCAGAGGGCCAAAATACATTCTCTCTCTTGAATGGGGGAAGCTTCATCAAATCGCTGTTGGAACTAGATGATCTTTAAGGTCCCTTCCAACCCAAACCATTCAATGGTTTATTCACTATACATGTAAAGATTACATTACCCCTTTAGGTCCCCTTTTAGTGGGAGTTTCTGTTCAGCTGCTGTGCCCTTTTTCTGAGTCTTCCAGAGCCACTGCTTCAAAGTATAGTTTCCCATCTTACTACTGCAGCCTTTATTCCCTGTTCTTAGATATACAGCTTCATGTTACCTGTAATAAAGTAATATATTATATGCTTGCTTTCTGTTTAGCACCTGATTACATCAGTAACCTATTTTGGTTTTTGTTCCTCTGGTCTGTTGCAATACAATGAGTTTATGTGTTCTTCTCTGTCACAGATCAAAATGGAAAATAGCCAGGAGACAATCTGGGTGGAGCTTCACTAGTTAACACCCCTGAACAATGAATGATACCGAACGATGATTGTTTAGCATTGAGACTAACAACTAAGTTAACCACTGGATTTTGAACTATCTATCTGGTACATTAATTTGCTATAACCTCGTGATCAAAGAACAGTGCAAAACTAAAGCCTCATGCTTTATAGCAGTTTTATATGAAAATAACTGCCTTTGTGAATTAAGGTCTTACTCTTCTGAAAAAGGTAAGAGATTGCCTCAGCAAAATCAACTTTCTGCAAATCCAGGTCAGTTGGCATAAATAACGTACTACTTTTTAAAAATTTTTTAACACAGTCATTTTGGGCAGCACGTGTTTCAGGCTGTGGACTTCCATGAGGCCCGTAGCCAGAAGAATCCAAGCAATGTCAGGCTATGGGCTGGACAGAAACTCACAGCCCGAATTGCCTAGGTTGTTCTGTATACCTTGCAAAATATTGTGCCAATGTGAAATTCTTTCCCACCCCTGGAGATCCCCTGGACTTCCAGTTCTTCTGAAAGTGATTTTTAGTGACTCAAAGCACTCTTCTGTCAGCTCTTAGAAATTTCTGGGATGCTAACAATACACATTTTCTGTCTAGTGTCAGTGGCTGTAGTTTAGAGCCTTGTGAGGCACCTACCGTTTCCTCCGCAGCAGTGACACCATTTCCTTTTTTTCCCCAAATGCAGAACTGGGTTATTTATTGAAATTCCTAAAATAAGTCCACAGGCAACGTTTGTTCATCTTATGGTTTATATTGTTCATAGGCAAAAATCCCAGGCAACCTTGAGTCAAAACTGAGTCTTAACAAATCCCCTCCAAGTGTTCCCTAACTGGAGCAGTTACGTTGGATGAATCTTCTCACCTGCCTACATCACTGATGGCACTTCTACCGTTCCTGGACAGCAACTAATAGATGATTAAAATCGCTTCGTTCCTATAATTTTAAAGCTGCATTCATCTGAAACGGCTATCATCCGTACTTCTGCTGCTCTCCATCCCTGCAGCATCCTTACGCTTCTCGGTTCTACACGGCAGCAGCCCCTGCTGGCTGCCCACCAGGCAGCCCTGCTCCTGTGGGACGCTTGTCCTTCCCTCCCGGGCTCCGGGGAAACCTTCGCCCACCCTCCAGAGGGTTTCGTATCGGAGCAGCACAGCCCCGCTGCGGGGGCACGCTGCAGCGTTCCTGCAGCGCTGCGCGGCGAGGCCCCTGGGAGCCGGGGGACCCCTCGGCGGTGCCGCGCCGCACGGGCTCCCCGGGGAAAGGGGCGGGGTCGGCAGGGATTCGCTTCCACGCACAGGCAGCGCCAAGGACGTCACCCTCCCGCGAAACCTCTGC